>OX103973.1:15840978-15962169 GCA_944470395.2 Schistosoma turkestanicum | reverse complement strand
TCGAATAAAGAAATAGTTTAACTAATGAAATGTACGATTTTAAACCATTGACAATCATGAACTTGATTGAATATTCGTAATTCAGAATAATTGATTTTAAGCATGAAATTTATACATTTAAAGTAATGATGATTTATGTTGTGAATTCTATAAGACATTTGGTATTTGTAAAATACCCTACCAAAATAACTTTCTGAAGATTTTTATTTCATAAAGTAGGGAATAATCATCTTGAGATGGTGGAGAAGATTTGTAGCTCAGGTGGATGATTGTGGTAGTGGTGTTTGGTTCTCTGAACTGGATGTTTTGGTTGTGGAGCTAGCTTTCATTTTTCTTCTGAACAACATCATCAGCACAAGCTTCAGTTCAGAGAACCAAACACCACTACCACAATAATCATCTTATTTAATTCGTGAATTTGTATATGCATTGGCAATCGCTTGAAAGTTGTATTACAAACTATTCTCAGGACTAAAAAAGAATTACAAAGTTAAAATGATCAATCAAATTTCACTCATCGAGTTCCTTTGATAACTTAGAATAACAAGATTTACAGAATATGACGGAGTGTTTGGCAATATAAAGTAATTAATTTTATTATTGATCTGGGACGAATCACTTTATTTCCCTAAAGAAAATGAGTAAACATTTTTACCGAACAATAATTATTTATTTCAGTCAATATTACTATGATAAAAAACACTTTTTTATGTATGGAGCGATGTCTTACTTGTTAAAGAATTTGACATCCAAAACATGCTGGTCTCAGTATCTCAGTAATATGGTTAAAACTCAAACTGAAATTTGGCTCGATGTTCAGCTATCGTTAATTTATAGAAGAATAAAATGAGCGGTTTGAAGAGTTTAATGTTTGAAGAAGTCTGTCTTAGATAGCTGTCAGTAAGTTATTGAACTGTTACCTCTGAATAATGACTGGCAAAGAACTTTGCTTTATTTGGAAAAAAACTTCATAATTAGGTGTGCGCAAAGAGTGTTTTGTTTTTTAAGGTAGCCTGTTATCTTGATCATTTCTAACGAAAGCAATAGGACCATACTTACTTTAACTGTGATATTGTCACAGCAACTGTGTGGTCCGCAGACAATGAAGCGATAGCCCAACACGCTGCACGACGCACATCATTATTGGTTGACTGAATTAAATTGAGCAAGCTCGACAAACCTCCCAGTTGAATAAATTGTTGGATAGTATGTGGTTCAGAAATTAGTGAAGCCACTGCTAGTGAGGCTTTAGATTGAGTCAATAGTGAGCTAGAAACAAAATAATGAAGTTACTACTAAAAAATATTGAAAAATTGTAATCATGTGAAGGAAATTTCTCGAGAAACCATCAAAGCCATATTCATACCAATTACATTTCAAAGGAAAATGAGGTTTTTTCGATGATATTAGAACTTTATCATTTCAATAAAGTCAGTTGATTTCGTGTTTGTGTTGTTAGTCATTGTACCTAAAAATCAATGAAGGCTAGATATAAATAGTAATCATCCCAAATGGAACATTAGTTATCAGGACCAGCTTTGCAGTAAACTTTCAAAAGAAAGTCTTTTTTCAACATGCAGTTATAGTTAAAGCATGCTCAAGTAATATATAATGCTTCCACAATCTGGTAGTACGTTTGACGCCCCTGATCGTTATTTCTTACCTATTCAATTACATTTTGTATATCACATTATGCTACTTAATAATATGCAGTAGTAGTAAAAATCATTTCTAATCATTTTAAGAACATGATACATCACCTTTTATATGCAGAACATATAAGCGTATAAATGAGCTTGTAACATCCAGTTAAGTTGCTAATGAAGTTCACAGATCTTGGAATTTTAGATACAAGCAGTACCCCTGTGTGTGTTTTTTAAAAAAATTTCTATATAACTATTTAAGGTAATTTAGTTTTCCTGAATATATATGTATGATGAACGAAGACGGAAGCCAAGATGAGATAAGAAACCTATTTGAAGACACAATCTACTAGCCAAAAAGCGTACACCCTGTCAGACAACATCCGTTTGCAGAGCCAACATATTCTTTGCTTTCTTCTTCTTTCACATGTATTCTCTTCCTTAAAACACCAAGATCGCACCATAAATCCGAATATGACACTTTTCGCTTCATCGTAACACCTGGGCGACACTCTAAGGAGTACCGTTTATAAGCTTCATTGTAAATACTACAAACCACCTATGGGTATGTTAAAGTCAAGAGGTGAAATGAAGTTTTCGATACATTACATATTTTCTGTAATAATAGCCTCCTGTTTCAAAAAGTCTTTCGTTTTGCTTTCAGGGTTTTACGTGTAAGTCAGTAGTTCTGTCAGAAGCCTTGGTTTAGATAACACAATGAAAATGTATATATATATATATATATATATATATATATATATATATCCGTTGAAATAAATAATAAACACGACATGAGTTCGCATTAACAATGAACTGATGCAGTAGATTTTGGGTTATTATTAAATTTCCTCATTTTTTTGATTACTCTTCTATCGTTCTAAGTATTTTCATCTGAAGGAAAGTAGATGTATGAGATAACAACATCAAGATCATTGGTCTGTTAAGTAGAAAATATTATACTTAATTCATGCTGGTATGGGACCTGAATAAGCTATCAGAATAGTTGACTGACTAATCTTTCACACAATTTTCTTTGTTGATAGACTTGAACAAGGCAACAACAATCGACGCAGCAGAATAATATGAATTCGTTTTATTTCGTGGCTTTTAGATGTTTGCCTACGACTTAAAATCAACAGTACAAATCAGCAGAAACCATTATAAGTATGCGTGAGTCTTTATTCAAACTGATTAATCCTTGATAAATCACTATAATTTTAGGTTATTTGAACATACATATAAAAACTGATAGTTTCCTCACTGTTAATTGTCACATTTACAGGACAAATGTTTTTCATAGATATTTTACGACCAAATGAGACGTTAGGTTCTTATGGTATTTTCAGTGCAACTTGATTATTACTATAGCAATAGTCCGGCTTTATATGAGCTAACATAACAAAAGTCCTAATAATCAAGATATTTTGTGTTTATAAAAATCCATAAACTAACCTTGAATTTAAAGTTGGTATAAATAGTTTAGCAGTTATCGCATGTAACACTTTTGGTCGAGTCGTTTCTTCAACCGCCAAATTCGTTAGTGCCATTAATCCACCTACTGTAATTAAATCAACTTCAGGATCACTTATATGTAGACAACTAAGCAATGCTTCAAGCCCTGAATTTCGACTTGCAACCTCCCTATAAAAGAAAATAAAATCAGTATCCATACCATGAATTATATGCATTTATATTTATATGCTTGTACGGATTGTGTGATTTTTTCATAGTGAACTAATCGAAAGGGTTGAGGAGTTTCCAGGAAACGTAGTGTAGATGTCACCGTTTTCTACTCACTACTACTCAAAAAAGTGAGCAAGAAAGCAAAAACCGTAAATCTAACTGCTAAGAAAATTAGGGAATACATCAGGGTTAAAGATTTAAGATTGAGCGGATGTCAATATCATATAAAACATAATGTTTAGTGGGAAAACACATTCTCATGTCTACTCCTAGAAATTCCTCCTACATTAATGATATCATTAATTAATAAAACGGTCTGAGACTAGTTTATACCAACACTCAGCACATTTTAATCTTGGTTTTGTGATTTGCTTGATCACCTTCTCAGCACCCATTACTTTTTGCATATGATATAACGTGGCGAGAGAAAGTTTAAAATAAGTCATCAAAAAAGTGAAACTCTAACAAGTTCTCATTATTTATTTACAACTCTCGTGTGTACTAATTTTAGGTTAGAATATGATCGAATATATACAATCAGTATTTAAAAAGCATGCATTTAAAACAAATTTACCGACAAATCGATCCATTTCCTGTAGTCAAAGCAGCCAATGCCGTAGCTCCAGCTGATTTAAGTTCGCGATGATCGCTCCGCGTCATACGTATGAGTAATTCCGGTCCACCTAAGCATGTAAAATAATGATGAACATTAGTGACTAAAAGTTGCATTATTCGTCACCTGGTTTATATTGTCAATAGAGTGTAACACACGTGTTTAGTTCTACTCATGGTTCAATTCTCCGATTCTTTCAAACTTATTTTTTGTCAATTTTAAATTTACTTCAGACTCGCTGAAACAATAAAGCCATATTCGTTGGGTTGTCAAATTATTTGAACCGGCATCATTAGTTATCACAAGTTCATTTTTAATATAAGAAACTTAAATTATTCGGTTACTTTTCGTACAGTCACTAACAATCTAAACAAATAGAGTAAACAATCAATAGTGGCTAATAGTTCTACTCCTGGATATTGATGGTAACAAGTCACTCTGTTGTATAATGTGGCTCATTTACAAAGTGTAGGTTAATGAACTCAACCTTCAACCTTTATATTTATATAAAGGTTTAGTGATACCAACAGTTGCTTGAAGTAGATTACATGAAAGGAAGATGATAAATTATGAACCAGCGATTTAAAGTTAAATGCTTAAATTATTCAGAATTCCTGGGGACATTACTGTGTTTATAAATGAAGTCGATTTAACTTTACTTGAATGATGAATCAATCCAATTAATTAGTATATAATTATGCCGCCTAAAATTATTATCATTTTAAAGTATATAAATTGAATATTTAATCATTTTGTAACTCAACTAAATTTCCTCTTATTCATTCTCTAGTCTTTTGTAAAATGGTTGATAGATTGTGACATTAATTTCCAGCAAAGAACAGGTAGGCTTCGGGAATCCTCCTAACCTTCAAATCAGAATAATGTCAATATTTAAAAGTAACCAGTCCTTACTGAACCAGATTAAAAACTCGGGAAAAACAAATGAATACATTTGTATCACTGTGACCAGTGTCGAGGTAAGTAGTTTGATATTGTCAACCATGTATTCAAAATTCAGGTTATGAGAGATCCAAACTGTTTTTGAAACTGTATGCCTTGTAAAAATAAATATCTCATTAGATATTTTGAATACTTACTAAAATTGTGTATACGTCACAAAGTGTATTTCAGTTTATAGAAGCAGTACTATTAAAAGTCATTAACAACTTCGAAGATGTGGTCGAGCTCCAAGTCAGCTGTCCGATGATCATATACTAACTATGGTTGCCTATCGAACTGTTTAAGCTAGGCAATGAATTTACTAGGTCAACATGATGTCGTATTTTAATTATTATGGGATAAGACTGATAGTTAAACTAACTTACGTATTTAATTCACTTACAATCAAATGTGGTCCGTATACTTTGTTGTAACCACAATTAAGAATAGAGAGATTTCAAACATTATGAAATTATTATATTTGGTTGTTCTCTATCGATAGTTGAATTCGCGAGAAGAATTATTTCTAGGAAGATATAGTACTTAATACTAAGTAGTTTAAATTCACCTCCAAATAAATATACTGCAAATTTTTTGTACCGTTTCAAAAACTTATTGGTATACAGAGTGAATAAGATACAAATGTCAATGAATACATTTATCTTTGAAAGACACGAAAAGTTGAATTTGTTTTCTAATTAGATTACTAAAACCGCCAATTTTTGAACATTGTAAGTCATATTGAATTTAGAAATAAAACTAGCTAAAAACCAATGAGTATAAAATCCAAACATGAACTGATGTGTAGTTAATCATCCGATTCATGATGACTTGTTCATCTAACTTTTACATCTTGTTTCTTGAATATTCTGTTTCTTTTTATCTACAAAGAATTATCTTTGTTGAATAATTAGACTCAAGAAAATCTTTTCGTTGTAGGCTTTCGTAATGACAACACTTCAAGAGGAAAAATAGGCCTATTTTTACTCACATAGTAACCATTACCCTTAGAGTTATGCGTAAATTTCACCAGTAAAATGCCAGTTAATTATTATTTTATTTGATTGGTTTGCTACTTGTTATTCTCTTAGAATTCTTCAGTTAAGACTTATCAGATTGTGTGCTTAGCAAAGAGATTAAAAAAAATTTAATCAGGAATATGTAAATATATTATCAATGGAAGTAATTGCTTAACTCCTTATCAGTTTTCTGAGTTTATTTTCATTTATCATTGAGTCGGCTCATATTAATCTCTTTAAACGCTCGCTTTCATAACTAGTGCATAGTTCCGTGATCCAATTATCCATTAGACTGCTGCATGCTTTGGAGTTGACAAACTACTATCCTACTGGCAGACATCTGACCACTTTAATTACAAATAAAGATTTATGAATTGCTTATATCATAGTAGATAAATGTTTTTTAATGTTTGCAAAAATAAGTAAACCTGTTTATCATTTAACATTCATATTTTAATATTTCTATTCACCTAATTCAGCTATTCTATCTTGACATACTGCACTTTCTGCCAGTGTAGCAATAGCCTGTGCTGATGCAGCTCGTACACCTTCATCTTCATGAGATAATAATGATACTAGCATTCTCTCCACGTCTGCATCATGTAAGATTTTTCTTGTTTCTTCTAAAATTATGAAGAAAAGACAAATTTATTTCAAAACCAATTAGAATGCATAATACAACTAATTTTTTAGAATAAACAAAATTCAATATAATATCGTAACATTTGAAAAAGCAGTTAATCTACTCAAATAAATAAAGAATGAAAATATGAGAGAATAATACAGAAGGATGGAGAATAGCTCGGGATAAAATGTATATGAAAGTACTTACGAGTTCCTTAATTCGACATCTTAACAGTAGAGTTACCCATACAACACTTACAAATCTCCAAGTTGTTACCACCAAGTGTTTCGACAGTCTATGACTTAATAACTTTGTTCCCAATAATTTTTATAACCTATTGCTGGTTATTGATTTAGTGGAGATTGATCTTAATTTATTTAACGTTTCATGTTAAAAAGTAAACAAAATATACCTAACTAACATTTTTACTTACTCAGTTCATTCAAGTTTTTGACGCTATAAATTGAATTCTTTTTCGCTCAAAAATTAAACTTTACCTCTTCACTAAGGACTTAGTGCATATAGTTATGCAGTATTATAAAATACATGTTATCTGTTGAACTGCTGATACTGAAACGGTATAAACTAGGTCCCATTAATCTTTTAGACAGTCATTTCTATAAGTAATTAAGCCAATTCAGACAAAACTTCAGCATGTAGTATGAAGCCTGATAACATGTCTACTATTAATATATTCAAGTGATACACAATGAAAATGTACGGCTATTAAAAATGTATATAACATGCTTTGACAGAATGAATTATCAATATATGATAGTTTGTATGGATTAAAATGTTTCCTACCACATCGCATAACATCTGTAAGCTTGTGCTATTCGTCGGAGATTGAGGAGAAAGGTTTAGAAGACGGTCGTCGAAATTAAACCATTATAGCTAGAAAACAATGTATGTGCCCTATTATAGTGTTTTCTGATCTTTCTGATGCAGTATTATCTTTGCATCACAAAAAGCGACATTTTTTGTTAAAAATACACGTAGAATGAAAGGCCATCGTTGATGGCCGCAGCATTTTCATCAACACGAAGGTATGTTTCTTTTAATACCCTGTGGCAACGTATTGGTTGTGGATGTAATATCGATAATCAAAGTAAATAATGACCTTTGGATATTGACTAACCTTTACAACCAGCTCGCATAATCGTGTTACATGTGTGAATTTTTGCTTCTGGTAAAGTATTCGAAGGTGGTTTCTCTTCATCTTTTTTTCCTAATAAAATAATAAAATATTAGTTATATATGTTTGTATATCCTATACTTCGCTCAACCATATATAATTCATGTGATAACATTTGAACTACATATAATAAGTAGATAACAATCCTCTATTAGCTGTGACTAATAAAAAGATAATAAGATGCACTAAAATCTTACCAAACTAGGCTTCTGAAAACTAGAAAGATTAATTAGTTCTAATAATTTTGGAACATTACAGTAATGTCTATTGTGGACATGTTTCTCAGCAGATAATTAATATGGTATGTTTGGCAATGTCAAGAAAACTTTTTACAGCGTCTGAAATTCTACTGATTCTGAATCTGATATACGGTTATGAGGTACAGAAGAAAAAGTGTCCATGGTATGAAAGCCAAATATTACCATCTTTCATTCATGAAGCTCATTATGAGAAAAAAAGTTTTTAGTGTAGATTTATTAAGTAACGTTCACCAAACTACCTACCTCATCTATAAAAATTATTCAATAAGATGACGAAAGGTTAATATCCTAGTTGGGGAAATTAAAAATTCAGAGCTTAATATGCATGTGACACCTGATTTCTGTCGATCTATTTACTTATCTACCTACATATATATTCCTCTAAAAAAAAATATCCTTTTTTACGCTTGTTTCAGAAGTTTATGCTTAGAAAATAAATAGTCTATGTTCAACAGTAATAATTACTTATCAACCTGATTGAACTAACGCATTATTTGAATGATAGTGGTACTCTACCGCTAAAACTATTGGTAAAGATGTTAAGCTTGAGTAAAAAGTATATGTCAACTACAAATTATCACTATTGAATTTTGTAAGAATGAACAGATATTTTTTTACTGCTCTTTAAGCGGATGAACATAAACCAACTGGAAAATATTCATTCAGAAACTATAGTTACTAGCATAATGTACATGTACTGAGCGGTATGTGCGTGAAATATCTTTTTTAAAGCGATTTCAGCTTTTTTTTAAAAATAAACATTTCAGTGCTCAACTCGATTTATGATAAGAATTAATAAAGCTCCAAATATCTGAGACAATTTCGAACCAACGTCTTAAAGTATTTATAACCTCGTGAACTATTAGTGAATTTATCTGTTTTTTTCAGTTAGAGTTTTGGAGATTTATGTTTTTACACATTTGAAATCATCAATCGATCATTGTTAGACAACCTGGAAGCACTGGACAGCCGTTTCGTCATGGTATGGGACTCATCAGCAGAGCGCATCCACGACTCCTGCACCTTGCAGGATTCGAACCCGGGACCTTCGGTACTGTACGCGAACGCCTAACCATCGGACCACTGGGCCGGCATCCAACAGTGTTAATGTCCCATGCCAGGACAAAACCGCTGTCCAGTGCTTCCAGGTTTCTAATGGTGATCTAACAATGACTGACTGATAATTTATCTGTTGTTGTTGGTATCTGTTTAATAAAAGAACTATAACAAAAAATATTTATAAAAATTGATTCGGTAAAGTCAAAACTTCCTCTTTTCTATTTACTTTAAATAGTTTTATAGGCCAATTTTTAACATACCATCAACTTCTCCTTTACTGCTTTTTTTCTTATCACCTTTCTTAGGACTAGGTTTCCTTGCTTTAGCATTTTTATCTTTATTTTGTTGTTGATTTGTAGAATTAACTTTGATATCATTTTCATTATAAACTTGACGATCAGTGATAAAATGCAATAATTTTTGAAGACTTCCTTGACTAACTAAATGCTTTGAAAAGAGAATAAACGATACACACTTTTACCAGATAACAATTGCTTCACTAAAAATCTTGAATAGGAAACGTATATAAATGATAATCTAAATTTTCAGTGGCTTTGTGAAGTGCCTTGCTTATAAATTGGGGATTTCTGTAGGCTGCTTAAAACCTACCGAAGTAATCTGCTTCAACTGATTATCAGGAATGCAGTAAGAAATAGTTTCCGATCCAACTTTTCCCGCGAAATACCTCAGAGAGTGAAATTTTGCTGTTACAAGGCGAAGCTTAGATGGATGCATCAGTAGACGTAATGAACTGTTGACATTATTTTTAGTTCAGAATATACACGAGTGGTAGAAAGTTTGTTACCAGTGGGGTGTCATTTATCAGTCACAGGAGGCGCTATTGCCCCTGATTGGAAAAATTCGAAATAGAGTACAGCTGGCTCATGTTTAGAGAAACTTTATCTTGACTTTTAGCTTTTTCTTAGCAGATGAAATCTATCGGTTTAATAGTTCAGAGACAAAAGAATCGTAATATAAACGGTTCACTATTTAAAAGTGAAGGTTACGTTAAAGATGTAGAAATAACTTAAATATTTGAAAAGGTATGGCAGGATGAAAAAGTTTATTTAAGATATATTAAGACTGCTGTATCCACTTTTGAAGAGGAACAGAATACTGTATTCAGTAGTCATCTAGTTAACATATACTAGTAGCTATATTCACATTACTGACTTCCAGCATTAGAATGTGTTGAATTTGTGAGGTCACCTGAGGTTCACTTTATGTTGATAAAATCACCCTACCTTAAGTGACTAGATTTGTCTTGTATGATCACTTTTCCGACATAGTGTTACTTAAAACTTTGTTGGTTAAAGACTGGGATTTTTACAATATATGGAGTCTATTTTCAAATGAAAACATGGAGTATTCATCTGATGTACTAATTTACTGAACAAACTATCTCTTAGTTCTGTAAGAGGATTTTTAACTTCATAGTCGGTTAGGATAAAATATCATCGACCTTCATCCACTTTTAAAGATAGGTATGTTTTGAAGTTTTAGAAACGGATTCTCTTAATTAGAACTATTGTGGGACTAACTAAATCAAACAAAAATCTTACTAAAAGTCATTTAACTGGTATAGAATGGATGGATCGCGGCTAACAGTGGGGTCTTAAACTTACGTTTCATCCTATTTTGGTACTCGTCAACTGAATATACCCTCATCTCGAAGTTAATTTTTATTCCGGGAATCGAACCTCGTACCTTTCTCTTCAAATACTATTGACCTATCTAAATGGTTACCGAATTCGACTAATCTATATCGACTTATATCATGATCGCTAGATCAGGATAATCCATCCAAGATGCTCATTTGTCAACCAAGAAAGATCAAACGTCATTCAAAAATACCAACAATGGGATAATGCAAACCACTTCAAACTGAATACAGTTTAATAATAATAGTAATATAATACAATATAATATAATAAATTAGCTAGTAAAACACACCTTTACGCATTCAATATCATCTAGTAAATTGGCAATGACATGTAGAGCGGAAACATGAATATCGTTAAATTCTGGAACGCCAATAATGTCGACGAATACATCCAGTGCATTCATGTCTCTCAAGGCTGTTCTTATGTAACCTTTAAAAAACAAATAATATTTTTAATAATGGGAATGATAAAAACTAGAAATTAATTACGTATTTCTAACAAAATTTCATCATAAATTCAATGATAATACATATATATGTTTATAAAATAAACAATTCATCAGAGTAAGTTAGTCAATAAAACTATGTAATAGATAAATTTTATTTAATAAATCAAGGCAAATCTATATTCAAGTAGAAAGATAAGAAAGGAATTGAAGTGATCAGCACAGAAGGTAAAAATACCTCAGAAACAAAATGATTTTTATTTTTTACCTTTAATTATACTTGCTTTATAGTCGTTGTATTTACTACGATGTTTTGAATAAAATGAATGGAGCGAAGAAAATCTTTCTTTCTAGTTCGTGTTTCATCATGACTTTACATTCATAATGATAAATGTTCAACAATCGTAATAGAATACAAAAATAGAGTGTTAACGCGTCAAATAATATTACAAATTCAAGTCGAACTAATTGTGAATACTGATCAATAACAATTTGGAGATGAGGTGGAAAAGCTGATGCATTTTCAGAGGTAGCCAAATTCTGTACTACATAACTGTCAATAATACTAAACATATCAAATATTTTATGAATTATATTATTATTACACTCTAAACTAAAAATTCTAATTTGTTCATTTAATAATGGATACCTTTGAATATTTATCACCTGATTTACCTCTTCTTCGAAATGTTTTAATTAATCAGTTGGAATAGTTTTCACAAATGAATTGAATTTGTAAAATTAGAATTTACCATATCACCCGCTTGACTGATATATCTTATCGTTACTTTTCAATTTAATATTATTTACATATAGAAATTAAATGAAAAGAAGTATTTCTTCACTTTATTCATTTTTCTCAGAATGTCCAAATGAGGAAATTCGTCTAATTGCCGATGAGAGTTCAACCTTGTTGGCTGTGAAACAACTACCAACGGGAAGCAATAGATGAGGGTTGAGCAATACCGTGGATTGATTGAGGTTAGACAATAACACCGTTATCGCCGGCTTAGTGGTTTAGAGGTTGTACGTTTGTGTGTGAAAGTACAGGTTCTGGTTTTGATTCTCGGATTTAGGGTCGTGGACATGCACTATTGAGGAGTCCCATACTAGTGTATAACAACAATCTAGTGCTTCCAGGTTTCCAATCGTGGTTTAACTAAGATAATTTGGTCAATTGAATGCTGTAAAAATTCTATAATTTCCACAAAACTCTTTACTGATTACTTCAGATAAGTTTTTATTAAGCAGACAAGGAAAGTAATTGATAGATTAAAAATTAACTGAAATGAACGATTTAGGTGTAACTTCTTAATTATTTATTGCCAAAAATCGACCTCTGACAGCAGAAAATCTTGTCATATGTAGAAAATGATTGTGGATTCAGTTGAATGATAGGCACTTTAGTTACTCTCTAAATGAGTAAAATAGTGAATGTGGTGAAACACTGAGTTTAATGTATCACAAGAATGATAAATTTAAAATATTCGTGGAAGTAAATATTTGTTTTATTTATTCCATCATCATGTTGAAATAAATTAATGTCATACCGAATAGAATACAACACTGAAAACGAAACAAGTATCCGAACGAATAACCATCACTTGCAGTTAAATATGTAATACCGCCTTTTTTCCTGTCACATCAATTTCGGATTAATTTTAGTTTGTCAATCATACCCGACCTAGGGCGTATCATATATGTATTAGTCATAGGTATAAGATCTTACTTTACTTAATATTGAGGAAATTAACAACAACCATGAAAGTGAAAAACTGACGCTTAGCGGAAGATTGTGGATCAGTGAGGAACATTTCTAAAACATCTTGAATTTGTAGAAGCAGTCGACAGTATACATTATTGTGTTGCCACGTAAGATTTCCAGACGATTGTATATCTTTAACATCATTAGATAAAACTATGTTGTTTGCTTAATTTGAGGATATAAGTGAATCTCCAATACTAAATGATAAAACTTTTATCACAGAGAAAAGTCTTGTCGACAGAATGGAAGTGTCTATAGACTAAGTGTCAGCTAATAGACAGATCAATTAATATTCAGTCAAAGCCATAGTTAGGCCTTTGATAAATATTTATCTGCCTAGTTGTCGAAAGCAGTGAGGCACTTGATTATAGGTGGTCAATACTCAGTAAATAAATCTGTACCATAAGAAAAAGTGAACGGTAATTCATTTGTACTGATAGTTTGAATCTTCCAATTGGTAATTAAGATTAATGTTGATCAACTTCGTTTGGCTTATCTGCATCCAGGTAAGGATTGCCTTGATATAGCTATTATATCGTAACGATCATAAAGAGAGATGAATAGAAGCTAGTAGTGAAATCCAAGATGTGCTTTGCGTCCCATTTTGGACTCGTTTTAGGCGAACGCTACTAGGTTCGAGTCTCGGAGTGAACGTTAATCCGGGTGTAGGTACATCCAGCTGAAGAGTCCTAAGCAGAACGAAACGCGTGCCTAGATTCCACTGCTAGCCAATATCCATCACTGCTTAGAAAAGTGAAGTATCTGATAGTTGTTTATTAGGCTTGTATTTCTTAACAATCGCTCCACAAAATATGATGTTATGAAAAATTTTCGAGAGCCTCTCTACGGTTTATTCGCAGATCGATAATGTTGAGGAGTATATATTACATCACAATGACTTAATGTTGTAACACTTGGTTGACCTGAACATCCTAAGCATCCGTGTAAACACTACGTATTAAAATCCCATTTGAATGGTTTGGCCGAAACGTAGTAAAACATTGACCAATTTTACCATAATTACAGCCAAATACTTGCTGATACATGTATTAACTGATATGCCCTTGAGAGCATCGACAGTAACTGTTACAATAAATGTCAACGCAACTAAAAAAACATCTTCACATAGATATTTGTTGTGAAATACGACGTCAAGGTCCATTTCACTGCATCAGCAAATCTGGTTATTGTTACAAGCAGTTTAAATGGAGTTTCATTAAGAGTGCTAATATACAGTCTGGTCGACAATAAAAATTCAGAGTTGTAAGACATGCAAGCCAGTGAGCCATATATTTTAATGTAACAGCTAAAAGAAACTCTGAGGATGTGATTAAGCAAGGGTTACTAACTCAAATCGACTGACAAAGATGCTGAAAAGAAGCGACACACTGTTGACCAGAGAGACTCTTTATTATAGTCACTGCTGAAATAGGGAAATAATGTTGCTTATCAGTGGGTTCGATGTAACGAGTCTATTACAATAAAGAAATTCCTCCAAATTTAAATAATTTTTCGATAGTTTCAAGCATACATGGTACATTTTTGTACCAACCATACAGATCATTCATATACTTACTGTCTTGTGTTGCTCTAGCAAATATTTTCAGCACCAAATCTTGAATAACTGGATACTCTGATACCAACAACTCAATTAGAGTCTCCAGACCTTCAGCAGCTTTCAGCATTGGGCGTGCTTCAAAGTCCTTCCGAAAATAAGTGAAATATTTCAAATAATACCTGCAGTAACATATTTATTATGTCCAAAGAATTTTTCTGCACATCTGGGTCAGGTGATTTTAAACAAGGTATAATAACAGGAAAGCATTTGTGTTCTATAAGGTCATATATGCCAGCATATTCCGAACATAAATGCGACAATGTCATTGCAGCGAACTCTCTTGTTGTTTCGAATTCTATATGCAAATAATAAGTTCAAAAAACAAAGTATAGGAAATAATCAACAAACCTTCTGGGTCCAAAAGCCTGAGAAGATCAGTAACGATGTTTGGGAGGCTTCTAATAATGGATCTTGCCGAAGGAAGTGACGATAAAATGCCATAAACAAGCACTGCATTTCTCTTGACTACCTTGTTTTCATCCCTTATTAAGGGCTGAAGATAATTTAGAGTATTTAGTGATATCAGTGCTTTTTTGTTATCATCACCTAAATGTTACATATCAAATTAAAAGTGATCAACTTTTGTTTGCAAACTTGTACAGTGCTTCACAAGTTCGGGTTTTAACATCATCTTCAGGACTTTTTAGCATCAGTACAGCTGACTCGGCCTGATGCAGACCAATTACTACCTCGTCAAACTGGATTAAAAGGTAAGAAGTCTATTTTGTCTTACAGAATCTACAGCTGAAATATCATCGCGTTTGTTCTTTTTCCCCACTGTCATATTGACCAGATTACTGCGTAACCTCAACGAAGTAGCAGTTTTGACGCTAGCTGATGAACACCTTAGTTTTTAAAACTTGCAGTGAAATGCCTGGAAAGGAAAATCTATAAAAGCGTTTGGAGATTATTTTGATTATTTCGAAATATATTAAAAAGGTAACCGGCAACAACCGAGGAACATATTAGAAAGATGTGTGAGTATTTAAACTTGGAAGCATAAAATTAAATTGCATTCCCATAACCTGCAGATTACAGTCAATCTCCCGGTTAGTACCGAGAGAACTCAGGTCCCTGTGACCAGGAAATTTATCAGGATACGACAACATCTGCTCTGTAATCAAAAGGCAATGTGTGAAGTTCCAGCCAGTTTTAGAGCAGTAGCATTACTACCAATATTGTTTAATGTAATGGAAGGATTATTGAATGAACAAATGAGGAAGTACATGGACAAAAACATCATCTTTCTTCAAGCACAACACAGGTTTGTGAGGGGCAGATTTTGTACATTCAGCTTTATTGCAGCATGAGACAGCTAGACAACCTGCTAG
Source organism: Schistosoma turkestanicum (assembly GCA_944470395.2). Taxonomy (NCBI): domain Eukaryota; kingdom Metazoa; phylum Platyhelminthes; class Trematoda; order Strigeidida; family Schistosomatidae; genus Schistosoma; species Schistosoma turkestanicum. The sequence goes on along the minus strand of OX103973.1, from coordinate 15,946,310 downwards.
GACCGAAAAATAGCAGTTCATATAATATTCCTTGACTTCGAGAAAGCTTTCGATAAAGTACCTCTTGTACTCTTAATTGAAAGGGTTTTGAAGATGGGCTTCACTGATCAACTTCTGTCTTGGCCCTGAAGCTACTAAGAGAACAGGAAGTTTTATACGAAGGTAAATAAATTACACGCGAGCTTCCGAGTCTCAACATCAAGAGTTTCATAAGAGATCATCTTCAGTCTACTTCTCTTCCTGATATTTATCAATGAATTTTTGAGTAAAATTAGTCTAGTGTTACGAATCCATATAGTTGGAGGTCCATAAGAGGCTAGGAGGATTTATGTGAGCCTCGAAAGGACTGACTATACAACAGTGGAGAAAATGGCAACAGACAACTGATTACAAATCAAGTAGGAGAACTGTTGCCTCCTGAATATTCTGACCCATTTGACACAAGCAACTTGCGTTCTCCATGAACGTCCGTCCGCAAGTGTTTCCTCAGAGTGGTCTCTTGTTCTCACAACAACAGAAGGCCAGTATCGTAGTTCAAACTACTTAGGGGATGCAGCAAGGATAAAAGTAGCTTTTCACTTTATGCGAAGACTTGGTGAGATCTATCTAGAAGGGTTCTAAACTCCCCGTAAAACATGCGCAGATAGACTTTCAAATTCACAATGTTGATTTACGTCCTTTCCTTAAAAGACATAAATCTCTTGAAGTGAATGCAGAGACGAATCACTAAGTGGGTGATATGATTAAAGAAAAAACATTACGAAGACATATTCCAAAACTTGGAATTATTCTCTATTATTTACGAAAGAATAAGAGGTAATCTGGAGGTGGCATACAACATAAGCACAACGATTCAACCAAACACGAGGATCCTTTCAGATCATCACCACCCTAGTACAACAGTTCATCAAGGGGCAAACACTTTGGTACGCTCTGAGATTTCCTCACTCAGATGTATTCCTACCCGGAATGCTTTCTTAGCTGAAGTGACCACAGCCCGCTTCGTGGATACTTTTAGAAGATATGACAAACAGGCACTCATTCATGAATTATGATCTACCGCTTAAACTATCTGTGCCTGATACATATCTTGAAACTTGATTATCGTTATCATTACCATTTCCTCATATCACCAACTTAATCTATCTTGCTTGTTATCATCCTTGTTTTCTTTTATTATCTGCAACTCAATCCTTTCTTACTATATGCACTACTAATTAATTATATGATATTATCTATCTGGTGTCGAAAACATTCGTCTTCTCCATAGAATGATCGTTCTTTCCTTATTGTTCTCCACCCTGAAAAGGACGAATATCCTTTCTGTTAATCTGATAGCTGCTTATATCCAGCAACCCTACTGCTTTGAAGAAATGCGTTTACTTAAATCACAGGACAAACAAATTCATAAAAACTGTCAACTAACTAAAACTAGTGCAGTATAGTAGTTAATACGCGTTGGAAATTACCAGATACCTAGAACTGCATCAAAGTAAAACACGAGTGCGACGACATCAATTGGTTTATACTAGCTAGTTAAACAGATATTGCAATAACCATGGCTTTCAGATCAGGCTATAAGATTCACCCCAAGTAGGAACCTCCAGAAAGGACTAAAGTTTCAAGCGCTCTTTATCTAAATCGAGGGTGTCATCTGTTTTTTTAGATTACAGATCAGTTAGCCTTAAGAAGTGTTGGTAAATAAACATAAAAGGAATTGCTAGAGGGTGATACAATGACAGCATACAAGCAACTGAGATTTAATTTTTAGTGTAAAAATGACAACTCAAAAACAACAGGGGTCTTAAATAAGGGCATGTTTATGGTCAAAAGTGAGAGTTAGGTGAAAAGAATCTATACAATTCCCTCCAAATTTTAAAACATTCACTGAAGTTGTTATGACTACATCCAATATCCAATACCTAATACCCTTTTTTAACTAGCTAGTTTAAACCAATTGACTTCTTTGCGCTTGATTCTTATTCTTTTGGTGTTTGGCAGTGTTCAGTAGATGTATGTCTAGTCAATCGACTGCCCAATTCCAGCCAGTTGCAGTTGCTTGCGAACTTGTATGTCCCATGATTTGAAAGAATTCGTTTGTTTCAGGGCAGTACGGTTTCTGGATACCCACAGCTATCACATTACCAGATCATTAATTTGCAATGTGGTGAATGATAATGAGGAAATTCTATTGCTATTATTAGGAACATTTCAGAACTAAGTAAATCAATAGATAATTTAGTTGATTAATTGGTAATGAAGATTGTCTAAGATGACAGAACTGTAAGCAGGAGAGAGGAAGGAGATTTTAGGCAAAACATATTATGTTGTCGATCTGAGGAAATGGCGATAATGACAACTAGCAAGATTTGAGGCATGTATCAGGCACAGCTTGTTCATGAGGGAGATGATAATTCACATGTGAGTGCGCGTTTATCAATCCTCCTCTTGAAGCTATCCACTGAGGGGGCTGCAACAAGTCGTAACAAAAAAACGTGTGCACGAACCTTGGCGTTCGCATTTTGATGCTAAATTTTTAAAAGAAAACCTCGTGGGGCGTGATGGAGATCCTTTGGTAAGGTACTCATGTTAGGAAGATTTGGCGTGCCTAATATGTGGAACACTATTATCATATCACTTCTGACTCTCATGTAGTTCAGCGACAACAGTCCTAAGTACTTTGGTCTATATTCGTGAGGTTTGTTCTTCAACCGTGTCTCTGATTTTATTGTTCATTTCTGCACTCGATACCAGAGAATCATGTTTATTCTGAAGACCTATTAAAGTACAAAACTCCTGCTCTTATCGTTTCCTTTATTCGCGAACATAAATATATGTTTTGATATGATGTACTTTGGCAGTTGGCTTCGTCAGGAAATATTTTCTGTCTCCAAACCTTTGCATTGCAACGGTTTCTGAATGTAATGCAAGAAGTACGGTGTTAATCCATCAGAGGGATATTCCGCTTGTGCAAGACTCGACTTTCAGCCTGCTTTATCGAAGCCATACATCTTTCTTTGTATGTCTTTGATTTGCTTCATGCACATTAAACTGAACCGAATTTCTGAATGACACCTCTGACTGTTAGATTCCAGCATTCCTGTGGACAAGAGGCGTTTTTTATATGCTCTCGCATGCACGTGCATTTTACTCAAATGTAGCAGATGTATGGCTTGCATCATCCCTACTTAGGTTTCTGTTTTTGGCCATAATAAACAAGACAAAACCATAGTCACTACTGCCTTTTTGTGTATGGACATGGACATGCTTGACTAGATAACGATCATTTGTTAAAAAGTCACCCAAGTTTGAGGGTGTTATGTCCTTATTGAGTTATGTGACGTCACACACTTGCTAGTAGTGTTTAGTTAGGGTTGGAAGTTGCAATACTATTTCCATCGTTTGTCGTTCCGTGCTTCAGTACTTGTGGATTCAATGCTATGTGATAGACACTATTATTACCACGCAACATGTGCATGTGCCTCATCCAAGCTACCACTAACCAATTCGAGCTCCCCGTGAACCACCATAAAGATATGCTCCTACATTATTTTTGATTTCCTGGCTGCTGCTCGTACTGGCCACACTTTGCCATGCCTGACTTGGATCGGAGGTGACAGTTTAATCGAGGGTCTCTGAGATGTTAGGAACATTTCTCCGACATCTTGTGCCAAGTCCAATATCTGATATCATTTTCACGAGTTAAATCAGCTGATTTTCTTGCACCTGCTTCGTGTCTGTTAAAGTCGGACTGCCTTTTTCCGAGTTTGCTTACTGAAAAAATTTGTTTGAAGTCTGTCTAAATCACCAAATATTCGAACTTAACCTGTGGTGCGGACTTAGGGATTAAAGGGTACAATAATTCAGAAATACAAATTGAAATCGAGTGTAGGCACCTCATGCCAGTACTTCCCCAGATCACTGTACTATTCCGTAATAAAAATGCTTATGGATATGGACGGTTTTATGAAACGTTCTCAACAATTTATCGAACTATCCAAATAAAATTTCCCCTATATCAATTCCATAGCTATCATTCACTGAAGAATCGTTGATTTAATTACTTAGGCTTCTTACTGACAACGAGAGACTAACTGAAGCATTTTGATAAGCAAAGCTTAAAAGTATAATCCATAATAATTTTACAAAAAGTTTAACACAAAGGGCTACTTTTCAATCTTGAAAATTCGGAATTCATGGATACCTGTTTAAATGGAACAAGGAGATTCCGGTAAACTGAGGCTTATTTGTGTGGAAAACCAACATTGCAAATAGGGTTGTGGGAACATCAGCAGTGATGAACGTTCACAGATACTGTCGTCAGTTGCTCGGGTCCACCTTTAGCTGTCGTATTCTGTAATAGACTCACCACAACTAGATTAGTTTGTGGAAAAAATGTCAGCAGATGTTGTAAAGACTGTCTGAGTTTGAGATCTTCAGTTTTAGTAGCTTGAGTTGGGGTTGACTATTATTGCTACTACAGATCAATTACGTTCCCGTTATTAAGTATAATCCCTCAGTGAATCAAAGACAGGGAAGAAGATCGGATTCAGAAATGAGCGTATATTTGCTGGCGATCTTGTGGTATAGAAAGAATACCAAGATTGTGCCAAGGTAAATATAGGCGAAACTACCGCGAGCAGCGTAACTAAAATGGAAACGACACGAACGGAAAGGGTGTGTACAGAGTACGAATAAACAAGAAGCACAGTAAAACAATGACCGGTAAGACTAGTTATAATAAAAAATGTTTTTTTTAAACCCATCGCGTTTTCTTCATAAAAGTGAGAGCACTGCACAATATACGAAAGATACGATCTTATTTGGATATTTTACTCAAATTCTCTGAGATGGGGAAATCCATCTGATTACCACGTGTTTACTGGGATGTAAGGCATAAAGACAGCTAAAGATACATTCTGTTTTTTATCACTCATAATTATTTTTTACTCTAGATTGATTACATGAAGATCATATGTTATGAAACTTCTGCTGCACTTCATGGTTTTAGAAGTATGATCTTTGAGTAGGACGGTCATTTAGATAGGTAATTAAAAACTCATTTCGGTTCACACAACCTAAGGACCATGATAAAGCCCCTGACATGCTTGAATATTCAGTCGATTGGTGGCTGCAAGGATAGCATCGTGTAAGATAACAAGATTGAATGTGCAGCAAACTTCGTTTTGTTAAATTTTTCCCAATGGACGTCAAAGTTTTTTAGTAACCACAATTGTTTACCATTATTATCATATTTCTACAGTCAGATACTGATGCTTAATCCAGTTTCACTACAGACTCTTAAACGAGAGACTTGTTCTTTGATCGTGCATATTCCAGTGTGGTCGCTACAATTTAGAGCATTCTTGTCTTCAATACTTTTCTCCCAATCGTAGCAAATATATGGATATTTTTACACTAAATGAGACTTAATCATAATGAACTACTTAAATGAACGATTGAAATGACAACTCTAATCTCCTATAAGGCATCTATACATGTTTTAATGAGTACCTATTGAGTCTGACGTTTACAGTTTAGTATTTGTAAATAGATGAACATTGAAATGAACATTTAAACGTCTTTGTCATTGATATACATGGAAAGCTCTCCACCTTTACATGCGAATTATTAATACTAGGATTAACTGCACTGTGTCACTAAATGTAATTCTTTATGAGAACCAAGCTTCTGGCTGGCAGCATCTAAGCGGCTTCATAGATAAAGATGAATAATAAATATGATAAACTTGTCAGATTGGAAAGTATTAGACATCAGACGATGAAAATCCTAAATCGCTATACAGTCAACGGATTGAACAATAGACCAAATGCTTTCTTAGCGGTCTACTGTATATGAAATATAGCGTTTGGTTAGAGGGTAATAGGTAACCGCTCAAAAATTTACAACAAAATTTTCGAAGGCCAACAAATCAAAAATTCAAATCCTTAACGAATAGTTTTCCAGTATTTAGTCCGAGCAGACCCAACTATGTTCTCAAGTTTAATCTTAAGAGCGTTTTTGAATAACTCTTACTGGTTTATATGTAGCGGTAAATAAATCATCAAACTTAATAGTTTAAAACAATTAGTCCCTTCTATAAATTTTGATAGAACAGTGAGAAGACGTAATTGATCTGAAAAATGTGATGTATTTGCACTATACATTTCGAACAATCTGGTCACACATTTACTTGTCAAGGCATTTTATATGAAGATGAATAAAAGGTCAATTAAATAAAAGTTCAAATACACATAGGGTGATAATTGTAAATGTATAGCGCAAATACATCACATTTTTCAGATCAATTACGTCTTCTTATTGTTCTATCAAAACTAAATAGTCTCGTACGTCTTCAACTCTGGTGCCGATATCAGTTTTAATGAGAACATGCTAGCCAAATGCGCTTGATCTGCACCAGACCACAATTGAGTACACTGTCCTACGCACCCCTCACAATAACTTGTCAGTTTACTTTACATACTGCTTAATACATTGACTGTTTCAAATGTATCTTCTATCTCTTTATTTTTGACTTCTTGTCAGAATGATTTCGCGATCCTCAATTATAAAGATTTTTCGGACAAAACGTACTCGAGCGCTAAACGTTCATAACGTCTTGATTATTGAAACACAAGCTTTATACATAAATTAATCAGTTCCTGTTTAGGAAATAAAGCAACTTATATTAAAAGCATAAAATGCCTCAAATGGTACATCCCATGCTACATATTCAAAAGTTTCATCAGAACCAATAGCGCAATCAACAACAAAAAGGTCAGTTAATAAATAAATGTTCTGCGCCTGAGAATCAGTATTAGTGTTTTCGACAAGACTGGATCGAATGTCCATACACAAGTGTTCAAGCAACTACTTCTAAGACGTGGTCAACAGTCGTCAACTACACCAAGCCTCAAGCTTTAGTTTGGCCAAATATGACCCTGTTTTTACTTGGTTGTCAACATGCAACAACAAAATCTAATGATAAAAGTATGCTTTTGAGAAGACTGAGGCAAATTTACACTCTTAGTCAATTAAAAACGATAACATTACATTGAACACTCCATTTGCACACCATCTTTGAGTCCTGACTTCCAACGCTCCAGCCTTCCTCCATTCCTGCTGTTGCTTCCTTTACTTCCTGTCGGTGCTCTAAATCTTTCTTGCTTTTGCTCCATTTGCTTTCCGTTTTCCTCTTCTGACCGTAAGACATCTTCTTTCACGTCCATTCTTATACTACTTATATCGTTCGTATAAGTAGCACACACCACACTTTAACCAAATTCAAATAGGAAATGCAGACGAAAAAAGATTGAAGAACACAAAACGTGGTTGCAAGTATCTTGAATAAAAGTTGAAATACAAAACAGGTCGAATGAATAAAGAAATAATAATATCGTCTAATGAAAAACGTACTTTGGATGGCTTTTCAAACTATTTCTTTTCGTTTTTCCGAACTCTCCAAATGGCCTGTTTTATACAAACAATAGAGAAAAATTCACTGAATCCTTTCGATAATCAAATTATTCATAGGTAAATGTATTCTATGTCCTCAATTTTGAAGTTGGACTGAAAGGAAGAACTTCACCCTTCTGTAATAAATACTAAATCCGCAATAACTAGACGTATTCATCTCTTCATCCGCCCACCGCCAACCGTTAGAAAGTTTTGTTCTATATTTGAAAGATGTATAGAGATATTGAACAAAAACGAAATGAAATGTTTATTATCGGTCATGTGAAATTTCATGGAAGTAATTGATTTTTCTAGTAGTTATGTATCTTATTTTTTTAAATGAATAACTATGTCAATAAATATAACAGCAACGATCAGTGTAGATGTGCTTCGATAAACCACTAAAGTTTAGGAGACAAGATAATTTTGTCAAATCTATCGGTGATTTTAGAAAGCTGTATTCCAACGCTTTAATGAAAACATGTGAAGGCTTAAGAGAAAGCAGGTCAGTAAATCAGTTTCTAAATACACCAGCCATTATCAGAAATCGATATTGTACATTGGTTAGCCAAACAATCATTTTGATATTTTTTATGTTTATCCATGAATGAAACAACTCTACTAAGAGAGATATATATAGTCTAAGTAAACGATAATTTGCAATTCAGATGCATGATTCTCTCAGTTTATTGGATTAAATGAAACATGTACATTCAAATAATAAAATAGATTTATAAAGAGCCAAAAATAACTAGAACATTTTCATCCTACTAATCACAAAATCTTTCTCCAGTCTAATTGTATCATTTTGCGAGATTTGATTACTTACCAAATCAATCAGGTGTTAACCAGAACACTCAGTGTTGCGAGTATTAGCTAGAAAGCAAATTAGATAGAAATCATCGAGATGCCTGAGTATCATAAATAACAGTCATTCTGTATTCATTATGGTTTCTTCAAGGATTTGTGATAAATAATCATTTTAGTAATAAAACCAAATTTGTAGAGGAAATAAAAAAATTCTGTTTCGTGACTTTAAATAAGCCCATCCAAAAATAGGCCTGACTAAATCACTGTCATGTCACTGTGGTCAAGGTGATGTAATGGAACATACCCGCGTTAGTGTGCTTTGAGAGGTATGAAAAATGTGACACTTATAATTTGAAAAGGTTTGGTTAGATTTGGATATAAGTGTTATTTGAACAGAATTAGGTAAGGTAGCTCGGATAAATGGTCCAAGTTCGGTTCATAGTGAGGCCTTCTTTTCTACTGAGAGCGGTATGATATATATAGAAAGCTTCAGCTAATCACAATTCTTTGTAGCTCGAAAAGCCTCTTTGTATTATTTTCGTATTTTTAATGTCAATTTGATGGTTGTGAAAGATGGTATGCACTGTTATTGATGATCTAATTAGGGGTAAAGTAAAGGTACCAGTTTACAGTATTTCATTTCTACTATTACTAAATAGTACATATTCTTATTTTATGAATATTATTCATGGTAAAACTGTTAAATTGTAAAATGTTAATAATATGCTTCTATTCTTTTTGTGTATGCTCTTTAGATGTACTAGTCTTGGTTGCTATTCGAAAGCGATTTAGAGCCAGAGAGATTTTCGTTCTAAATGAACGTGCTGAAATAAAATAAATTTGACGATTAAAGTTTGTTAGTTTTCGGCATATACTTAGATTTAAAGCTCCACTTTCTTCTAACAAGGTAATCTAAAAATGATAGCTCATTGTGTTTGCTTTTATTCTAACAAATATATTTAATGTGTAATGATAGGATGAAAATATCAACATTTTATAACTTTCATATAAAGCATAAAATCTTCATGCTTTCTAGTAAGGTGTATTTTATGTTAGGAAACAAGTCAAGTTTAACAACCGTTCAAATCGCTTGTACCCATATTCTCTAATGAACGTGACCAGATGAAAATTTAAGATCAATAAAATTCCAAAACGCAAATCATAGATGAATAATCAAGCTTTAATTTATTCTGTTAGAGGATGCATCGGGTTTGTGTAAGGTGACGGAAATCAAGCAAATTAAATTCATCAGTCACTGGGAATCCGAATAAGTGTAGCCAACCAACTTGCATAAGTAGGTGTAGATAGAATATATTTATCCAAACGTCTTTTTAAGAAATCACAATTAACACTGCTTCAATCAGGATTCTCTAATTTATTTTTGTCAATAAAATCGGGCTGACTCTTGTCATCGTTTGAAATAGGACAGAGATATTTTTTTAATAATTGATTTAAATTCTCTATAGGTTAATCATCTGACTATGCCTCTTGTTATTGATTTTTATGATGAAACTATGATAGTCACGTGTTTGTTCCCCTGAGTATCTAAATAAATGATTAATTTATCACTACTCTTATTTCCTTGAAAGAGAATGATTTACGGACAAGCAATAAATCGATTGTCTTAAGTGGTTGACATGAAAGAAAAGTTATGTACATATTTTTACTTACAACGATTTGTCTTGTATCTTGAATCCATATTTGATTCTTTTCCAGTCAAATTCGTTGTCCTACATTGACAAAGGCTTCAAATGTTCCAGTAATGATACTGTACTAAGTTACACTATTAGTGCTAAATTTCTGAGGTCTTGAAAATTTAAATTTTATGTGGTGTTTTGTTTTTATACGCATGTTGGCTTAGATATAGTTTATATTATGAACTGCTGCACAAAGAATTATTTACGTACTATGCTATGGGTGAGAATATTTAAGGTTTATAAATGAACAGCACAAATTAGATCCGAATAATGTCTTTTAAGACAAACTAGTATACATTGACATACATTAACATACTACCACTACTACTAATAATAATATTAATAGTGATAATGATAATAATAATAATCCCAGTACTTTTTGTTTAGAATGATACAGAATCCTCAGTATATCAGATTTTTTGTGTTTAGAACTAAGTTTCACTTTAAACAAGGTGAAGTAGGATCAAGAAATGATGGCAGTTTCTATCCTTCTATCCTTCATGTGTTTTTCAGTTAATTACTCTTCGGAGTCTATCACAAGATTATAACAATATAGCTTGAACGAACTAAAATTCGGTACTGAATGGTTGAAGTTAATCAAAGAAAGACTACACTTGTTACTTATTATCGATCTGTTTTTAAAATTTTTCAGAAATTTTTACTCACTCATAAATCTAGGTCGGTACATATTGCAATCAAAGATATCAATAACAATAAGTATACTTTTTCACTATGCTAAGTAATTTGCCTTAGGGAAATAGAACAAGTTGATTTATGAAAAGTGACAGGTATGAATAATTAAAAGGTTTAGTATAACTGTTTAATGACTAATATCCTTATGGACACAAATATTCTACAAATTGGTTCAAAGGTTTACATATTACAGCTTCAATATTAGAGTTTCTGTCAATATTCAGTATATTTGAAACATTTTTTGAACCCAGTACACGCTGACTACTAAGCAGTGAAAACCGTTAGTTTGATCTGATTGAATGTTAGTCAATACCCAGTTCGTAAATTTAATAACCTATTACAGCAAATTAGCACTTATCTAAATGTCGTCACTGGAATGTCTCACATAACAGTGTTGAGCAATATCAAATCATCAACATGACAAGCATACTTTAAGACTGTTTTTAACTTGTGCAATAAGAACATTTCAAACTAAATATCACAAGGATAAATATAATATGTAATAGCGGATAAAACTCTTGACAATCATAACCATATTTTATGCGTTCATTCATTTAAACAAACAAACGATGGTATTTTGAATTTAACAATTAACTGACCTATTGTGTACAATTTTCTTTTTTTTTCTTCATTCATATTTCATGTTAATAATCTGTGATCCTAATATTATTATCACAAATGTATACAATATTAGACGTTACGAACATAATCATGAACGAAATAGTTATTCGAAATTAACAGTATTTAGTTTCTGTCTGTTGGGATAGCCAATCGAGAAGAAAGCCACGCACATTGTGGATTGATGAACTATTTGATTAATGTTCATGATAAACTATTTGATTAATGATGAACTATATGATTAATGTTCATGATGAACTATTTGATTCATGTTCAAAATATTTAACGATATTTATATAATTGTATAAATACGCATGTTTGATTGTATATTTTTGATTCTGTTAATAAGCGTTCTCCAACGTCTTCCGTCTTCTTATTTTTGAACGGTGGGAGTCTAACGTTCGGTGTGTCATTAGTACAGTGGTTTGGCGTTACATCAAGTACAAAACATAAAACTGTCTAATATGAAATCAGTTTTTGTTGATAACCTTGTATGATGTATTTACGTTTACAAAATTGCCTGACATTTATTATGTACTTGTACGTGCTATTAAATGAACTTTAAGATAATGTCAGTGATTCCTGTTATCAAACAGTAAGTTCAAGTGTTGCTTTAGTATCCAGAAAGTAAACTGAAGTTAGGATTTGATATATATATATATATATATATATATATATATATATATATCATATTTTATAAATTTTCCTACAACTATTTACTGACAAGATTTTTTGGAATAAGTTTAAGAAGAAAAACCTATATATATATATATATATATATATATATATATATATATATATATATATATATATATATATATATATATATATATATATTTATAAAATATGATAACTAAAGTAGGTCAAGGGTGGATGAATAGAATTCAAATAATCATCGAAAAACATCAAAAACATTACGTGATAAGCAGATGTGTGCATTTACAAATTCAGCTGCTCCTGTGGAGATAGCTATATCGGGCGTACTTCCAGGCAACTTACACAACGAATGAGTGAACATCTCCCAGCATGGTTTACAAAGGGTCAGTCAAAAACAATACGCAGTTCTATCTTAGCACACCTGGTAGATAGTGGTCACATTGTGGATAAATCTAGATCTTTTCGGGTGATCTATGGTATACCTCCATCATTTCCCAACGGAGTTCGATCCCGTCTCCTACACATTGCAGAAGCCATAGGAATACGCACATTCAACCCTAATTTATGTGTTCAGAAGAAATTCGTGACACCCCTATCTCTTCCGTGGCCGGATATGACGTAACTAACGATTGACATTATATATATTTTATTTATTTTAATTTTATTATTTTTATTATTATTTTTACACATCTGCTTATTACGTAATGTTTTTGATGATTTTTGATGATTATTTGAATTCTATTCATCCACCCTTGACCTACTTTAGTTATCATATTTTATAAATTTTCCTACTACTATCGGTTCACCTATCTTCCTACTATCCACTTATACTTTTGCCTTTTTCATTTCATTATGATTATCACTCCAATTGCCTTGATTAGTAAATAGTTGTTACTTGAGCTTATTACGATCCAAATAAACTGATGTGATATCTATTCATCATTCTCAAATTTTCTATAAAATTTTAGCTTATTGTTTCACAAAACTTATCGAAGCCAATCAACGTGATAAACTGTTTTGTGAAGTTTAAGCTCAACATTATCCATTCAAATTTCTATGTAGTCTATTAGGGTAAGGTAGTTCAAGGTCAATGATAGCTAAGTACTCGAGCAATGCTAACTGAATTTTATTCGGTTGCATTCATTATGATTCGATTGACTGAATAGTTATAAACATAACAGGAATAGATCACTGGAATATAGGTGAATATAATCAACAATGAACCGACTGAATTGTTTAATAGTTAAAATTAATAAGCTGCTGTTACTGTTAAACATTACAAGGTGGTAAACTATCTAAGCGGGAAAAATTTATCAAAGCTTCATAAAGAGTCTTCCAAATCGTAACAGTTTAACAAATCATATGCAAATAAATGATAATCGCGCCAATCAAAAGCAATTGAGATCAGCCCTGCTCGTATTTATGTTGACATAGTTACCTATGAAAGCAAGTTAAAAGGAGACTGTAACTGGTTTCTATAAATTGTACCGAGAAATTTCTTCAAAACATTTATTTGAAATTTATAACTGTTTTCAATGTGAGACATCTAGGAATGTTATTTTCAGTCAGTAATAATCTATAGTCCTCAGACCAAAAGCAAGTCTCTGTTAAATTATTCTTCTTTTGAATAAACAGGTGCTCACAGTTTTTATTGTTGATATTTCATTTACATTTCCTGAGTTAACCTTGTTTCTTGTCCCACAAGCTTTAAGTGTTTAATTTTTCTTACATCTGACATTATTTTTATTAAGTGATATTTTGAAAACTTGATAACATCGACCTGCTGAACTACAAAAAGACTGTACATATAATGTTACTAAAAATTTAGTATAAGAGGATAATAGAAGTTATAGAGTTTTCATTATTTCCGTCACAAACTGATCTTAGTTAGATCACTGCTGGAAATCAAAGAGCAATACACTGGGATCGAATCCAATACATTCAGTCTCATGTACGGACGTTCAACCTTTAGATCACAGAGCTGTCACTCAATGATCTAAATTTTTAATCCAAATCAGTGCAGCTATCTTCCACTGATCTAGTTGAATAACTACTTCACATTTTGTATTTCTGAACTGCACTAGTTGCGGACGCTCACTAGATCTTGTATCTTGAAGTTAATCATTAGTATAATTTTCAATTTTTCTTTGTGTTGAAAGTAATTTTCATTGCAAGTTGGTAAAACAGCTGAATATCAGATTTTATATCTCCTATCATAGTTTAATACTTCCTTGTTCTCAGTGGTTCCTAATTTGATGATGGTTCCTGGTGTAGATGGCTCTTAAAATACATAAACTCTTTGAAAAAGTTATTTTCAGTTTTCTTTTTTTTCATTTAATTATACTTTATTTCATATTTTAAGACAAAAAAAATGGTTTGTTAAATCGATTTCTATAATTACTACTTCCCAGATTTCGATTACGTAATGAATGACTGCAGCAAAGGAAAAGCACTAGGTAAAAACAGTCAATCATTGATTAATTTCAATCTGATTACCTTCTAACTGACTGATATATAGGATCATATGATTTAGCTAATTAAATTTAACATGTTCATCAAATTTTCTGCGTACCAGATGACCTGAAGTAGAAATTCATTTTAATTCTTTCTAACAACTTTGTTGTTTTGTTCTATGATTATTGTTGGTGATAAGTTGACGAATAAAACAAAATCATTAAGTAAATGAACTATATTCATGTAAATACTTCAAACATATCTGGGCTTGTAATCACTTCTGAAATAGGATGAAACAGTTGTTTGATAACTTTTATGATATGCTAATTACAGAATTGTTATTCATCCATCGATTTCTCTAAAATTCAAAGTTTAACCTAACTAATTAAGGCATTATGTAGGCAGATATTGGTTTACAATACAATCTCTGTATTAAATCACGAAAATCTATGACTGTTTTATGAATAAAAGAAAAGAAATATATTTAAATTGTTGGCTTCTGATTACACAGAAAAATGTCTTTTAACGACAATTTTAAGCTATTTTCAATGTCATATTTCCTAAAGATGTAATTTTACGATAGTGACATCTATGAATTTTTACTTTCTATGCAAATTCGCAAATCTCAACGTTAGAATTTAATTTATGTCAATTCAATCCAGTGTTAGTTATTTTTGCAACAAATATAATCAATGGGATTTATTTTAAATAAGTAATATTTGTTCTCTACTTTAAAATTTGTAGTACAAAATGACATTGTTTGAACTAAGTAGATATCGCTACAAAAAACAGATCGAAGAATATAAAGTTATCATTATTTAAATCTGCATAAGTACTTACATGATGTTAGTCACAGGAAGAGCAGTCCACTAGCAGTATTTCAGACTGCAGTTGAGTGATATGAGATCGAATCCATCATTCAGCACACATTCTCTAAAATTTAAGGTTACATCACGCTGACGGGTGGAAACAACATGAAATGTACGTCCAAATTTTCCTGCCAACTACCTGACATCTCAATATGCGTTGCTGAGCCACTTATACTGGCTGAGATATTGGAACTTGATCGATAGAATGTGATTAGCACTAACAGGAACAGATAAATATGATATTGCTCATTGCTTTATGATCAGTCAGTTGTACAATTTACCGCATCTCTTTAATAACTTCTAAGTATTACGATTAATATATACAGTATATTTTTCAATTAGAATTATGGAGATTAGTGTTTTTACTCATTGAAATCATCAATCAATCATTGTTAGACCACCATTAAAAACCTGGAAGCACTGAACGGCCATTTTGTCCCGGTATGGGACTCATCAGGAGTGAGCATTCACGACTTCTGCATCTCTCAGGATTCGAACCTGGGATCCATTTTATAATTACTACATGTTGGAGCAAAACCTGATGAAAATCTAATTAAAAATAATTTAAGTCGTTTATACTATGTTCCCCCAATTTGTGTCTGTGACAAAATTCAGTATTTATATTTTTTATTAGTAGGGAGTATGTATGATTCATGAAATACTCTTTCTGTTAGCTAAAATAACAAACAAACAAAAGATAACAATTTATTCGATATTTATCACATCATGCTGAGTTTTCATTTCTTAAATAAATAAGTTTTAAAGAATACTTAATAATTCCATGATATAAAATAAAATATTCAATGAATTAAGACATATTTTTATATTTTATATCACTGAATGAAGTATGGATAAGTTACAACTCATGCTGTTTCAATTCATATATAAACATTCTGGCCTTACAAAGAAATATTAGTTTATCATTAGTATAATATTCTATCATTAAAACGTTGGATGAAATTCACTGTAACTAATTTTTCTTAAAATCATTGTACATTTTTAAACAATATGGTGTTTGGACAACTTTATCACCACTTGGAGTAGCTAGAAAACTTGTTTAAATGTTATTAGGCATTTGCTAAGCATTAAGTTACACATTTTTGAAACCATGAATCGATCAATGTTAGACCACCATTAGAAACCTGGAAGCACTGGTATGGGACTCATCAGCAGTGCGCATCCACGACTACTGCAGCCCGCAGGATTCGAACCCAGGACCTTCTGTATTGTGCGCGAACGCCCCAAACGTTAGACCACTGAGCCGGTTTCCAACGGTGTTAATGTCTAACTTGATCAAATTCACGGAGTTGCGCAACCTCATACACAGTCTTCGGTAGACACTGCCTACACCCGAACAGGTTGAACTTCACTGGTCACGTCTTCCCACTAGATTCGGAGAAGATTCCTCACGAAGCTAGTCACTAGTGAGCATAGGTAATTTGCATTACGGGGTCCATCACGGCCGTTCAGTGCTTCCAGGTTTCTAATGGTGGTCTAAAATTGATCGATTCATGGTTTCAAAAATGTGTAAGTATTAAGTCTTAAAAAGGTTTCAAATGATTCCATATAATGTTTACTTCTTAGTAAACAAGCATAAGATATAGTTATTCACAGATTGGATCATTTAGTATCGAGATACAGATTACATTTATTTGGGTCTGTTCACCTATCTAGCGAAATGCTGAGATAGTTTTTGGTAAGACAGAACATATTTTGTGAAAGATAATCGATCACGTATGGTAGATTATTTTATGTCATGGAATAAAGTGCAAACATGTAACGACGATACATGTATTTTTGTAGTATCGAAATTGAAATAACTTAATTTAGTGTTTTCGTTATGATTACAATTTATATAATGTAGTGAAATAGTAATACTGTCTAGAAACTGCCATTTTTTTTAAAAAATAAAACGTGTTAACTAACGAACTACTGTTTGTCACATAGTGAGTGCTGAACGTTTCGTTTTGGTTTATTTTGAAAATAAATATCAACATCAAATAACTATGATATTTATGCCCTGGTATCTAGATTTTCTAAATTCACATTTGTGTGATAAAAAAATCTAAATCCCCAACATCGTTCATGAAACTGGTCACGTTTGTTTATCTCATAAAATTAGATATAGGTTAAGTATCATATTTATTGAAATTAAAATTATTTGATACTTAGCTGTGACTTCACAAACTTAAAAAATATTCAATAGTTCCTTATTCTCTTGGTGTTTCATACGTTATTGCAATTTCGTATATATGGTCTTCTGATGAGTTTCAAGATTCATATTTACTGATTTTAAACATTCAACAATTAAGAAATCTTATCATGTCGGTGGAAAGTTGTTGGAAATAAATAAAATTCATGATACATTATTATGTACATAGTTTACAACTATATCGTCTGTCTAAAATCTATTTAAACATACATCTATGATCGATCATCTCACCGGGTTTTTACACTAAATCCGTTTGTAATTGGTGGGGACGTTAGATCCCCAGAACTCACTTGATAAAAGTCCTAATTTCGGATATTTTGTGTTTTTGCGCATAAGCTGCTCATCTGACCTTGAGATTACATTTCGTACTCGGAAGATCCTTGACTGTCATTGGCTGATGTATCATTTTAGCACTCTATTTTGTGGTTCTCCCAAGGATGTTTTATCATGTATAAATCTGTTCGATTTGTTTGCTTGTCGACTTCACATTTTCTTGGTGTTTGTAGAATACACTTCTACGCCATATCAAGACTTCTTGATAAAACTAGCCGGGCAGGGGACAAAGGATTAGAATAGCCTATCATGTCACTGCATCATTTGTCTTCACTCTCGTCACTGAGTAAGGTGAAGTCGTAACAGTCTCAAGCATATCAACCGACGAGCATATGAGTAATATCCAAAAAATAAATTTATTAATGTTTTTAAGTTTTGCAAAATCTAAGTTTCATATTTTTTCCATTAGACTGTTGATCGCAGTTGTATGAGTGCCCCGGAATCATGATGAATGATTTATTCTCTGACTGAATGAATAATATATCTATTTCTAATAATTTAGTGGTATATTCTTTACTTATATTTACGGGAATATTTTTCCCGAGATAAATATATTAGTTTTATGGATAATAACGAATTCATTAGATAGATAGTGAAATGAACGATTTCATTGATTAAAATTATGTGATAAATATTTTATTTTATAAAGTGACTAAATATTTATCCGTAAAGATTAATTTAGTTTTATAAACACTCAAAAATGTGAAATTATGAATTTGAACACAAAAAAAGGTGATTTATTATTCACGTTAGTTTTTATTACAGGAATTTATGTCTATTTTTTTTTTTTTGAAATTACATTTACTAGAGTAATAATAACTAATAGGCATTTTTTTCATTTCATGTATATTTACATATTTATATGTATTTATGTGTTTACACTTCATTGATTACAACTGCCATTCATTTTAATCAGGTGAAATTGATTGCTTTCTGCAAAACTATTAGTTTCACTACCAGCATAAATTTGATGTGTTTTCATATACATATATACCAGACAGTTTGTACATTTGCAGTTGTACTTTTACGCTTACTGAATTGAATGCTACATGATAAATTTGTACACTATAAATGCAGGTTATTTTTTACATTTGACTGAGCCGTATGTAAAGTGGCATGCATCTTGCTCTCTCAGATCTACTTGAAAACAAATTGAATCACAAACTATATTAGTGGTCAGTTTTGATGATTAGGGTTGCCAAACATTTTATTTTAAGCTATAATAGATGACAGTTATGACAATTTTGCAATCGAAAAAATACATGTTGAGGATACGGAATTTCTGTAAACCAATCAACTGAAAGGCTATTGACCACATATTTTTGATCATTTATCACTTAAATGAGACTGGAATTGATCAGCAAGATTAATTCGTAGCTGAATTACAATTTGTCAACCTGAAGCTCTGCTCTGTTCTTGTTCATTGGTCTATTTCACAATATTCAGTCATATTTTGAGCAAGTCACCGTGTTTTATAAATAGAGATAAAATGAAAATAAAGAAAATTCATTAAAAAAAATCTTTTTTCGACTACTTCATTTCCTGAATCTGTTCATTAGTAATTACAACTGTTTGGCAAGAATAAATCTATAGAAAAAGGGCGAGGTTGCATGATAAAGTAATCCGAAATCTTAAGAGTTACATAATAGCCCAGGGGTTAGAAGAACAGGGGGGATGAGAATTAATTAAAGATCAGATATATGAAATAATTGTCCCGTTGACAGATATGAAAACAAATGAGAAACGCTAAGGTCATAATAACAAGTGAATAATAATCATGAAAAATTGATAATAATAATAATAATAATGATTGATTGCTGTCTAACAACACAAATAACGATAAAAACCAAACAAAATCAAAAACACACTGGGGAAGGAGATTAAGGTCAGGGAAGAACGAGAGGCTGGACAACTCGTTTCTGCACGCTCATAGAGCATCGAAAATAATTCACTGTTCACTAAATATGACTGTATATGGGTTTTCCATAATATAACGGTAATTTTCATCACGAAATGGTATCGTTTGGAGAAACATATCACATATCTAGTTTTGTCTCACTCTGAGACTCGTCAATAATGAGGACTTATACTAAAGGAGTAAATGGATGACCGTTTCAATAAGAACTCCAGTGAGAAAAATTTAATTTAGTTCATTATCAATGTTATGTGCTTTGAATAAATGAATAACAAAACTCCCGCGAAAAAAGTCTCAAACGATTGAAAATTCGCTTTATTTATCTTCCTTTTAGAATTTTGCCTGATATTACTCTCTTACCATTCTAGTTTTTAGTGACGGATTATATGATAGTGTCCGTCATCTTTTTTAAGTATAACTTATGTTAAGAAGGAAGCCAAAACTTAGTTCTTCATTTTAAAGTTTCAAAAGACATTATCATATGCTTTTCAGATCTTATAACAGCATCAAGATTTATTTGCATTTATCCAACGCAGAAATTTATATTCTATAAATGAATGGAGTTGATAATGTCAATAATACACATAATGGACATCTAGCTGTCAAGTTGATCTTTCTGTATTATA
The DNA here is from genome assembly GCA_944470395.2 of Schistosoma turkestanicum. NCBI lineage: Eukaryota > Metazoa > Platyhelminthes > Trematoda > Strigeidida > Schistosomatidae > Schistosoma > Schistosoma turkestanicum. The sequence goes on along the minus strand of OX103973.1, from coordinate 15,925,971 downwards.
CAAATTGCTCATTTAAACAAATTCCCGTCTTATGTTACCTCCAATTATGTCTACCAATTTATATGTACGTTCAAAGGCACAAACATTGGTAGATCAGAAAGGAGAGTGAAAATCTACATGTTTGGGTATGTTCTATGGGAGATGTGATGAATAGGAAAACATATGCGATTGCTCGATTGGGGCCATGATGTTAATACCCCAAAGTTCCTCAAGCATACGAATAAACAAGAAACGTCAAATTTACTGCAGGAAGGTTTAAAACAAAGTTATGAATAAAGAGTAATTTAGTTATCAATCATGAGTTGTCGTTGTGGCCTCATTCATAAATTTTTGCTATTCATTTCTTCTGTCCATGATATCAATCTTCACTTTTTATCTAATCTGTACTCAGTCAGTTTTATTTTGAGTTACATAAATATAACATTATTATATAATAATCCTATATTCACCTTATAAATAGTCACATTATTTAACATATACATATCTCTCTTACAATTCTTCCATAGTCATTGCTCTCTTTATTAATTCTTCACTGACGAGAACGTTGCCATTATCAAACTATAAGATAAATAATGCGATTTTTCTATTGATTAATAAATATTATTATGTTTAGGTTTGTTTGATTTCGAAAATGGTTATGAAACTAGTAAACTATTATGCTATTAATTACAGATTACAATGAACTATTAATAAATTGTGTTTTTAGCAAAACATTCTGTTCATCTGTAATGGATTGTTCAAATAAATGAATAGCTTGTTTCATATCATGTCAATTATATATATAATAACTGATATTGATAATTGATCAAATTAATTGATATTTTAATGGCAATAAATGTATATGCAAGCCAGTATATAAATATTATTAAGTCATTAAGCAGTAAAAATATATTCAAGTTAATTTCTATTGTGCATTATAAAGTCCATTGTATTTGAACGATTTTGGAAATCATTTGTTCGTCAAGTTTTGAATGTCTGTTCATGAAAAATGAAAGCCTAGCGATGATCAGACCGTTTTTATAAATAAATACAGAAAAGGATTTAAAAAAAATGTTGTTCAGGTTTCAGTGTATTTATAGAACAAATCTCGAATTAAACAACTGTTTCAACTTTTATCTCAATGAGAAATGAATAAAGACACTCACGTCATAGAAAAGTTATAGTGAAAAAATTTATCGGACAAAATTTAACTTGTCTAAACATTTATCTTGATGTGTGTATTTGGTGAATTTTGTCGGTCATGATTTAAAAATATCATACATGTTTCTCGAATTTGTTTGTTAAATTTTACCTATCGGTTAAAAAGATGAAGAATAGTGTTATTTTATAGTTTAACAGCCAGGTAAATAGAAATAGAAATTTTCTTGTTTCGATTAATGAATCAACTATGAAGGATTGTGTGAAAAAGCAATTAAGTGAATAAGGTAAATTATCCGTCGTTCACCATCAGACCTAATGTAAACAATTGTGTATATTGATTTTGTGTTTAAACAATCAAGAATTTAGAACAAACTTAAAGCTGGTTTCAATTTCGTTTCATGCAGTTGATTTTATAACCAAAGAGGAAAAATAGCTGGACACACTAGGCTTGATAAAAATCAAACAGTCGTGTTTGTTATTTTTACCACAAATAAACAAAAAATATAGATGGTAAAAATAAATTTCAAGTGTTTTATAACCGAGTCCAATATTCCGGTTACTTAAACTCTGTTACATTGGTATAGGAAAGACTATAAGTTGCCCATTAGTTGTCATTTGATTTCCTGCTTATCTCCAACGCCAGTTATCATAATTAATGGATAGAACAACAATGCAGATAGGAAGGGGAGCAGAATTAAAATATCACATCAATGTTGATTCACAAATGGTTACCAGAAAAAAGCATCTGTGTAGTTTAATGAAATTTGTTCGAGTTTTGAGTTAAGTTTACTGTATTAATAATAATAGTGTTCATTTTAATAATTTTGTGGATATTTTATACAATATTGTTGTGATGAATGATTTAAGCAGAAGGTAGCAAACTTTAGAAGCTATTTTTCTGAGGTCTTATTTGTGTTCAATGATTACATATTTATTATAGTAACCCAGAGTATCAGATATATATATATATATATATATATATATATATATATATATATATATATATATTGGGGTATAGTTTTGGAGATTTGTGTTTTTACACATTTGAAATCACCAATCAATCATTGTTAGACCAGTATTAGAAACCTGGAAGCACTGGACGGCCGTTTCGTCCTGGTATGGAACTTATCAGCAGTGCGCATCCACGACTCCTACACCTCGCAGGATTCGAACCCGGTACCTTCGGTATTGTGTGCGAACGCCTAACCATCGGACCAGTGGGTAGGCATCCAACGGTGTTAATGTCTAACTGTGGTTGATCTACAGATTTTGCGCGACCTCACCCATCTGTCTTTGGTAGTTACTGCCTACACCCGACAGGGTTGAACTAAAATATATTCAAAATATATGCAAAAGGCTTTTTGATATAATCCAATAAATTATTATCATAAGATTTATGGTTCCTATTTTATTGACAGTTTATTATTTGCAATCGCCCCTACCTATAGCCACTTTCAGATCACTAGAGTGTAGTTGTTATTTTCCACGTATTGGTACTGTGTGATCTCTGGTTATGTGTAAATATGAAAGAATGTGTGGAAATTAATGACGAAAAAAATCTTGAACTGATAGTAATTGGTCTTTGTTCTTCCTCTTCGATTGAGGTAAGTCGGTATTGAACCGTCCTTCGCGCATAAGGTAGGCAAATATTCCGTCCTTGTTGTTTATTGATTAATGAAAGGTCATCTGCGTATCGGTTCATGAAAGGACACAAATATGAGTATGGATTTCATTAACAACTAAAACAAGCTTAATTAATTCATCAACTTTTAAGCTAATGGGTGAATTGAATTAAAATATTGACAAAAGATATCTATGGAAAATAGACTTTATCAAAATGTATCAATTTGAAGAACAAATTTGTTTTACATCATGCTTTTCTACAGTTTGTTTAATTAAAATACAGCTTTAAATTAAATACAAATGTAGTGAGTGACTAAATAAACTATGGTAATCAATGTAGATGTTTTCTTGGTTATTTTCTATATATTTTTTCTTCTTTATGACTACTAGATATAGACTTCAGAATAGTTGAAACCAAGGAAACATTGAACAGCTATCTCGTTACGCTTTAAGATTCTATAGTATCGGATACTTGAATAATTTCTCTAGGGATTGGATTCAGGATTTTTTGGTCAGTATGAAACTTGTTGGGCGAAAGAAAATCCAACTCAATATCAAGTAGTTTTTGTAGGCATCCTCTAGTTGTCTAATTTTGTTATTTTTGATTCTGAATAGTTGCTAGACTACTCAATTTGTATTTAAGTACTTAGTCCTTTTTTTTCACTGAACCTATGTCACTGAAAGTATGCTATGCTGATGACCTTGGGTCGCTTATCAGTAAATCCACAAATGCTGATTTGTTATTAATCGACTGATAAGGCAAAACAGTGAAATAACAGTGTAATAGTAGTTTTGACTTGAATAATTAACTCTCCCATGTCAAATTATACTTCGTAGTAAAGACTAAATGTCTAGTCTATATACATATTAGGAACAGGGCTAATGTGGAGTCAGTTTATTAACTCGTCGAGTTTTATTCACTAGATGAAATAAGCTATGATGAAGAAACATGTATATTGTGTAATTGAGCTGGAGCACTATCGAGTATTCACCTTTTGCTAGCGTTGAAAATAATTTTATTGATATCATGCATCTTAAAAACCAATTCTATACAATTTTTATTTAGTTAATAACAACGTACGAGTTATTCATTGCTTTAACTAAAGATTAAAAACAATCAATGAAAATGTTAAAGAACTTAAATGTAATCCTTGTAGTTTAACAGAAACTAATAATTTTGATAAGCCCACTAATACATATTTATTCACCAATCAATATTAAAACGTAAAAACTAACTTCTTACCATGATTGTTATAGCTATATGATTTAATAAAGCGAAGTAGTTTTTTTCTAAAAATTTATTCATAATCAAAGTACATTTTGGCAGAAATGAGTATTATGACACGCCTAAATGATTCATGCTACTAGTCTTTGAACAGATGAATAATAGTAGTAGTCTTTTTATTTATTATCAATCATAAATTCAATCCTGTCATTGAAGTGTAACGTTGACTATACTACATATGTGTTTGATAACACATGTGTTTAGCCTACTTTTTTATGTGATCTATTAAACGGATGAATGTATTACTATTCTGAATCGGTGTTTTATCGAATTTCTATGCTTTAAGCAACTATCGCATCTTAAATAGAGTTGTTTGCTCATGCTGCTAGTTTTTTTCTTGATTCTATCTTATTTCAGCACTATCCCAATGCAACACTCAGCATAACTCTATGGAACATTTGTCTCCATCTCGTACCATTAAACACATTATTCGAAACTTCTGATGTAAGTTCTTACTAGGAGAAGTATAGTACTGCAAATACTTGGTAATAATCGATCAAAATTATTAAGTGATATATAAGATTGTGTGATAATGGCTATATCGAGACAATCCGAACAGGATGTCCTCTATATGCCGACAAACGCTTATCGAATTTCAGTCAAAATATCAACAACGAGATAAAGCGAACCATTTAAAATTGAATTAAATCTCATACTTGTTGTGAAAATGAGTGGCTATTCGAATTCGGAAGCTAAGTAGATAACGCCATGGAATTCGAAGCCAATGGTACTGGGTTCAGGTTCCGGAGTGACCATCAACTTTGAGATGCAGGTACATACAGATAACGAATCCCAAACAAAACGAGACGTGAGTGTTGGATTTAACTGCTTGCCACATTCTCTCTACTTACCCGAAGTTTGGGATTGGTTTCAGTTTGATGTACAATCTTAGTTTAATATCGAATATTGTCTACAAATTACCTGCATTCCTGGCAGTGCAACTTGTCATACGACACAAGTGACCTCTCAAATTTTTAACGTTAACTTGTGAATTATATTACTAATCAAGACGAAATTATGTTTATTTGTTTACTGTGTATATTTATCCTAAATGGCTTTTACTATACATTTATAGATGACATGCCAGAATTTAGGATAAACATCACAACTCGAATGGTTATTTCTATTCTGTTATGTTTTGATAGCTAAATAGATCAAGTGTTTGTTTATGTTAGCTCGATCAAATCACAAGAAATCTCAAGCTCTGTTAAAGTGCAACCTTTAATTATATTTACTAATCAACTATAAGTAAATTTTTGAATATTTCGAATATATCTTAATATAAAAAAAGGTTAAATGTTTTCCTATGGAATTTTCTGCTTTCCGATCGATTTTTTCCTCAGTCTATTTTTTCTCCTCTTAACATTTACTACCATATAGAATTCATTCTTATGTCTGTTCACGTTCTTTATTGTTAGTTTTTTTTGTATTTGTAAGATAGCAAAAAAGTTATCTTTCTGACATTATTTTATCGATTTTTATCTTTCACTAGTGAATGTAAAATAGTAAACTGTGAAAACATAATAAACTAGAAACAAATTTTAGTAAATTAAATGAATACCATATGTCAAATCTTAAATGGTTTCAATTATCAATGTTTCTTTGGTGATTTTGAGATTTGAACAAAATGAACTGATTCAATGGTTATAATAAATTGTAACTGAAGAAAAATACAACAATTCGTCAAAACTTATAACCATTCATTTTTTAGATGATTTCGACATGGTTTTTTGAATATTATTCAGTTGGTAAGAGGTCACACTTTATGATCAAACTAAATATCAGCTCTTGTATATTTGAAATTAATTTTTTTTAATGTATCGAAATTACTTCGAATGATCCTTGATAAAGTATGTGAATAATCAGTGTATAAATGGTGTAGTAACCATCCACTTACTATTTACATACCTATTCAACATACTGACTGTCATTAGAATTATACTGATATCTATACAGTTGTTGACATTTTCTAACTTCATTCACTATTCTTATGATGGATTCAACTGCAAAATCGTACACGAAGGACAGCTAACCGACTCCTTCGAGGTGAAGACCGGTGTCAGGCAAGGTTGCTTACTCTCACCCTTTCTCTTTCTTCTGGTCATCGACTGGATTATGAAAACGTCAACATCTGGAGGGAAGCACGGTATCAACTGGACAGTTAGGACGCAGCTGGACGACCTGTACTTCGCAGATGACTTGGCTCTTCTATCGCACACTCAATAACAAATGCAAGAAAAGACAACCAGTGTAGCAGCAGCCTCTGCAGCAGTAGGTCTCAACATACATAAAGGAAAAAGCGAAATTCTCCAACGCAACACAACATGCACCAAACAAATCACTCTTGATGCAGATGCCGCGGAGGACGTTAACATCTTTACATGTCTTGGCAGCATCATCGACGAGAAAGGTGGATCCGATGCAGATGTGAGGGTGCGGATTGGCAAAGCAAGGGCTGCATTTCTACAGTTGAAAAATATCTGGAACTCCAAACAACTTTCAACCAAAACCAAAATAAGGATTTTCAATACAAATGTAAAGACAGTTCTACTGTATGGAGCGGAAACTTGGAGAACTACGAAAGTCATCATTCAGAAGATACAAGTGTTTATTAACAGTTGTCTACGCAAAATACTTCGTATTCGTTGGCCAGACACCATCAGCAACAACCTACTGTGGGAGAGAACAAACCAGATTCCAGTGGGGGAGGAAATCAGGAAGAAGCGTTGGAAGTGGATAGGACAGACATTGCGGAAAGCACCTAACTGCGTCACGAGACAATCCCTCACATGGAACCCTCAAGGCAAAAGGAAAAGAGGAAGGTCAAAGAATACATTACGCCGAGAAATAGAGAAAGATATGAGAGGAATGAACAAACAGTGGACAGAACTGGAAAGGGAAGCCCAGGACAGAGTTGGTTGGAGAAAACTGGTAGGCGGCCTATGCTCCATTGGGGGTAACAGGCGTAAGTAAGTAAGTATGTTCATCTGAGATGGTAATCAGTATTCATCATTATTCTTTGTTTCACTAATCTGCTTGATCAAATTTTTAAGTTTAATTTACAGAAAGTTGATTTTAAGGCGAACTATCAATGAAGAAGACATACTCGTACTACTTCACGAGCGATCCATTTTTATGTGATCAAATTTACTGCTTACAGGGTTGTAAGAATTAATCGTAACATCTTAAGTCACTATTAAATATTTCATGAAGTTATGCTATTTCAAGCGCATATAATTTAAATTACCGAGTACATACTTACTAAGAATTTAGAAAAAAGTGTGACAATAGTTATACACTTACACGAGAGCTGATTTTTTTTCTTCAAAACAACCCACCAGATCTGACTTATTCTATAAATTAAATTATGGTTACCTATTTTACAATACAGTCCCTAAACATAAATACATAGTTGTGGGTAGAGATAGATGGCGGCTAGTAATGGAATGAGAGACTAGTTTCGTCCTATTCGGAATCCATCAGCTGAATGTATCTGCATCGCAGAGTTGATTTCCACTCCGGGATTCAAACTCATTACCGTCCACTTCAGACGTTATCGTGTTATCCATTTAGCTAATTGAGGCCGGTTAGCTATTGTCCTCGATTCCTAAACAGAATGATCAATTATTATGATCCAGAACACCCAACAACCGATCGATACATAAATAATAGTTTTTATAATGATGTCTATATATATTTATATACATGCCGTACCTATTGTTTTGTTTAAATCACTGTATAATCACCAAACTACATAATCATCAATGAGACGATATTTTTCAGTAGAATCTCAGTGATATAAAATTTAACATACATTATAAGTTAACAATCAGTTAAAAACACATACAGATTAATAATGACTATTAATCAGGATTGATTTTGGTATTCAATATAGGACAAGAGTTTGTTTTCATTGTAATTTAATACCCGGAATAGATTAGTATTCTATCAAATGTTTTTAAGAACTTATTTCACATATATTTTTTTCTCGTTCATAACTATTCTTCAATCTCTAACGTAGTCAATCTATATCATCAACATATAGTAAGTAATCTCAACACTATTTTATTTGTTCATTACACTAAGAGATACAAAAAAAACAATGTCTTCTCAATAAAATGACAAGTTTGACCTAGTATATGTCATTTTAAATCATAATTTCTTTTAGAATATATGGTTAATTTTTTATTGCTCAGCATTCACAACTCATATAATTGACATTAAAATGTTGATAGAATTATTTATAATTTAGTTAGATAAATAGGTGTTTTATTCATGAGAGAACGAGTTACTTGGACCAACTATATGAAGCAATATATACAATTCATTTTCTAAAATGTACAAGAGTTAAGAACATATTTAAAATTATTACAGAAATTGTAACTTGAAATAAAAGCTATTTAAAAAAAATAGATAAACAATTCACGAAAAAAGTTGGGATTAATCAATGCTACAGTCATGATGTAAATAACCTTGAACTAGTTGAATGAATAAATTTTGAAAACAAAAATAGATAGAAGTTTTAAAAGTTTAAGTGTCAATTGCCAATTAAAAGTCCTATTAGGAACTATGGATTTATTTCAAACAATATTACAGCAGCAGCAATAATATTGATAATTAAAGTTTGAAGCTTTCCTGTTTGTCATTATTTTGCAACTTCAGGAAGCTACATTATTGAATTCAGTGATGTGCTCACTAGTGAACAAGTGAATAAAGAAATTCTCAGAGTTATTGTCAGAAGCCGTTAAGAGTGGAGTTTAACGCTGTCGGGTGTGAGACAGTTACCCACCAAAGACAGTGGGTGAGGTTACGCAATATCGTGGATTAGTCGAAGTTAGGCATTAACACCTCTGAATGCCAGCTCAGTGGTCTAGAGGTTAAGCTTTCGTGCTCAAGACCTTTGGTCTTTAGTTCAATTGCTGTGTGTGGAGGTCACGGATGTACACTGCTGATGAGACCCATACTAAGATGAAACCGCCGTCCAGTGCACCCAGGTTTCCAATGGTAATCCAACAATGATTGATTCATGATTTCAATGAAAGTCAACCATCTCCATCAAAATGTTTAACTGCTAGATCCACAATGCTAGTATTTCGTGAGACTTATTTTGAATGCTTCGTCAATCAAAGTCAATTGCTTACTTTCGAAAATATTTAATGAAATGGTAAAATTATCGTGAACTGTAGGTTAAAAAAAATTACAATCTTCAAAACAATTGCAAACAAAATTTATGATGATTCGAACAGTAACTAGTTAGTTATAAAGTTCTTTTATGTTAAAATTCATTTTACAGAATCGAACATAGAATAAACAAAACGTGACCAATTATTCATCTCACTTTTGATAAATCAACAAATTTCCTAATGATTGTCTTTGAATTAGATTAAGATGTTAAAACAGTTTTACATTATAAATTACATTAATAAAAATATTTATCAAAAACAAATGATATTAATCAATAAGTGAGAAGATTTTCATCCTACTAATATATACATCTGTTACCCTACCTTCCTAACATGTGAATAGCAATCAAAATGTATTAAGTATTGTAATTTGTTAATTAATGCAAAAGTACTTTATTCAAACAAACTTCAATAGTTTTACACAATATAACTCATTGCTAATGATAATTTAATTAAGTTTCAATTTGAATGGATTTTGCACTAAACACGTTAGAAACAAGTCATGATGAGAGTACATAAGTAATGTAATTAATGTACTGATAAAAAGGAAATGGTAATTCCTACACGTAAGCTCAGCTTATCTTTTTATACAATTCTTTACCGAAAGATACTTGAGGCTGAATTATTCCAATTGATATTCATCAATTTGAGTGCTCAGGAACTAATATATGCATGATTCATTATGTGTACTATAGGATTATGTAGACTTTATTGTTTGTTAACATGTGATTGAATAGTTTCACAAAATATTAGATGTTAAGTAAACAGAATAAATAATATAAACGAATATTCAACAATATTTAAAGGTATAGTTTGACAAACATTGTGTATCGATTATTTATTTATTAATGATCGAATTGTAGTTGAAATAATCCAAGCAATTGGAATTTTAGATAACTCTAACGTCTCCTCCAGCTATCTTGTTTTGACTTCTTCAGAGTAGTGATAATCGAAACTACCATGGGAGATAAATAACATTTAATCAATCAATCAATTTTACACTTAGTAGGATAACAATGTGTCAAGTTGGATATGAGTAGTAACATAAACATAAACACATGCATCCACTGATTATTCACATCTCACGTGACTTATGTAATCCGGTTTACTGAATAATAATTCCGTATGTGAATGTGATTGAATAAACATCAAGTGTATACTTTATATGATTATTAAACGTTATATATATTCTATGATAATTTTGATTATCACTATCCTGAAGAATTCCAGACAAGATAGCTGGACGAGACTATTGATAAATAATCACACGATTAATTATTGGGAACGACAATCAGTTACATTTTCTTGATCTGTTTAATTCATGAACATTTATCTCATGGTTAATAGTTGGATTCCTAATACCGGTTTACCTGATAAGTATGAACAGTTGTCTGCTATTACTTGTCAATGCTGCCTTTTTCATCACTCTCGCTCCCACTATCCACCACCGTTCGTGATCATCGCGGGCGCTTTTTATCAGCCTGAGCTTAATCTAACTCCGCTCTTCCTCATGTTCGGAGCCAAACGAGTTTTCGAACATCAATTAGTTCGGTAGATGGTATCGAAATCTACTGTTTCTCCCTGACCTTACCTTACTTGCAGATTTGTTTTCTGTTTTCACAGCCTTCCGGATATCATGCCAAGCTGCATTGGGGTGCGCATTACTTATTACATGGCTAACTAACTGTTTCTCTAGTTGCTCCTGAAATATATTCCTAGATATGCTATCAGCAAATAGAACCCGATGAGGCTTCCTTGCGGTGTCTTTCCAACGCCCAGTAAGCCGCAAACAGATATGCGCTCGGACTAGAACATGATCTGAACACAAGTGTCTGCCCCAGAACGATCGACAGTCTTCTTTCGGACCCCTCCATCGGTGGCTGATAGCGATATGATCTAGTAGTGTCCAGCATTGGGACGACTTTGGGGTTCGCCATGTCGAAAGGTGTCTATGAACAGTTATCTACGCAAAATAATTCGGATTCGTTGGCCAGACACCATCAGCAACAACCTACTGTGGGAGAGAACAAACCAGATTCCAGTGGAGGAGGAAATCAGGAAGAAGCGGTGGAAGTGGATAGGACACACATTACGAAAAGCACCTAACTGCGTCACGAGACAATCCCTCACATGGGACCCTCAAGGCAAAAGGAAAAGAGGAAGGCCAAGGAACACAATACGCCGAGAAATAGAAAAAGATATGAGAGGAATGAACAAAAATTGGACAGAACTGGAAAGGGAAGCCCAGGACAGAGTTGGTTGGAGAAAATTGGTTGGCGGCCTATGCTCCATTTGGGGTAACAGGAGTAAGTAAGTAAGTAAAGGTAGTATTTGCTAGAAATAGGAGGTCGTCTGAGCATAGCGGAGACGGAAATCTATGAGGTAAGGTGAGGCGTGACATTTGTAGGTTTAACCTTTCCTAACCCTTGCTTTCCTAGTGAGAAGGCAGTATTAGTGCAGATGCTGCTTGTCCGCGGGCAACAAGTCACTGTTGTCACACCTCTCCACAGTCAGCAGTGCGGCTCCACCCTCAGAAGTTGAGTTGCTGCTTTCAGTCTTACCGTTCTCCAATTGACCTACCTAGCATGTTAGGACCTAAAGAAATATTTTTCCAGCCAATATAGCTTGGTTGGGTCATCATAAAAGGCAAATATTTGTGGTTGGTCTAGTTGTTAAAATAGGCACTAGCCTCGTGACTTACGAAGAAACTCAGTTTTCACTATGAAGTATTATAGCTCTTCTAAATGAACACCTTTCTACTGACAGGGTAGAGTTTGAATGATTTGAAATATTTTTTCTGTTTAGCGTTTCTTTTATCATGTTAGTTTTCTACGAGTTGTGGTCGCTAATCCCATGCCCAACCCTGTTCCATTATTCAGGTTTGGGACCTGGGTATCCATGGAACAGAGGAAGGAAGAGTTAGTAACGAAATAGGTATACTCCCACTGTTGTCAGGGTTGACTGTTTTGGGAATGAGTGTATGTAATGCATTATAGTATCACATAATGATCAACGAGTATTTAGGCAGGAGCAGGGTGAATGCTGAAGAACTGGGTGCGCCGACATGTTCTCGCAATAAGTTCCATTCGTTGATGATTCGGTGAGAAAGTTGATGGTGATGTAAGAGAATTTGTTCCGACTCTATGAACTTTTTCAGTATCCTCGTTAAGTTTATTTTGTAAGGCAAGAAACACGAAGACATGATAAATGCAAAAACTTTGATTAATTCACTTATGGTCCCACCATATGACAAGGGAAATCGATTCAGTTTGGCCGGCCTTCCTTCTTATGGAAACGTTGCTAGTCCGGGAATCAGCCATGATTTGACACCTCAACGGTTTTTTACTTCTCACTGTCTTTTCGTCAAAAGAGGCCGGTTGTAGGCATGCAATATCCAAGTTTAGGCTGAACAAATACCGTATACAAAGTCATGTTTTAAAATCGACATGGCTAAGTGCTCTACGTGTTCTAAAACCTTTGGTGGCTAGTGAAAGGCGATGTGCCATAGTTTGCGAGGCTTGGCTGACCATCCCCACATCATTGTGTGTCTGGATGAGTGGTAGCACAATGTTATTTGCAGTGTGTGCATCTACGTCTTGGAGATCAATGTGCATCACAATGGACTAGTAAGCATTTTTCGGCAACTGCTGAATTCTAGTACAGTTAGTTAATTTCTGAGTCATTTTGAAGCACTAAATTATCACCTTATTTTTGTCGCTCTCGATATTTTGATGTCAGCATTAAACAAAACCAAAGAGCTAAGAGACTAGGAAGGTCATATACATAAAGGAAGAACAACATTGGCCTCGAAACTGTACCCTAAGACACCCCGCTACGCCTAGTTTCCCAGTCAAACAACTTGGAGTTAGGCCGTATTTTTGTTGAGTGTGAAACTGTTTATCCGTGTGAATAAGTCATCTTCGATCCCAATACCACATAGATTAGAAAGGAGCCGGATTTGAAAAACTTGGTCAAAAGGCTTCTCAAATCAGTGGTTACACTTGTGGTTGGCTTCTGATATTTAAAGGGACACAGCGTTCACGGATGGTTGAGATATCCATAAAGTATGAACAGCCTCTTCTAAAGCCATTAAGATTCTCAGAAAAATCCCGGTCATTGTCTCGGTAACCAAACAGCTACTTACAGGACTCACAACGACGTTCTTCCAGTCATTTGGTAATCCGCCAAAGGTGATCGATGGATTAAAACATATGGCTAACGGGTTCGGGAAAAAATTTGCTCGTTCAGGTAGAATATGATCCAGGAGCAAATCAGTGCAATCAAATGCGTAGAAAATATTGCCAATCACAGAGTAAGGTGTCAACTATCACAAAATAACGATAAGCTTATTTTTAAAATATCGGACAAAACCATAACTTATCACCAATTTCAATTCTTCTAATCAATAAATTAAAAGCAACTAAGCTGTTAGTTAAATCGTTGTTACATATATGAAAGCAAATAATACGATATTTTGAATTGCTATTTAACTAGGCATAAAGGGATGACAGTAACGAAATCAAATTCAATAGTGTTTATTTCGACGATTAAGCATAGTGAACAATAGTGTCTGTGACAGGTTTCAAATAGGAAAAATGACTGTCACAGCGCAAAGAAGTTATTCTATGACCTCCATTCAAACTTTTCACTGATTTACAAATATATAGAATATGAATACTGGCGCGATTAGCAGTAATATACATAAAAATATATATATGAAGGTAAATAGGCAAATAAACTATTTATGCACATTGTATGAAGGTAAAAGGGGTGAAAATACAACGTTCTACTTATAAATGCAAATACAAGTCATCTCCAACAAGAACAACAACCAAAAACAACTCCATGTTTGAACAATTTTCCAATAAACATTTCAGTAAATCGAAATAGTTGTTGATTCAAAATTGTAAAATAAATCTCGAAAATTAACAATAAAATCAACAGCACTTAAATAAACGAAAGAACATATGCATACAGTTGGTAGATTTGTTGCTTATGCCACAAATATACACATACTTGTTCCAACTGTGGAAAATTGAACAACAGGATGTTACACTTTGAAAAAATCACATTCATTATCTAACACAAATATAAAATAGGTTAAAGCAATAGTCAAAACATAGACATACAATGAATTATATATATATAATATGAACCAGTCTTTACATTCTCAGAAATAAACGTACTAAACGAGATGATATCTAGAAAACTAATCACAGAAAATGGAGCCAGAAACCATTGAGAAAAATAAAATTAGAAAATATAAACGGGGGGTAAGATGACAATATCAATTACATATGATAGGGGAAATGATAAATGACGATGATGATGTAACGATTTCGGCTGAAAACTGACCGATTGAAATCAATATCTAAACATACGTCATACTTTCCAAGTCATATCATTGACAATGGCTGAAATCAAAAGAATAATAATAAGAAGTAGCATACAATTTTAGAAATAAGTTCCAGTAAAATTAAGCTTCAATAAATCAATAAGAGTATAAATAGTTCACAACTGAAAGATAAAACAAAAATTGAACAGGCTATACGTTGTAGGTATGTACACAATAGAATTGAGAAAAACATGTGAGTTAAAACAAAAAAAAAGAACAAATCAAACTTTGAAAGACATTAGTTATGAATTCGTTAAGTAACAATGTTTCTTTTGTTTTAGAAAGGATGTTTGAAAAGAAGAACCATGATTAAATTTTATTAATCAAGTCAACAAAACTCTAATTCCATTCATTATGGATTCACATTCATTGTTTCGGACCATTCCAACGGACCGTCATTTTCAAACGTAAGATCTGCATTGTAGAAATAGAAGCAAATAAAAAGAAGTGGTTGAAGATGTATGCACAAAGTTAACAAGCAGACATGTGAATAGTTACTTAAATGTAAGTATGAGGTTGTAGAGATTGTTGAATTTCATTGAAATCAAGAAACGATCAATGTCAGAGTAAAACTGAAAACCTGAAAGCACCGTTCCGTCCTTGTGTAAGACTCTTCAGTAGTCCAATTTCTGAATTCATTATAGTTCTGTTGCTACATCATAAGTTTTAGTTTATTATACACATGTATTCTTCGCTTCTTTATCTTACCCATTTTTTTAAAAGTGGACTATTATTTTTAAAAACCTCTCTTCCATATATTTTCGTGTATTTTACTAGAAGCTTGAGCTTGTACATGCATTTTATTGACAAATAAATGATAGAAGTAACGTGAAACTCACATCTACAAAAACAACCCAACTGACTGGTATTTTGAAAAGTGAATTACCTAACTTCCATAGAAAAACAGCCAGTAAATCAGGTACACTGTTATTGATTTACATTACGTAACATTAAAAAGTACGTTTTATCTGGAGTCGCTGTTAACTTTGTTAGAAGGAACTTTATGAATCAGATCGGATAAGAGTTAGTCATCTAAAGTGATGCGATTCTATTGATTTCTTAGGTAATTCTAAAAATTGAGATTTCGGTAACCGATTTCTCGGTTCTCAAACTTCCAGACAACTTGCAAAAGCCATCACTGTGTAGACGAACATGGGTACTTGTTATGCTGTTGTTAAAATAGGATTAGCTAAGAATAAAAATTCAGAGAAAACATTTTTTTTCAGAATAATTACAAATATGGTGATGTTATCCACAGTGAAATCATTCATATACAGTAGGAAGGAAATTGTTTATAGTTTCTGTTTTTTAAGAGTGAGAAATAGTTGGTATCCATAAAGATAGTTGTGTTTCAACTCTTTTGTAGATCCAAAATCACCTGACTAATGAAAAAGGTTATATGTAGATTTAAAGATATCCTACGAAACAATATAAATCAATACATAGATTCGAGCTTCATAGGAACCATGAAGCCCCTCAAGGTTTCAGATACACCTTGCAGATGACTAAAAGCTGATTAATGACCAACATAAAAATTAGTATAGATTAGAAGCGCAAATATTAAGAAAAGAAGGTACTATTAATCTATATGCAATTGATCATCCATATATAAAGAGAAATAACAACAACGAATATGCAAATTGAGAGGCTCGTAGGTCATATTTCAGACAGTAAAAAATTGATTATCAACAATTGTGAGCGTAAAAGCAAACCATTTATCAGTTAACCGAATTTCTTTAGCTTAAGCAAATAATTATTGTGTAACAAAGCTCTCAGAATAGGATTCAAGATCATTACACATTTATAAGATGCGAAACTTTTACTGCAAAACAAAGTGTTCTGGCTTAATTAAATGAACCTTTAAAAAAGGAAGCAACTCAAATCAGTCGTTATCGTAGGCGAATAAAATAACTGGAAATAAAATTTATGCCTATTCATAGGTGTAAAACTAAGTTAAAGGTACCATATAAATGTAAAAAGTCCGTTACAACTAATTAGCACAGTTTCGGAATCAATAATCGTTCACTAAAAAAACGTAAGACAGGATAAGTAATTCAGACCATTTAAACTCCGCACCTGATAGTTGGAGGGTCTTCATTTAGAATGGTAATGACGCCTCAGGATGGAAACGGAGTTTTGTCAAAAGTAATGAGGTCGATTTTCCGTCTTACAACCAAAGCAACGATTAATTTACGTACATGTAATGTTCAAACAATGTGGGCGACAACAGTTGACTAGCACTCGAATTTTCTGGATGATGACTTTCGCAGTTCTCGAAGTTTCCGCCTCATACAGTAGAAATGTCTTGAAATTTGTATTAGAAGTTCCGACTTTGGTGTTGGTTGATCATTATTTTGAGTTCCAGATGCGTTTCAATTGTTGAGAGGCAGCTCTTGCTTTGCCCATCCATACCTTCACATCTGTATCAGAACTCCCTTGCTCATCGATTTTGCTGCCCAGGCATGTAAAGGTTTATACAACCTTCAAAGCTTCACCGTCAAGTGTGTGTGCTCCAGAGGCTGCTGCTACACTGGTCAGCTTCTCTTGCATTTGTTGTTGCGTGTGCGATAGGAGAGTCAGATCACCTGCGAATTCTAGATCGTCCAGCTGCGTCCTAGTTGTCCACTGTATCATGCGCTTCGCCCAGGATGTTGACGCCTTCATAATCCAGTCGATCACCAGAAAAAAAGAGAAAGGGTGAGAGTAAGCAACCTTACCTGATACTGGTTTTTACTTCGAACGAGTCTGTCAGCTGTTCACGTTGCACGATTTTGCAGTTGAATCCATCATAAGAATTCCGTATACTGTTAACTATCTTTTCAGACACACCGTAGTGTCCAAGATGACTCCATAGTGTTTTCCTGTCCATGCTATCGAATGCTTTCTCGTAGTCAATGGAGTTGTTATAGAGTGGTGAATTCCATCCAGTTGACTGATCCACAATGATCCGTAGTATCGCTTGCGATTCGGTCGGTACACGATCGATTTTAACCTATGATTACATACTTTAGATTCTGTCTTCATCAGAAACAGATTATTTATATCGATTTGTTTACCTACCTTTTTCCATCAAAAAGTTAAAATCAATGGCTAATGTTTATATATTTGTATTTGGAAAGATATAAAAAGTCACATGCAACTTGATATATGTCATGCTTATGAAATGATGAAATGAATGTATATTTCAATCCATCAATCCGACAACAATTGATTGAAAAACTGAATCAAATAGCACTAGGATTTTCATAAAAATTATTTTAAATTAAAAAAATACTCCACAAAGACAACGTTTTATTTTCAACTTTAAAACCGTAAAATTTCAAACTGAAACACGGTTGTGATAATGATCAAGTAAGCACAATCCCATCGCTTCGATACTTGTTTCAGGTAGTGTTCATTTCATGGATTTCAAAAGTGATAATTGATAATTTTCTAAGAGAACCTGTTGATGAAATAACACACCAACTGCATATTTGTGTAACTGAGTCGGTCTCAGTCGCAATGCATACATATATTAGAACTAATAATATTACTTGCCTACTGAAACCGTAATATGTGAAGCAATAGTGTTTGGAAGTCGAATGTTTAACCCTGCAATCACTGATGAATGATTCATCCTTCTCACCTTTTAACTATTGCTAGGTGTGATGTAATTTGTCGTATCTTCTAGTTGTTTGTCTTATTGCATAAATAGAATAATTTGAGTTTTTCTTCTATTGTACGTATTCTTCTTTGTTAATAATGGGTGATAATTATTAGCTTATACTAGCATTCCAATAAACTTATTATCATAGAAGAGTATATGAATACGAAAAGAGAATTAAAATTTTAACTGTTCATTCAGTTACCACTAATACATCAATAATTATTACCGAAGAATTGATGCTGAGGAAAAAAATAAAATTTCTTTCATTATTGATCACCACGAATACACATTGTTCTAATAAATATTTAAACAATTTCGGTAGATTTAAATCTTCAGTGGGCAATAGTTTTATCATGTGACAATCGATCAATACGGAAACTAGATTATGTAGGTCTCGTGAAATTTAATATTTAGATTCCCAAAAAAACTTATTCATCCTTAAACCTTTATGATTTCATATAGTAGGCAAAACACTCTTTAAAATCTGAAATGCTTGATGGAATATTTTACATGTTCAGTTGAGGAAGGTGATTACTTTCAGACACACTTGTAGTGTAGCGATTTGAATGTTTTGAGTTATCTATAAGATTATAGTATTGAAACTATGCTGATTTGAAAACAGGAGTAGGATTAGTTTGTAACTATTCACAAGTAGTATATATTGCACACCAGTTACAACAGGACTACTTAGCAAAATTAAATACTCAGATCATTTGCGATTTGCTATTATTACAAAGTAATCATCTACTGTATGCAAGATTCTTTTAATTAATCAATTACCATCCACTAATATTTACATAGTGAATGAGCAATACTGCTGACATTTCGAATTGATCATTAGATTAAACTACCATTCTAACTCTCACTCTAAAGTCCAACTATAAGACTGCAAAATGTGAAAACGGCAGAATGATAAAACATTGCTTCATAGCTGATATTATTTCGTGATAAAATCTTAAATCTAATTTGTAAACCCAACTACAACATAATAATTAATATCTAGCATTTAATTTTACAGCATAATAGATGGTCTCCATTGGTGACGAAAACTCTGCGGTGATGACCTTAATTCATAAACTCGGCCGAATTTTAATCTGTA
This sequence comes from Schistosoma turkestanicum, assembly GCA_944470395.2. Lineage (NCBI taxonomy): Eukaryota > Metazoa > Platyhelminthes > Trematoda > Strigeidida > Schistosomatidae > Schistosoma > Schistosoma turkestanicum. The sequence goes on along the minus strand of OX103973.1, from coordinate 15,906,600 downwards.
AACTTGACGGGTTGATTTTTTAGAGCACTGATATTTTATTGCTTTTAACTGTTGATTGTTTTATAATTAATTACTGGCTGATATGCCACATAAGGTTGTCAGTACATCATACTTTTACCCGAATGCTTAGCATATAAATCGTTAAACCGACACCGAATGATGTGCATGTCTAACTTCAATAAACTAACCATAACGCACAAATTTCATTTACTTCCTGTAGTGGATAACTGTATCACACCCAATATGGTCGAACTTCAATGGTTTGAGTTTTTCGCCTGATAGATTCCTCATTTATTAATCGTTAGTTACTTCAATTATTTGTTTGCCAGTCTCAATATGTAATATTTATCTCATATATTTTCACGTCACTCAATGCACTTCTCTCAATTCAATTTTGACAAAAGCAAATGAATTATTATTACTGTTTTAATTGTTACCATCTTTCTAACAGAAAACAAGGAGTTAATGGGCATCCATAAAACTAATTAAATTCCTATTATTACTATTATTATTATCTATTTAATAAAGTAGACTATAGAGTTTATGTGGAATAAAATGAAAGTAAGCCTTGTTCACTTAATCAAGTTATGTACGTAGTGGAGACTACGTAGAGGTTGTAATTTATCCATAGCTTATCAGAACACTACATTCTTCAGTTTACGTGATATTTAATTTGACCAACTGATTTTATTGCTCATTTTATGAATGTATACATGAAGTGAAAGAAAAAGAGCAACAAATAAATCATATTTTGAATATCTTAGTTGTAGAAATATAGTGAAACAGCCCATTTTAACGTTGGGTGCATATTTAAAGCTTAAAAGAACATTTGTGAAAAAAAACTTTGGTCTGAAAAAAGTCGATTTAGACCATACACAATAATCCACACCAGTTGATAATTTACTACAACAGTTTGTGATATTACGCCAGGAATTAGACTGTCAAAGTTAATACCTTAACACGCTTGTGTGATTTACTCTAACCTTCGAATCATTCCAATCTCTCTATTTGTTCCATTATTCATACATTTGACTTTGTAAATTAATCATGTGTTATATCGGCCATGTTTCACGCATGTGTGCATGATAAGTGCATATGTCCATTTACTTCCTGAATCTCTTACATGACTCATAAACCTTGAGTTTCCACACTATTCTCTGATTCATCATATTTCCGAACTACAATACTTTATGCAGCTTCTGCATCTTTAGTCGCTTGTCTGCCATCTAGTATTAGTATATCTGCAATATAAGCATCCTAATTACGATTCCTATTCTATTTTTGAGATACCTTTGTCCTAAACGTGCTAAGTTGATTGAGTAAAATATGTGTTATTACCATCAATACTGTTAGTTTACTATGAGGTCAATAACAACGACTGAGATCCTACAGTAATTTTTAAACCTTCATTTTATTCTTTTCGTTTGAATTATACTATTATTGACAAAGGTTTATGAGGATTGCAAAACATAAAGATAGTTGTAATAAATTGAGTTCAGCTAGGGAATTACGGAGCATTATAGAGCATTGAGCAGTCGCCATCTTGTTTAAATATAGAAATCCTCAGTAATAAAAGCCACTCCTCAACATCCAGTCAGTCAGCTACAACATAGGACTTCTTACAAACATACATCCGTTCAAGCTGCCATGGCATATTAGCATAGAGACGCAACTTTAAGCTTAAATCCCATAACAGTAGACGTAGTAGAAGTATTAAGGGTAATGGAGAAGATTAGGGTTCGAAAAAATCATTCAAGAAGTAGAATCCAGTAAAAGAAATTTAAAAAGAGGAAGATAGAGATGATGAGGAATTCATGAGATTAGCATTCAAGAGAACACAAACGCTGGATGCACCTGAGACATTGCAAACCATTTGGAGCCATGTCATTCAAAGTCTTCAAACACCGATTTCTAATGTCCCGTGAACCCCAATCTTTTAGTCCACACCTACCAACATGACTCAGTCCACCTGTCAGTGATTTAATAGATTTGTGCCCTGTCTAGGTCTGGCCGCCTCTATCTTTGTTCCTGTCTAGCTCTACAACAGGTCTCATCGCTCGCCAACAGTTGGTGGTCGGCCATTTGCAACACATGTCCCAAGTATCTCATCTGGTGAAGTTTCACTACATCATCAATTGGTTTGCCATCTTTACCTATTACCCGTCTCCTGACAACGGCATTGTTTACTGAGTGATCCCTGGATAGACGAGCAGTGGTTCTAAAACACCTTTGATCGAACACTGGTTACCTACGAATATCCACTACTCTTAATGGCCATCTTTCAAACCCATATAGTAGGACGGAGCGAACTGCTGTGCAGCACATTCGTCTGTTGATTAACAAACGGATATCTCGACTACGCCATAAGTGACGCAAGTTGGCGAAAGCAATTCGAGAGTTCTGTATCCGAGCTGAGGTTTCGTCACACACCAGGCCATCGGCACTGATGAAACTCTCAAGATAATGGAAACGTTCAAAATATTCAGCTACTTCACTCCCTATCACTAGTTCAGGTGCCGATGCAACCCAATCTTGAAGCAACATTTTGAATTTCGATGGTGAGAAACGCATCCCGAACATGCTTGCATTGTTGCTTAGGGTGGTCAGAAGACTGCCTTTTTTCAGCGTCTTCACCAAGTAGGACTATATCATCGGCATATTCTAAGTCAATAAGCGAGTCTCCTGGTAGAAGGTCTACTCCTGAAAATTCAGACGAGGATAAGGTTATATCTAGGAGTATGTCTATGATAAAATTAAACAAGAATAGAGAAATTGGAAATACCTGACGGACAACACTTGAAATAAAGAATCCCGGTGACAGTTCACCATAAACTCTGACTCCACCAGTAGCGTTTGAGTAGAGAGCCTGTATAGAGTTAATGTACTTCTCTGTTAATCCTTACATTGACAGACACTGACATAGAACCTCAAGAATTACAGAGTCAAATGCCACCTTACGGTAGAAATACTACTACTGTAGGACGTCTCTACGTGTGTCCATGTTCTAGGAGCTGACGTAGTGTCAATATCTAGTCTAGGCAACCACGTCTAGGCCGGGAACCAGCATGGTTTTCTCGAGTCTGCTCTTCACGAGCACTAGATAGGCGTCGAAGTATTATTGAAGCTAATATTTTGGACACGGTATTAGTAAAAAGTGAATCTTTTGTGATTTTTACAAGATGACTTTCTACCTTTCTTCCAAACCGGAACAGTGAGTGATTGACATCGGTCAGATGGAATCATGCCTACTTCCCAGATTCTACCTAAGAACTCAGTCAATCTAACTGCCGAAACTGAACCACCAATCTACCAGGGCCCACTGCTCTCCCTCACCTCAGATTGCTTATAGTCTTTTCAACTTCACTCAGAGTCAGAGGACTTACATCAATTCGCCATTCAGATTGACTGGAGATCGTGGGTAACCGAAGTGTGGCTGAAGGTCAGTCGAACTGATCCCTAAAGTGTTCTGCGCATCGATCTGATCTCCTGGATTGAAAATGAATAATAAGCCCAACCTTCTCCGAGATAGTCTCGCTAATGGTCTGATTACTTACACACAATCACATTACTGATGTGAAATCAAATAATTTTATAATATTATGAAAATCATTTTGATTGATCTTTCATTAACGATTATCAAGAGAATAAGTTTCATGTTATTCAAATCAAATTTATAACACATTATATCAAACTTTCAACTATTCTTTAGTGCCTTAAGTACAGAACTCTGAAAACAGTATCTATAAAATTTCAGATACTCAGCTGTTGTTAGTTTTTACTCTGTAGAATAGAAACTAATTTACGGTACAGTTAAGAGAGTTTGAGATACTTTTATTTCTTCTAAAAAGACATTCAATAAAAAAAGAAATAAACTCCTCATGAATCGACCATATATTCACCAGAATAAACATTTATTTACTTAAAATTTATGTAAAAATCAGTCACAACAGTCGTGAAATAATAGCATAATGATATTAATCTAAGCAAAATATAATTTTGACAATCTATATTGTATTAACCTTGATAAAAGTTATGCACACTTAAGTATGACAAGTTTTAGGCTACAAATCTACAACAAAGAGTTCAATGTTCAGCTACGTGACCAATTAGTTTCATACAGCTAATGTTAATTTCGATGACAATTCATTGTAAGTATTCATTTATACAAACGAATACTTCCAGGTTTCAATTCCTAATTTTGCAATAAATAAACGATAATCGAAAAGGAATATACTCCCAAGATAATTCAAATGTCATGTGGTTTAATCACATGTTGTAATTGTCAGTAATAATAATAAAAAGAAGTGCATGTTAACTACATATAGAGGACAGAAATAGTTGATAACAAAGTAGCAAAAAAAAACAAGTACTTATGCCTTCGGTAATAATGTAAACAAACTCCGGTTTTATGTAAACAAGTTCAATACCACTTGTCGGTCTAAACAGCCACATTAATTAACATTCATTACTAACTTGATCGAACAGAGATAATTGATTCTAAATACTTAGGCTAAAAACAACAATCATCAACAAAGTGAAATGAACAAAGTGGAGAGGTAATTACCAAATAACAATCAATTGTAGGATGGTACATGTTATATAAGTTAATAAATGGAGATGCAATACCAAATGACAGATCAAGAATTCCATGTTAAAATATAGGCATACAATCGGGTGACTGCTGGCTAAATATAAAAGAGCAAACAGTTTTAGCGCTTACAACATAAGAAAGATTAAACAATTCAATTAATCGTTAACGCTACCTGAAGCTCCTCAGCGGCTACTGCATGTCCCAAGCCTGAACAAAGGAGCAGCGCTCGGAATGGCTCTAGCAGTCCCATCCCAAAAAACGCTAACCAGAAAATATAATTCAAACCATTTAAACTCTGTCCTAGCAGTTACAATGTCTTAATTCAGAACAGTTATGACGTCTCATGATGAAAACAGAATTCCTTCAGAAGTCACGAGGCCCGATGTAACTTCTGACAACCACAGCAACCATTCTTTTAGGTACCTGGAATGCTTGAACAATGTGGGAGACCAGAAGAGTCATCCAAGTTGCTGCAGAAATGAAAAGATACAACCTGTAGGTATTTGGAATCAGTGAAATGAATTGGACGCAGGTCGGACAACTAATATTAGCTTCAAGAGAGCTGGTGTTATACTCCAGCTATGAAGAAGAAGATGCTCGATTTAGAAAACACGTTGCACTGATGCTACCAAAATGAGCACAAAAAGCAATTACTTAGAGGATGGGAACCTCATGGACCCAGGATCATCAAAGCACCTTTCAAAACAAAGAAACAGGGCAATACAATCACCCTCATCCAATGCTACGCTCCCACCAACGATAGTAACGAACACGATGAAGATTAATTCTATGAGAGGCTGGTGGCCCTCATACTGAAATACACATCGAAGAATTTGAACATCTTGATGGCAGACCTAAACATCAAGGTTGGAATGGACAACATTGGATACGAAGACATCATGGGGCGACATGGGCTAGGAGAAGGGAACAGAACTTCCAATGAAAAGGTCAATAAATTTCTACTGTATGATGCAGAAACTTCAAGAACTACGAAAGCCATCATCCAGAACATTCGAGTGTTCGCTAACAGCTGTCTACGCAAAATACTTCCGATTCGCTGACTGGACACTCCCAACAAGAACCTGATGTGGGACAGAACAAACCAGATTCCAGCGGAGGAAAAAATGAGGGAGAAGCCCTGGAAGTGGATAGGATACACATTGAGGAAATCACATTATTGTGTCACGAGACACGCCCTCAGTTGGAATTCTCAAGTCCATTCGAAAAGAGGAAGACCGAGGAGTAGCATGATATAGTGAGGTCAATTTTTGAAGGAGAAAAACACTGTCACAAGAAATTCCAAAGATAAGGATTTGAGAGAACACAAAGAGTGGATGCATCTGCGCAATCGCAAACGCATTTAAGCCATTTTATTCAGTCGCTAACCACTAGTTACTATTAGCCCTCAGAAATCAACCTGGTAGCCTATATCTACCGACATGGCTCAGTACAGTTGTCACTAAATTCATGAATTTGTGTCATGTTTTGGTCTGGCCACTCCTAGCTTTTTCGCAGCTTAACCCTACATCATAAAACATCGCTCTTTGAGGCAGTCGGCAGGTGCGCATACGTAACACAAGTCCCAACCACCTCAACTGATGAAGATTCACAACTTCAAGAATTGAACTACGATCTTTACTGAGCACCCTTTTCCTACTATAAGTAAGCATCGCTGAAACGTGATATAGGGTCTAATTAATAAGCGAAACCGAATATCACATGTAGATTCATGTACGAAAACTTTTATATATAATGGGTCAATGGGCGGTGGCCTACTGGTTAAGGCACAAAACTTTCAGCGACTGAGTAGTATTTTCGAACATTCCTCTATCTGCTTCGGTTTGGGAAACCGGAAACTATCGCTTATCTTCACACTTATAATAGTTCACAAATAACTACAATACACAACATAATTGGTACCTGGTAAATCAATCAGTAAAAACAATAATGGGTACTATCTACTCAGAATGAAGGTTGAATAACCGAAATACTAAAAACATTTCGGTTGAAAGCTATATATCTGGTCAACATCAAACTCTCATCTACATCAATACCGAGTAAAATGAATTATGATTCAAACACCCACCTGGATGTAGAAAACCATCAGAATCAGGAAGAACATTCGTAGAAAAATAACTATTCTCATTAGTAGACAATCGTTTTCTTCTAGCATGACTGCGTCGTTTTTTAAACCGTGAATGTTTTGAAAGTGAATGATTTTTGAAAATTCGCGAATTTGATAAATATCTAGTATATGAAGAATGATAATCAAGAGAATTTTTCAAATATCTTTCTGGCATTGATGAAATCATATGACAGTATGATTCACAACATGTAATAATTGATTGTTCTAATCCTGAATCTAAATTTGATGAATGATGTTCATTTGATATTCGTAAATCGGAGTGAAATGAACTCTCAAGTGTTCCATATGAACTAGACAAATAACTAGAAATATCATGGACAGGAGGATAATAATCATTTGGATGAGTAGATGATTGAGTCATTCTACAATGTGATGACCAATAATCATCTGTCTGTTTATGTTCATTAACATCACTTCCATTTTCACTGTCAACATCATTTAGTAAAGCTTTTGTTTCAATATCACTTAAACCAAATCCAGTTGAACATTCAGATGTATTTGATGAAAAATTATCAACTAAATTATCTCTCAAATACCACATATAATCTAAATTATCTTCAGCTTGATCTAATTGAATTTGATTAGCTTGTAGTTTATACAATAAACGATCAAGTGTATCACTTAGTTTTTTTAATTCATCTGTGAGTACAACCGTTTTTTGAGTAAGATCAGTGAACTTGATTGTATCAGAATCACTACTGGGTAAGAAATTATTAAGATTTTTATTTATTCCTGGTGATGATGACGATGATGAGACTGATTTTAATAAATGATCAGGTGTATTTGTAATATGTGTACTTTTGTTTAAATCTGATAAAATTTCACTTGATTGGCTTTGAAAGTAATTATCAGACCTTGTGTTAAGCAAAGAAGATAATGTATTAAGTTGTTGAAGGATATGTTCATCTTTATCTTCGCTGTCCTCATCATTACGATCATCCTCATCTTTATTATTGTCACCATCACGATTATAATGTTTTATATTCATTTGATTGTGATTATTATCATTCATTACTTTGTCTTTAATTGTGTAAATAGAAATGATATCATCGTATTCTAAACCTTCATTGTCATCGGTATTTAAACGTGAAAAAGAATCAGAAGATGAACTTGAAATGGAATGAAAACGTGAACGATGATATATGGATGGGTCAGTAGTATTTTGAGCAGTGTAATAATTTCTCTTTGACAAATATTTAAGAGATTTATTTGTTTTTTTATCTAACACTGAATCACTATATACACGATGAATCAAAGATGATTTTCTTACTGGTGAGTTGTCTAACCAAGCAACTTGTCTGGGGTCGAGGAATTCAATGACTTTTGAGAATAACTGATCTGTAAGCATAGAAGTAGTGCAATTCAGCATAAAGTCTTTATCAGGTAATTCAATATCCATAGAAGTTTGATCAGTATGCTCGTCTTTCATACTTGGAAACAATACACTGTCAATAGATGCAGAAAGAGATTTTGCACTGTTATGTTGCTGATTGTCACATATACCGGTTTTCTTGAAATTTATGTCATATGAACCGATTACTTCTGAATGAAGCAAACAATTTGATTGGTCTGATTTTGAATTGTGGAATTGTGTTTTATTATGTTCTATGAGTGGATAATCAGAACTCGCGGTTGAGTTAACAGGGGATGTTATTAAAGGAGTAAGGGTTTTATTAGATTGATTATCTGTAAGAAAAATATAAGCAAATAATTCCATCGATATTTTTAGACATATATTCTGACTGATAAAAAAAAATAATAATGAGACAGAAAAGTGTGATTGCTTACAAGTGGACCATGAGTGTTGGATAGTTACATTTAATTCACTCTTAGATGTTTGTAGAATTAGTAAGTCACCAGACAAAATGTACAACCGACTAAACTACAAAACGGAATAACTTGAGGATTTCCATCAATATGAAAAAAATATTTGGTAAAACAACTTAAGCAAAAGTTAGTATAACAAAATGCTAATTTTGAGAGACATTTCGAAAACTATCACAGCGTATATATGTCTCATACTGTGAAGCTATCAAATAGTAAAATGAAGTTGGGTTAATTTAAGATATGGATCAAATATGGAAAATTAAGGCCTTGAGGTGATCGAATAGTTCACTTGAAAACTTACTTCCTTATGTCAGTTACCTCTAACGCAGGATACGCCGCAGACCAGTATTCACCATCCAACTCTGTCCAGCGTCTTCCTTTCCAGTTTTACCAAATCACTGTTCATTCTTTTCACATCTGCTTCCGATTCTCAGTGCATAGTGCTCCTCGGTCTTCCTCTCTTCCATTGGCCTTGAGAATTCCAACTGAGGGCATGTCTCGTGACACAATAATGTGATTTCCTCAATGTGTATCCTATCCACTTCCAGCGCTTCTTCCTGATTTCTTCCTCCGCTGGAATCTGGTTTGTTCTCTACCACATTTGGTTCTTGTTGATAGAGTCCAGTCAGTGAATCGGAAGTATTTTGCGTAGACAGCTGTTAGCGAACACTCGAATGTTCTGGATGATGGCTTTCGTAGTTCTCGAAGTTTCCTCATCACACAGTAGAAATTTATTGACCTTTGCATTGGAAGTTCCGTTCCCTTCTCCTAGACCATGTCGCCCCATGATGTCTTCGTATCCAGTGTTGTCCATTCCAACCTTGATGTTTAGGTCTGCCATCAAGATGTTCAAATCCTTTGATGTGTGTTTCAGTATGAGGGCCACCAACCTCTCATAGAATTAATCTTCATCGTATTCGTTACTATCGTTGGTGGAAGCGTAGCATTGGATGAGGGTCATTGTATTGCCCTGTTTCTTTGTTTTGAAAGGTGCTTTGATGATCCTGGGTCCATGAGATTCCCATCCTATAAGTAAGTGCTTTTTGTGCTCATTTGGGTAGCATCAGTGCATCGTCTTTTCTAAATTGAGCATCTTCTTCTTCATAGCTGGAGTATAACACCAGCTCTCTTGAAGCTAATATTAGTTGTCCGACCTGTGTCCAATTCATTTCACTGATTCCAAATACCAACAGTTTGTATCTTTTCATTTCTGCAGCAACCTGGATGACTCTTCTGGTCTCCCACATTGTTCGAACATTCCAGGTACCTAAAAGAATGGTTGCTGTGGTTGTCAGAATGTACATCGGCCTCGTGACTTCTGAAGGAATTCTGTTTCCATCATGAGACGTCATAGGTCTTCTGAATTGAGACGTTGTAACTGCTAGGACAGAGTTTATATGGTTTGAATTATATTTTCTGGTTAGCGTTTTTGTAGCGAGTTAGTTTTTTTAAGATGGGGTTGCTAGAGCCATGCCCAGCGCTTCTCCTTTGTTCAGGCTTGGGACATGCAGTAGCCGCTGAGGAACTTCAGGTGAAGTTTACATGAATACATGAACTCAGAAGATCAATAGATCTGAAAGTTAGTGTTTGCAACGTTACTATTTTTATACCTTTTTATACAGAGCAATATAGTAATAGTCTTCGTTTCGTTCAGATTCAAGCACGAAAGGCTGTGCATATTATGATGTGAACATACTTTCGTACAATTTCTGAGCCGATAATTGAAATTAGTTCAGTAATTCAAAGTTCAAAATCTATAAATTCTGACGAATCAGAAACCAAACCAATTAAAAAACATCTATTAAATCCTTTTATCCAGCCCTATGGAAAATATCCCGAAAATAAAAAAACAAATAGACGAAGGGACATTTCAAATCAAGGAAGTGTTCATACTGAACCATAAATAATATGTAAAGTGTATAGGCAGTTGATGCCTACCGACAACCTACATCATGGATTGCTATTTCTTCTGTTACTAAACCTTAATACAATCAGCGACATGATTTTATAAATGATTCAGATATAGAAAGCATCCTGTGATAAGTACAAAGATGGTGTTTAAAGCAGTTTAGAGAGCATATGCTTCATTTTCCTCATTTAAAAGTTGCAATGATTGACTATATCGCCGAAATTTTAGCCAATTTTGCAAAAGTAGGCGATGCGTGTTCGTCTTCCTTCATTACAATAGGTAAGTTATATAATCACTTGTACGGTTCTCCGTTTAACACTAAATCAAATCGAATGAAACACACCGCTTTCACTCTCCATTTAAAGAAACATGAAGCATTAATTGGAAAATTGCAATGCTAGCTATTTTAGTTCAATTTTCATAATGATATTTTAATATAAAAATTTACAGTCTATCCGGTAAGCGTTTCTACAGAATGACTGATTGATTTTCAATTATCTATACAACATAACAAACAATGAATGAGTTATCTAAATTAGGTCAATGGAGAGTATATCATCTTCCCTCAAAAAAATGGTTGTCTCAAACATCTATGGAATTAAATATATCCAATAGAATAACTTCATTGTATTGGAATCGAAAATCTACAGTCACAAACAATTCGTGAATGAGTAATTTGCTATCATAAACAAATTATAAACCACTACAAATAAATAAAGTACAATAATAATTAGGGTCACAGCTATAGGAGAAGAAATCAACAAATCTAATGAGAATGACTAGTGTAAAGTATAAGACAAATTGACTGAACATTATTTGATAATATTTTGCAAATAAAGAACATAAAATATTAAATTGTATCAGTGAATTTTCATATTAACGACTTAATAAATATAGGTGATATGACATGAATGACTAAGGTGTATATGACGTTTTCTCCTATCGAAATGTACGCATACAGTCAGTCACACGTTGGTATCCTTACAATGGAAATGTTACTGCTTTCGCGTGGTAGTTTTAATAAACTTTGTCTTCTCATTGCACCTTGTAAATTAGTAAAACAAATCAATTGACTTAACTCATCAACTGTTGACTATTGCTGAACATAATTCATCATGAATGACATTTCAATTAATAGTTTATGCTTTCGGAACATTATTTTTTAAACTATGTTCTTATCAAGTCCTACAGGTATACAAACAAAATAACCATTTGAATGAAAAGCAGCGTTAAATTCACACTGGAAAGAAATTTTTTGTAAACTATTTTATTAAACATTCTATAATGTGGTAACCGTTGTTTGACAGATTTACACTTATCTAAAAAATTATCATTTTAATTGCAACCGACAAGATGTTTACAACTAAAGTATTTCACTTTAATTCAGAGACCAACTACTGCGACGCGTTTCGTTTAGATTTGGATGAAATTTCTAATAAGATTATCTCAGTCGTTATAATTGAATAAGTTTCGCCCGGTTACTATATTTGTAATATACATTGTAAAGTTAAAGATATCTCTACAGTGTCATTAATATTACCCTATATTATGCAGAGTATTTATCGACGCACCCCCAATGAGAACGCAGTGTGTACCTCTTCTCTAGGGCCACTTGTAGTGTACCTAATTATTTATGACCCGTATTGACTTCATATAAGTTGACTTGCATAAGATTTATGCTTAAAAATCCACTATTATCATTTCGCTTTTTATTTAACGGCAGCTTGACGAGATTTTCGCAGACCTTTTTATATTTAGAGATTGATATATATATTAATCAGTAAATGGGAATTATTTAGTTAAGGGTCAGCATTGCAATCAGCCTTCATACCCATCACATCAATCATCAATTATGAAACAAAAGGCTACTCAAATAACTTGACCAAGATAACAGACCTCTATTAATTAACTGAATTTGTATCTAACTGTGACTCCAGTGACATGTATGATTCAATTAAACCGATTGGATCAAATACATCTCGACTATAGACGGGATAGTCACGAGCTCACCTCACCCAATTCTAGCTGATCTCTTCGTGGCAAAGCTAAAAAATGGAACGCTTAATGAGGCTATTAAGAAGCTTGATCTATACTGCCGCTACACCGATTACACATTTATTATTGCATAACAGAATATCAATACAGGAGAACTCCCTGAACAATTCAACAATGTACATCTAGCAATTTCGTTTACTGAAGATGAGTGTGAAAAAAAGCTGAATTTCCTTGACGTCACACTAAGCATGCGAAGTGATGGCTAATTTAAATAGAAGCGTGTACAGAAAAGATCCCTCTGCTTATCAATATTCTCACTTTTATGGTTTTAAACCTATCCGTTACATCAAAAATTTGGTTAGACGTCTGGTCTGATCCCACCACGTATTTTAATCTCCAGACACTTTTTTGGTAGCGATTTCTAAGACGCTTCACTACATACTACTTATATGCCACCTTGTGTGCAACATCCACCACAATAATACTAGGTTGGATCAGTCAGTCAGTCAGTTGCAACGTAGAACTTCGTACGTATGTACATGAATTCATGCTGCCATACCAAATTAGCAAAGAGAAGCAAATGTCAAATCAAATCCCATAGTGATAAAGATAGTAGAGGTATTAATGGTAATGAAGAAGACTAGGGTTTGAAGATATTATTCAAGAAGTATAATTCAGTGAGATAAGGTTAGAAAGACAAAGGGAGAGGTGCTGACGATTCCAGAAGATTAGGATTTGAGAGAGCTAAACGAATGGATGCACTTGCGCCATTGCCAACGATTTTGAGCCATGTTGTTCAAGGTCTCTAACCATCGGTGACTATTGTCTCGCGGACCGCAACCAGGTAGCCTACATCTACCAACATGACTTAGTCCACTTGTCAGTGACTTCATAGATTTCTGCCATGTTTTGGTCTGGCCGCCCCTAGCTTTCTTCCAACCTACTCCTACACTGCAAAACATAGCTCGTCGCGGCAATCGGCGGTTAGGCATTCGTAACATATGTCCCAACCACCTCAACTGATGAAGTTTCACCACTTCATCTATTGATCTGCCATCCTTACCTAGTACTCGTTTCCTAATGACAGCATTGCTTACTCGGTTGTCCCACGATATACGAGCAATGCTTCTTGAACATCTATGATCGAATACTAGCAACCTACGAACATCTACTCTTAACGGCCATGTTTCGCATCCATATGGGAGAACGGAGCGAATTGCTGAGCAGTAAACCCGTCCTTTGGTTAGAGAAAAGATAACTCGCCTACGCCATAAACGGCGTAAATTGGCAAGAGCAAATCGAGCTTTCTGTATCCGCGTTGAGATTTCGTCAGTCACCAGGCTATCAGCGCTGATGAAACTCCCCAGATAAGTGAAGTGATCAACACGCTCGACTACTTCACTCCCTATCACTAGTTCAGGTACCGATGCAACCCAGTCTTGAAGCGACATTTTGCATTTCGAGGGGGAAAACCGCATCCCCAACATGCTCGCATTGTTGCTTATGATAGTCAGAAGACTGCATTTTGTCAGTGTCTTCACCAAGTAGGACTATGTCATCGGCATACTCTAGGTCAGTAGGTCATTTTCCTGGTAGAAGGTCAACCCCTGAAAAATCTGACGAGCTTAATGTTAACCCAAAGAGGATGTCTACGACAAAGTTAAACAAGAATGGAGAGAGTGGAAATCCCTGACGGACACCACTTGATGTAGAGAATTCAGATGACAGTTCGCAATAAGCTCTCACTCGACCAGTGGTGTTCGAGTAGAGAGCTTGTATAAGGTTAATGTACTTCTTTGGTACACCTTTCAATGACAGACACTGCCACAGAGCCTCACGATCAACAGAGTCAAATGCCGCCTTAAGGTCGAGGAAAACAACTATTGTAGGACGTCTAAATGTGTGTCTGTGTTCCAGGACCTGTCTAAGTGTGAAGATGTGGTCTATACAACCACGTCCAGGTCAGAAATCAGACTGGTTTTCTCGAGTCTGCTATTCACGAGCTCTGGTTAGACGTCTAAGTATGATGGAGGGTAACAAGTTAGAAACTATAATAGTTAGACTTATTCCCCTGTGATTGTCACAAGAGGACTTTTTTCCTTTCTCGTAGATTGGGACAATTAGCGACTGAGACCAGTCAGATTGGATTACGTCCAGTTCCCAGATTCTACCAAAGATCTCGGTCAGTCTAACTGTTAAAACTGGATCACCATACTTAAACATCTCAGGGGTAAGCCTATCAGGACCTGCTGCTCTACCTCCGTTTAGATTTCCTATAGCTTCCTCAACTTCATGTAGACTAGGAGGACTTAAATCGATTTGCCATTCAGGATGACTGGGGATCGTGGGCAACCGAAGTGTGGCTGAAGACCAGATGAACTGGTCCCTAAAGTGTTCTGCCCATCGGTCCAATCTCCTGGATTGAGAATGGATAATAAGACCATCCTTTTCCGAGATAGTCTCACTCACATTCAGGTTCCTAATACCGGCTTCTTTGATAAGGCGGAAAAGTCGTCTAGTGTTGCCTATTGCCGCTGCCTTTTCCATCGCTTTTGCTTTCGCCGCCCACCACCGTTCGCGGTCGTTAGGTAGGCTTTTTATCAGTCTGTGCCTAAGCTGACTTCGCTCTTCGTCAGGTTGGATCAGGGTTATTATCGATCAAATCAAGATATAGTACTAGTACACGGTCAGGTCAGGTCATTTACAACGTAGAACTTGGTACTTACGTACACGGAATCATTAACTGCCGATTTCAGTCGTATCAGGACGCTCAAAATTCCTAATATGGGTCCGAGAGCTCATTATTTACATAAGTTAGACTGCCCA
This sequence comes from Schistosoma turkestanicum, assembly GCA_944470395.2. Lineage (NCBI taxonomy): Eukaryota > Metazoa > Platyhelminthes > Trematoda > Strigeidida > Schistosomatidae > Schistosoma > Schistosoma turkestanicum. Next base: position 15,891,306 of record OX103973.1, on the reverse strand, counting down.
GAAAAATACTTATAAGAGAATGTTTCATGAAAACGCTTTCAATTTCTGTTTTACAACCTGAATTTCATCCAGTTTCAAACTGTAATAACCATAAATAACTGTCTGTTGGCATGAAAAAAACGTTTATATAGTATTGAAACTACGGGCAATTAGGCTCTTGATACAATGATATTCGATTGTACACAAAAATGATTAACCAAAACAAATAACCAATCGAAGTCTGACTACGAAATAGATCGAATCTATGAAAACGTGTTATGGCAGAAAAGGTTAACTAAAACTAAACTTGTAGACATGTAAGTGAAACTTACCAAATTTAAGAGCAGCAGACAATTGTTGCGAACTATCAGCATATTCACTGTTTATTGCATTCGATGCAGATATAGGACTAGTATGCGTACAGCTAGATTGCTTTATCACACTATCACGCGCTAAATATATTGCTCTATAAATTAACTGTAAGCATATGAGAGATCCTAGAATGCCAGTGTTTAACGATAATTGGTTTGAATTAATTTGACCATTCTGAGAACGCCATGTTGGACCATGAAGCCAGTAGTCAGGCATATTTAGCCAGCAAATAGTACAGATCTAAAATAAACACAAAGAAAAACATATAAGTAATCAACTGTTTCCAGAATACTTGGTATATATATATATATATATATATATATGTACTCCAAAGGGTTATTTTAAGTTTGATATTACGTATAGAATGGAGAAAAAACACTACATATCTAGAAGATAGACAGAATCATAGATAAACTCATCTTCAAAATTCTACTGAAAACTCGGTATGAGGATAAAAGGTTTATTTCTCAAGGAAATTAATGAGATGGATTTCACAGAACTTATTGGGATAAACAGAATTGATCAAGACAATTAAAAAAGTTGACTGATTAAGACACTGAGTCATACGTAGGAAACTTCTATCTGAAGTTTGTGCTGATGATGTTGTTCAGAAGAACAATGAATGCTTCTCAACTAAAACATCATTACCAAATATCAAGAACAGATTACGCTTAAATTTGTAATGATTATGACAAGTACTATGACTGGCCGTAAAATTCCTAGTCTATGCATCTCATAGGTTTGAGACATATTTTAGGAAGTACATTATAAACGTTTAATGTCAGATGTAAAAAATGGCTAATCAACTCACTTTATATGAGCCTGAAACATAATGAGGACAATTCATGGATGCACTAATCCATAAAGAACTTGAGTCATATGGTGACTGAACCCCATAATTCACGTTATTCGTGGTAACATTATGAGCGCTTGTGATACATTTTTTTGGAAAATTTTCTCCAGATCTCAGAGGCAATTCACTATCGGCATGGATACAGTACGAATCAAAATAGTGGTCGCTATCTACTTGCATATCTACTAAACTTGCCGTTTCTTCTGAATAACTGGAAGTTCTTTGTTTGAAATCACAGTCGTCATTATGCATACTTGAATATTGTCTCTTGATTTCTGATTCATCTGGACTGAACAGCTGGCGTGTCTTTTCCAGGGATTCAAAGGTTCGTAACTGTTATGAATAAAAACATAATAATCACTATAAGGATGAGATTTTTGAGTCATATTAAAATCAAGAATTGATCAATGTTAGACCAGGACTAGAGACTTTGAAGCACTAGACAGCTGTTCAGTTCTAGTACGGGACTCACAAGCAGTGCATGTGGTGATCGAACCCAGGACTTCCGGTCTCACCTGATAAGGATTAACCTCTTGAAAAGACAAATATAAAAAACATGCTTCGTAGGTAATCTACATTACGGAAGTTCCTAGAGTCTTACCCTCGAAACTTCAAGACTGTGTATGAAGGAATCAACCAGTACCTTTGGTAGGCTTTGTCTTAACATCAGCATGTTTACTGACAATTCAATGTAACTGTATTTACTCACACAGAAACAGTATTCGATCGTCGGTCGAGGGGTATCTATAAACATATCACAATGTTAGCTAAACACGCTATTTTACATGCCCCAGACTCCTTAGTCGGAAATCTAAAATCAACTTACAACAGTGGTGAGAAAGAGATTCTTATATCACAAAAATATCAGCTAAAACTATGGCGTGAAGTTCAGAATGAGATGTGCGTTGTGATCCATAGTTGTCATAAATCGAAGATTATTGAAGTGGTGTGAAAATCAAGTTCTACTCTACTACGAATATATTTGGGATGATCAACAGTATATCAAAACGGAAACCTCGGAAGCCACTTACACCTGAACTTCGTTCAAATACTTTGTATAACCACAACGATCCAAGGCTTACTAATCCCGCTGCCAGACCCAATAATATCAAATAATGCTTGTATCTGGAACCTAAAGTAAAGGTGATGGATATAAAAAAATATTAAGGTACATATATATATATATATATATATATATATATATATATATAATCATATCACAACACTGATGTAATGTACAGTCGTACATCTTGTTAATATAATAAGCAGCGAGAGATCAGGCCGAATATGTATCAGCCAATTTCGCCAGATATCAATACGCTGAGTTGAATACCAGAATAGTAGAAGTAATAGCACCAGTGTTAGAAATCAGTTACAAAGTAACGCTCTTCCTGAATCACTTGTTTTTCATTTTCTAATACCACTTACAAATACTACACAGTAGTTGTATTTAGCCAGCCTAATCTGTGTGGGACGTATTTAAACTAGGAAAGAAATAGGTGACATTTCAATGGTAGAACTACTAAGCTGCAGGTATGCTTTGAAAATTGGTTGACAAACAGCCATGAAAACATACTTCAGTATCTGCATTTAAATCGAAATTCTGGTAAACTCCTTGTTTTAACTTATCCTACTACAAAGAACCCGATTCATAATAAAGTTTTCGTTCGGGAACACCTAGATTATTTGGCAGAGTCCATTGCTATCCACACTAAACGTTTTGAATAGTGGTATTCGAAAATCGAACAAACACAAGACTTCATGGCCCTATAGAGGATACGAGATGATGTCAGTATAAAAGGTCTTAAATGGTACAAATTTAAGTTTCAGCACTGACTCGTTATTAAAGTAGGATCTATTTGCAACTAAATGAATAACGTTAATATGTCAGTCCAGTGAATCAACATGGCATGAAATTTTATCCGTGGACTTTTTCCTAGACTTTGCATAAGACGTTCAATTAACTCACTGATTAAGAAATAAGTGATCGCTAGTGCTGAGGTAAATTACGTGGTGTGCACGAAATTCATAGCTTCGGCAAAGCTACAAATTTGAAGTCGTAAATAATTAGTGAAAGTTATAGTAAAGGTCCGAACCACAGTCAACATTTTGTTATTTATCATCAGCTTGCTTCTCGATGTCTAAACTTATGAAAATACGAAGCAAACATCTGAATTTTGTCGTTTTTAATGCTAGCACTTGATAAAATTCTCCGCTCATCACTTAGGTTTTAGCATGCATAATAATGCAGAAACGCTGAAATCATAAACAATGACTAACATTCGTTTGGAACTGATGTTTGGGATAATGGTCGAGCATTAGAGCGATTTCTTGAGACGAAAACAGCAACAGAAGTGCTCAGTCCACCATGATAAAGTTCCACAAATTTGAATGTCGGAAGACCTTCTTTTCTGTGACCTATAACATGTAGAAAGCCATGGCGATCTTGTCTCCGTTTAAAGAAATCAGCATTAGCATATGCGAATTTTAAATAATCGTAGTAGAAACACTGATTACTATTCCGATATATTCTCTGTGCCGTTGGTATTCTCATATCCACTGAGTAGCCCACATATGAAATGGACTACAGCTTATTTCCAACAATTTTATCGAATAAGAAAGTGATGTGGTGAATTCCATGGGAACATTTTCAGCTAGCTTTTGTGCTGTGTTCAAAATGAATAACTCAAATGGTGACTATCCATCCAAATGTAAGCCATCCGAGCAAGACATTTAAAACTACGCCAAATACCAACGACCTTACCAGTATCCCTTTCATGAAAGAGTATAAACCGGTTGATATTTTTACGCTCGCTTGTTGTTCTTTTGATACGGTTCCAGATATTTCGTAATGTTCAATGAATGATAGTCTAGACATTTGATTCTGCTAATTCAAGTCACTTGGTAGTTCTTGACAAATTTGTATATCCAGTGATTTGAGTGAATGCGTTCGTCTCCAGGCAGTAGGATTTCTAAATATAAATAGCAGTCATATTATTAGGCAGGAAATCAGTTGGTTTTAATGTGAGGAATAAGACAGAAAGCCCTAATGCTAAAGAGATTTTATAACTATGTAAATAAATAAGTTTATTCATTGGTAGTGGAACTCCACCAGTAGAACCTTAGGGGCTACTGCCGGTCCTAAGCCCGGATAAAGGAGGAAGGTTGGTCGTAGGGTTGGCGACCCCATTCCTTCGAAATCTAACTTTCCAAAAAAACGTTAACCAGAAAAAATGACTCAGACCATTTTAACTCTGCCCTGGGAGTTGGAACAAGAATTATGACGTCACGTGATGAAAGTCGGGTTCCCTCGGAATTCACGTTGCCGATGCCTCTTCTGACAACCAGAGCAACCATTCTTTTGGGCACATAGAATGTTCGTGCATTGTGGGAGACTGGAAGACTATTTCAACTTGCGGCAGAAATGAAAAGATACAACCTCGACGTGCTCGGCATACACAAAGCCACACGGATTTCACTGGACCACACTACTCAAAACCAAATTGACCATATCTGTATCGACAAAAATTTCGGAAGGACTATGGATGATGTGAGAACCAATAAAGGGGCTGATATAGCTTCAGATCACCAGTTGCTAGTCGCAAAAATTAAACTAAAATGAAAGAAGCACTGGGAGACCTGAATGCGAAGGTTGGAATGGACAACACTGGATATGAAGACATCATGGGACGACATGGACTGGAAGAAAGAAACGAAAATGGTGAGAGATTTGCAAACCTATGTGCCTTCAACAAACTGGTCATCGGTGGCACAATATTCCCGCACAAACGCATACAAAAAGCTACATGGACTTCACCGGACCACACTACTCAGAAACAAATCGACCATATCTGTATCAACAAAACGTTCAGAAGGACTATGGAGGATGTGAGAACTAGGAGAGGAGCTGATATAGCTTCAGATCACCATTTGCTGGTCGCCAAAATGAAACTGAAACTAAAGAAGCACTGGACAACGCGACAGACAACATCACACAAGTTTAATATGGCCTTTCTTCGGGATACTTTAAAACTCAACGAATTCAAGGTAGCCCTCACCAATAGGTTCCAGGCCTTTCAGGATCTACTCAATGGAGAGGAAGCAACATTGGAGAACAATTGGAAAGGGATTAAGGAGGCAATCACTTCAACATGTCAGGAGGTCCTTGGTCGCAAGAAGCAGCATCATAAGGAATGGATCTCTGTTGATACTCTCGCAAAAATTGAAGAAAGGAGGAACAAGAAAGCAGCAATCAATGTCAGCCGAACAAGAGCGGAGAAAGTTACCGCACAAGCTGCATACACAGAAGCAAACAGGGAAGTGAAGAAGAGCATCAGAGCTGACAAACGAAAATATGTGGATTATCTAGCAATGACGGCGGAAAAGGCTGCAAGAGAAGGAAACTTGAGACAATTGTACGAAACTACAAAGAAGCTGGCCGGAAACTATCGTAAACCAGAACGACCAGTGAAAAGCAAGGAAGGCAAAGTAATCAGCAACACTGAAGAACAGCGAAATAGGTGGGTAGAGCACTTTAAGGAACTCTGGAATCGACCAGCTCCACTGAACCCACCCAACATCGAAGCAGCATCCACGGACCTCCCAATTAATATTGGCGCACCTACGATTGAGGAGATCAGTATGGCCATCAGACAAATCAAGAGCGTCAAAGCAGCAGGACCAGACAACATTCCAACAGAGGCAATGAAAGCAGATATGGAATCAAAATATTTCACAACCTATTCAAGAAGATTTTGGATGAGGAACAAGTACCATCAGATTGGAAAGAAGGATACCTCATCAAAATACCAAAGAAAGGCGATCTCAGCAAGTGTGAGAACTACACAGGCATCACTCTTCTTTCAATACCAGGCAAAGTCTTCAACAGAGTATTGTTAAACAGAATGAAGGAGTTCGTAGACGCCCAACTTCGAGATCAACAGGCCGGATTTCGTAAGGATCGATCATGTACTGACCAAATTGCTACATTACGGATCATTGTGGAACAATCAATTGAATGGAACTCACCACTCTACATCAACTTCATCGACTACGAGAAAGCATTCGATAGCGTGGATAGGAAAACACTGTGGAGGCTTGTTCGACACTACGGTGTGCCTGAGAAAATAGTCAACATCATACGGAATTCTTATGATGGGTTTAACCGCAAAATCATGCACGGAGGACAGCTAACAGACTCTTTCGAGGTGAAGACCGGTGTCAGGCAAGGTTGCTTACTCTCACCCTTTCTCTTTCTCCTGGTCATCGACTGGATTATGAAAATGTCGACGTCTGGAGGGTAGCACGGTAAACAATTGACAACTAGGACGCAGCTGGACGATCTGGACTTCGCAGATTATCTGGCTCTTCTATCGCACACGCAACAAAAAATGCAAGAAAAGACAACCAGTGTAGCAGCAGCCTCAGCAGAAATAGGTCTCAACATACATAAAGGAAAAAGCGAAATTCTCCAACGCAACACAACATGCACCAAACAAATCACTCTTGATGGAGATGCCGCGGAGGACGTTAACATCTTTACATATCTTGGCAGCATCATCGACAATCAAGGTGGATCCGATGCAGATGTGACGGTGCGGATTGGCAAAGCAAGGGCTGCATTTCTACAGTCGAAAAACATCTAGAACTCCAAACAACTTTCAACCAAAACCAAAATCAGGATTTTCAATACAAATGTCAAGACAGTTCTACTGTATGGAACGGAAACTTGGAGAACTACCAAAGCCATCATCCAGAAGATGCAAGTTACTATTAACAGTTGTCTACGCAAAATACTTCGTATTCGTTGGCCACACACCATCAGCAACAACGAACTTTGGGAGAGAACAAGTCAGATTCCAGTGGAGGAGGAAATCAGGAAGAAGCGGTGGAAGTGGATAGGACACACACTACGAAAAGCACCTAACTGCGTCACGAGACAAGCCTTCACATGGGACCCTCAACGCAAAAGGAAAAGAGGAAGGCCAAGGAACACAGTATGCCGAGAAATAGAAAAAGATATGAGAAGAATGAACAAACATTGGACAGAATTGCAAAGGGAAGCCCAGGACAGAGTTGGTTGGAGAAAACTGGTAGGCGGCCTATGCTCCATTGGGGGTAACAGGAGTAAGTAAGTAAGTATGTAAATTGGTAGTGAAGAGTGTGTGAGAGAATATAAGTTTACGCAAAGAATAGAAAACAGAGATAATAAGATAGAGAGGTTAATTTGGTAATCTAAGGAAAGGATAGTGATAAAAATAAGTGGGTTCCAAACATGCATCAGACAGAACTGTTCCAAGCGGGAGGTGATAGTCGCTATCCGACTACATGCTTGTCAACTCTCTTTTTGAAGCTATCCACTGGAGAGGTATGTAGTGACTTAGGCTGGGAGAGCATCCCAAGTTGGCACAACTCTTAAAAGCCATTAAATTTTATGTCGAATATAGTTCAGCACGATTAAATGGACATGTCTTAAAGGTCATCCTCAATTGATTCCAGTTGAATATGGGCTAATCTTGATTGCATTCGATAGTCACAGATGACAACTAAATTAACGTCATACTTAGCAACCGATGTAGTTATTAGATGCGCACTTTTATGATAAGCATTAGATATACAAGTAAAAATGTAATTGAATATAGAATGTTCTAAACCTTGACTTGGTTCTTGCTTTCTATTATGACAGAGTGAAAATTCATTTAAAGGAAAAGACTACAAATTCCAAAGTGTGGTTTTCTGACATCAGCTTCCAAAATGTAAAGACATTCAGCCAAACGGTTACAGGTTAGAACATGGAACGTATGTATATCAGTTCAAATTGCCATACATTATTATCACAGAGACGTGATTGTCAATTCAAATACCATGGTAACAGAGTTAGTAGAAGTATTAGCAGTAATCGGAGAGATTAGGGTCAGAAGATGTTATTCAAGAAGTAAAATCTAGTGAAATAAACTTAAAAAGAGAGCGATAAATGTGATGAATGTCCAGAGGATTAGAATATGGGAGGATATAGAGAGTGGATGCACCTGCGCAATTGCAATCGATTTTGAGCTATGTCGTTCAAGGTCCTTAACCATCTGTGACTCGTCTCGCTGACCCCAACCAGAGAGCCTACATCTACCAAAATGACTCTGTCCACTTGTCAGTGACTTGCTCTTGTGTCATGTCGAGCTTTATGTATCCGTGCCGAAATCTCATCACACACCGGGTCATTAGCCCTGTTGAAACTCCCAAAATAAGTTAAACGGTCGTCATGCTCAACTACTTCAATCCATATTACTTAATGAAGTACAGACGCAGGCGGATCCCGAAGTAAAATTTTGCATTTTGAGGAGGATAATCGAAACCGAATATGCTCGCATTGTTGTTTTCTTTGGTGAGAAGACTCTGCATTTTGTAAGACTCTTCACAGAATGGAACAGTGTCATGAACATATAGTGATGATCATTTTAACGATTGTCTGCAGTTAACTATATCTGTAGAATATATCATCATTCCTGCTTTCGCAACACACTACTGATCGTGGTAATTGCCTGGGATTACTTAAAGCGTTGTGAGTAGGCTCACGCTCGTTTTATCACTATACAATGCTAGGTAAAACGACTTTCCAAACACATGTTTTTCGGCAGATGCAAATCAGATCCACAAAATAAATTGTACCATAACCTTAAAATTAAAAGAAAAAATCAATGATTTAACGAATAATTGAAAACGTCAATAAGGAATCACGAAACCAATATATATAACAATAAAAACAATACGTTTAAAAATTTCTACGGAAAATATATAAAAATGAGGGTATCGAGAGAATGATATAAAGCACCATTCGAAAAAGGAATACAGTGGGAGGTTTGATTAACAATTCCTCTGTAACAGTGAAGCCAGTTACACATGTCGCACAAAGAGAAATTAACGTTAAAGAATTCGAGGGCACAACAATAGAGTACATCGTCTCAAATGCCTAATTAGGATGAAGAGATTGTATAATCATCCATATTTGTACAAACAATTGAGGTCATCAGACAGACACGGTTTTTAGATACACTCTCAGACAATTTACACCATTACTACAATTATTATAAAATAGATTTTTTCACTCCATAACACACATACAAACCTACAGAAGTGAAATAACTTTATGATTTTATACAATATACAATTAGGTGAATCCGAGAGATTTCCAAGTTTGTCAGGTCCCATTTCTGAATGTACTCAATGTTAAGCATACGAATGAAGCACACTGCATCATTAGGCAAGTTAGAGAAAATTGATCGAATGACATGTTTCTACATTTGCGAATTTTCTCTTCTTAATCTGTACAACCGTTTACATAGTTGTCTTGATTTGAATCCTATCAGTGTCAGTTCCAGCTTTTATCGTTTCCAATGCAAATATCCGTGTTGCATTCGTGAATAGTCAAAAGCACTAGTGTGAACGCAAGTACTTTCCGAACTCCATTGAACCAATTGATTTGGTGATAACGAATGCACAAATTCATTTCTGTTGATAGGCATAGATGGTACGTGGTGACAATGTCGTTTGACAATGTACGTTTTGCAGGATGAAAAGAGACTAATGTTTGGTCAAGTGCAATCAGATCGTATGACATGTTTAGCAATAATCTGAAGAATGTAAAACGTCATGTATGCAATCAGTTGTGCGTTCATCAATTCACCTGTTCCTGTGGAGCCAGTTATCTAGGTCGCTCGATGCGAACTTCATCTGAAAGAATTCGAGGGCACTACATGGCTTGGCTGCGAAGAGACGGAAGTGTCTCAATCAGAAGCTTAATGATGATCGAACACCTAGTGAATGCAAGTAATTTGAGCGAAATGGATTCTACATTGAAATTCGTCTACGAGGGGAGCAGAAATTTGCCACAGACAGCTAGCTCCCCTCTTCTTAGCATTACCGAAATGCTTACCATATACCTGGAAAAGTCAGAATTATGTGAACGAGACAAACCTGTGCAACATTTTCTCTTACCATACTCTTAATCTCAATAACATCTCCTTTATCAACATCATCATCACCATCTTCACCTTCTTCGTCTTCCTTCTCTTCTCTCACAGCTCTGTGCCTTCTTTCTGCCTTCTCTACAGACCTTTCACAGCCAACTGATTTGTGTCCGCTTCTAAAGTCCTCCTGATTGGAGTTCGTCTCAGTTTCAACATTCTGTGTCATCACACAGAGCCCTACCTTCCCATTTATAATTTCTTCTTCTATCTGCATGATGAATATTCAAGCTCTCAGCAGCATCATTATCGGTCCCCCTAATAACGTTTCTTTAGCTCCATTTATTTTGCTTCACTGTTTCGTTGTTTAGCAGAGTGTTTTTGCTACAACCGCCCTGTTGTTATGATTATCATTTCAAAAGATTTTTGTGATTGTACAGTACTAAAGACGAATTGTCGAAAGGAGAGCTTTTCTCCGAACTAATATTGTTCAGTGTATATCTGGACGGGTATACTCCGTCGACCGGGATAATTAGCATCACTTTCGTCGCACAATTAATTCGGTCGTATTAAACAGCGAAACAAGTATAGACATAGAACTGATAGAAGAGAATTAACTCCGGGAATACGCCGCCTTCAACGGGAGAATTGATGATGCAGTTTAGTAGTGTATTTAGAACTAATAGTATACATTGAATTACTGTACAACAGCAATATGTTCAGGCATGCCTTATTTTGTCTTCTGAGTATAGACTGTCCAGTCAAATATTCGAAGGCAATTTAGTGGTGAAATATTCGACTAGATCAAAACGAGTATTCATTTCAATGTTGATTTCTAGCTATGCAATCATGTGGGATAAAGTCTCCGTTGAACAACCTGTAAATGCTTATGAGACGATAATTTTCACGGAACTATGGTGAGTTACCCTAATCAAAACTGATTGCAAACATACATTTGGGCAACAGTTACGATGAGTGTACCCATCGTCGTAGCCATCGTAACTACTGAACTTATTTAGAATTACATGGTGAATGGGTGCAGTTTTTATTTATTGCCGAAAGAAGACTTGCATAGTTGAATGCCAAAACATTTTGTCCTGATGAAATGTTATCATTCGAAAAAATAATTTCTTACAGTTTAAGTTTCATTCATCTTTGATATGTTTGTGTAGGTGATTGTCAGTCACCTACACACATAATTGTATAGTGATTGCTATTCAGTTGACAAACACCACAATAGAGAACATCATCTCAAATGCCTAATTAGGATGAAGAGATTGTATAATCGTCCATATTTGTTCAAACAATTGAGGTCATCAGACAGACACATTTTTTAGATACACTCTCAGACAATTTACACCATTACTACAATTATTATAAAATAGATTTTTTCACTCCATAACAAACATACAAACCTACAGAAGTGAAATAACTTTATGATTTTATACAATATACAATTAGGTGAATCCGAGAGATTTCCAAGTTTGTCAGGTCCCATTTCTGAATGTACTCAATGTCAAGCATACGAATGAAGCACACTGCATCACTAGGCAAGTTAGAGAAAATTGATCGAATGACATGTTTCTACATTTGCGAATTTTCTCTTCTTAATCTGTACAACCGTTTACATAGTTGTCTTGATTTGAATCCTATCAGTGTCAGTTCCAGCTTTTATCGTTTCCAATGCAAATATCCGTGTTGCATTCGTGAATAGTCAAAAGCACTAGTGTGAACGCAAGTACTTTCCGAACTCCATTGAACCAATTGATTTGGTGATAACGAATGCACAAATTCATTTCTGTTGATAGGCATAGATGGTACGTGGTGACAATGTCGTTTGACAATGTACGTTTTGCAGGATGAAAAGAGACTAATGTTTGGTCAAGTGCAATCAGATCGTATGACATGTTTACCAATAATCTGAAGAATGTAAAACGTCATGTATGCAATCAGTTGTGCGTTCATCAATTCACCTGTTCCTGTGGAGCCAGTTATCTAGGTCGCTCGATGCGAACTTCATCTGACAGTATTCGGGCCCATATTTTCGATATTTCAATTGGAGTTAGACGCTTCGTTTTCGTCGAGGTTTAGGATTTTTTCATCTTGCGAAATCGTTTTATTTATCGATTTTATTGTACACAACGTGAGACAGCTACGTATTGAATTGGTTTTTTAGCTGTTCCTTATAAGTGGATGTTTTGACAATCTTCCCGTGTTTTGGTAATTTTCGACGTTTTGTGGTAAATGATTTTCGCTATTATTCATATATCGAATTACATGTGACAAATGAAATCTATAATTGGTCAATTTGGCCAAGCACCAACGTCGTTCTCAATATGTTCATCGAGTAAATAACACTTCTCAGTATTGAAAAATTAGTTGGGACCGAGTGAAGGACTATTTATTTACTTTTCACGGTGGAAAGTTGTATGAATAGCGAAAGATGATGAACGTTCACTTTGATCAAACAACATAATAAGTGGTTGTAAAATAATGTTCGTGAAATTTTATTTAATGTTCTATGTTACAGAGTTTGACCATTATTCACTTTCTATCCCTTCGTGTAACGTATAATTTATTTAGAACAACCTGTAGAATACTGTCAGTATCAGTGATTGTTTTCGGAATCTTGAAGTGGTTGACGTTTTTCACTTCTGTTCGCTGTAGAGATGCATTTCAATATCAGTGTTTTCTTTCATGTCGGATGCAGTACTCTGAACAATGTAATCAATTTTAGCACATCCATGTTTCCAACACCAATAGAATTTGTCAACTGATGTATGTACTCAACAGCTAAACGGATCTGTAAAGAATATTGGATATAGATGAGTTTATCTACCATGACGTTTGGCCAATAATGAACAGACGATTTAATCGAATTTTATTCTCTCATTGGTTGTTTTTAACCATCGAATGAAAAATAAGTAACCACGTTTAAAATGTATTTAAGCCTGTCCAGTACTAGTAAAATTGTTTTCTAATTTGAAAAAGGAGATGAGGTGAGTATCAAGCTGAAACTTTGATGTAAATGATTAGTATGTACTGGGAACTTTAAAATGATCAACTGAGATAACAATTTAATATTCATTTTGATTATTTCAGAAACACTGTCCCATCTGGATTGTTGATACTGTTTTCTTTGTTGGGTGCTTTACTTCCAAACTTCTTGGAATGTCAGGATACATGTGCACAATTTGATGACTTTGAAGCTAAGAATTATGAAAACATAATTGCTGTAAACGATTCATACAGAAAAGTACTATATCCGTTAATTGCTAATACATATACACAGTCTAATCACTATTACTATTCACAGGTAATCCGTCGTAATCAACCCCGTCCAGTTATAAATGGAACTTTCAATCAATTTATGCACTACCGAGTGAGTTTTCTACATCCATTTACAGAAGTACTAATGAGAGTGTACGTAAATTAATAGGTTGTAAAGTCACCATTCGCGATCAAATTTTACGGTGAACATTATAATTCATTTTATTTGGGTGAATTAGGTGAGTGTTATTTTCCTTGAATCAAAGCTGTTACTGTCTACTGAGATTTTTGAGTCAAATGATTCTATCAATCGAAGTGGTACCTATTTCGCTGAATCAGTGTTATCACATTAATTGGAGTTAATGCAGATTGTTAATCAATTTATGTGTTTGCATTATTGAAACACAGGTATAGTATTTCTGGAAGAATCACAGAACACTACAAGAATCAATGGGATGATTGAAATTTTTCCATTTGAACTCCAATTTTTGGAGATCGAAATGTTGAGTACCAGTGAGTTCTCTTGACTTCAGTAACATTTTGCTTTTCATTATACACATTTCGCACATTTATTTGAACAAGTTAACTTGATCATTAGAACAAAATCGGTCAACATAGAGAAATAATTCTGGTTTGTTAACTTTTGTGTGTAATGTGGCACGTGAACATGTTTTTCTTGTGTTCGTTGATCTCAAGCAAATAAATAAATAGAATAGTGATAGATTTCGAAAGGAATGCAAATTGAGTGATAAGAAGGGAAAAATCGAAAACATTTATAGTTAGAGCTGAGATGCCAACAAGACACTTCATGTTCGATTCAGTGAATGAGAATGCTCACTTGTAAAACAATTCACCGATAACTAATGTGAAAGTTACACGATTTTCGTTTGAGTCAAGACCGGTACAAACTAAGTTATTAACTTCCAACTCTCTTTTGACATCCACTTAGTTCGTTCAAGCTTAATACTCTTTAGGTGTAGAAAGGTAACGACTATCTGTACACCATGTCATGTCTAACATCTTTGCTGGTAATCATACTCATACGTTTTTGCAACTGAAATTGATGTTTTTACTGGGTCAATGAGTGAATCAACGATGAAGATTAGTCTGATGGAACAAGAGGATCTCCTGAAGACTGAACGCCATCACCGAGAAGTATAGTAAACTTCGGTCTATCATAATAACAGAATTTAATTACTGACTTAATATGGCTATTGTTAGAAAGATATGATAGTCTTTTGATCCGATCGGAGATCTAATAATTTACGGGGTGACAACCGATTCTATGTTGAAATGAAAAATTGTTGAAAGAGATATATATTTACTGTTCATATATATACGTATACTGTTATAATTTCAGAGAGTATGATAGCTGCGAAATGGTCTTTTCAAGAAAATTTTGATGATGAACGTAAGTTTGTACCATATGTTTGTCAAAAAGCCAGTTATATGCGTTTCACAAATATCCATGTTATTTTATTAATATAAATACTCAGTCATTAGTCATATGTTGAGATTATCCATTCAGATTAGGACAATATTCTGACGATTTATTTTGAAATATAGGTTTATCATGATCAGTCTATAACCCGATTTCCCTTAGAAAATGTGTGGTCACAGGCAGCTGAATGGTAGTGCTGCGTACAGAAATATGTCACTGTTGCAAATGCAAAGAAAATTTTCAGATCTCATATAATGTAAGCGTATGATCGACCGCATCAGCGAAATGCCATTAATAATCTGTAATTATGAATTCTATCTAAACTTCGATACAGCATAAATAAATTTGTTTGGAAACGAAAATGAATGTATAATACGTTTCAATTTCAAGTGTAGATAACTAATTCGTCTACATGAAATGAACTTGAGTGTGACTATTACTATGAAGCGGGAGGAGGACAATCAAAATAACACTGTGACTATTTAATAAAATATGGTCACTATATTAGCATGTACACAGTGTCACATTCAACAACAAAATTCTTGTTCACCATATCTCACATTCCTTATTTTTACAGGTGTCACATTTACAGGCTCTTCTCAGATAATTTGTATGATATATCCAAATGGGAATATATCAATATACTATGAGAAGGTAAGTTGGACCATTGAATAAAATAGAATGTTGCTTTGAGTTTTTTTATTTTAATTCACTCTCCTATGCATTCCAGTAGTGTCAAGTGTGTCAAAGTGTATTTCAAACAATAGAAAGAAATCAACATTTTGTGATCTGCATACAAATTCCATGATATTATCATTGTTACTGTTGTAGCACAATTAGACCGACCACTAAGAAATGGATGGTATCATTCAAATGGCTTTACACAGATAGTTGACAGAGAGTCGATACTTGGAGTTTAACAGAAGTGATGATGTAATAGGATTATTCTGAAACGAATACTGCATATTGAAATACTACACAAAGTAGTTGTGAAGTATTTCGCAAGCATCGTTAAAAATAAATATATAATGATATGTATGGGAAGGAGCATGTTGACATAAATGCACTACGCTACAACGAAATCACGTGCAGAAAAACTCTACTTATTAAATATTATATTTTATTTTAAGAGAAGTGAATGTTCAACCCATACTGTGTCATATCATATCATTAATGGTAAAATGTTCATCAAGCTTTATTGAAGCTGAAAGCTAAATGAAGTCACACTGTTTACGTAGACTGAGTGAAATATAATTCTAACGTAACTAAGAATATAAGTGTGCTAGCTATGAGTGTGATTAGTAGCATCGTAATGTAATTTTCTGAATCATCACACATGACTTCAGTGAGCAGTAGCTTTTTATTAGTTGAGTGTTGACAGATCTAAACTCAGATTTCCAATATTTCTTTTCAGGTACCATCAGAAATCGAAGGGAGTAAACTGAACTCGAGAGTTTACAGTTCCTTCAAATGCACTGACAATTCACTAAGTAAGAGACATGTTAATCAATCTAAGTAATTTTTGTATGGTCCAAATTACTCCACCACTCTGTGTGTATATCGAACCAGTATCTTACATACAGAAAGTTCTGTATCAACTGTATTTACTTTTTACTTTTACTTTTTATTTTTATACAAATTTGACGATAATGAAGTTGTACTGTTGAGAAGAATCGACAATATCTTATTCTAATATTTTGCCTGTGTACTCTGTAAGCGAAACAGTATTTTGAAAATTCATGGTAAACAGTAAATGAATATGGGAATGTCACACCAGACTGGGAAACATATTGGAATTTAACCGAGAAGTTATCCTATGTTTCAGTGAAGTCGTTAGATGGTTCATTCACTATACTCAACTGAACAGAAATCAAAGTGTCTGTATCATCTATTCTGTTACTGTCAACTTTGTCACCAATCCAACAAGCTATTTGAAATGTTCTGTTACGATCGGCATGATGTTGATTCTGTTTGGTATGTAAAAATTCCATGAACAATCGGTCTCCCAATCCAAACTTACAAACTGTTACTTCAACTGCTATACAGAGTTAAGTAACTGATGTGAATGAGTAGATTAGTTGAAAAGATGTGAATGACTGTTTGTATTAGTCAAACGCATAATCTAAATGACTAACTGATAGAGATAGAGATTTATAAGAGACGCTATTCTCCAAATGATTCAACCATATACTCACCGACGCACTTACCGACGGAGCTGGAACACTCACACCTGCATTTTTCAGTCATATAATCAGTTTATGTAAAGAGAAGTCTCTCTTATAAAACAGAAAGGTGTTGTGCCCGGAAGTAATATTTGTTTTTCATTAACTACTCATTAGCCATTTCACACTCATATGATTATTTCCAGTTGAAACAAAAAGCTCACTTTCAAGATCAAGCAATTAGGGGAGTTCGGTTTTTATTGATTGAATCTGAGAAAATACACAAAATATTTGATCAATAGTAATATTTCGTTTTCGAATGTGTTATTGAGTCTCATAACAGTGATTCTGTATATTCGTCATTTGTAATTTGAAATGTGAAAGTATTTGTAGAGTGAAAGGTATTTTGTGACGATGGCGCATTGACGCCTTTGTAGCATAAATTATTATTTTATCAATGTCTTCTTCTGTTCCTCAGATCCGCCTACATCATACCTATACAACGAAATATATATTCCAGGATCCTGGATCTCATCTGGCACGTTAGTCGAGTTTGAACAAATGACAAGTATGTAAAAAGTGAAAAATCGATCATTGAAAATTCACTATTTGGCTACTCACATGACTAATATGATTTTGTCTGATGAAACTGAAATTTCAGGACTTTAATTTTAGAGTAGGATCATGTAAAAATAGCTTGAACTGTTTTGAAATCACCACGTTTTAGGAAATTTAATTTATCACGATGCTACGAAAGCTGGATGTTGTCTACCAAATACAATTTATCATAGTCAATAGATATTTGCACTGTTTGTAAAATAATAGAGTTTTTGCAAAGTATGAGGTTTCCTAGCGAGTAGAAAGAAGCATTTTCCGATTCAGTAATCTGCTGTTACATTCATCCTGAATGATAATTGGATAAATTGAATAGATCTCGTAATCGGTTACATTCGCCTGTCAAAATCTGTAACTCACAATCACTTTTAATGTATATCTCTTCGATTCTTACATTTTGTCGTGAAGTGTAAATGTCGTTGAAAGTGGTTTGAATATCGTATTATCCCCAGTTGAGGCAAGTTTTCTAGTCACTGAACTTGTCACTCGACTCGTAAATCAGAATTATGTTTTTGATTTTATAGTCAGTCACATTATCTGTCATCAATTTGATTTTATCTCGATAACATGAACTGCATTCATCTAATTCTTCCAACAGAGTTTTGTTCCAGACAACACTCGCCTAATTCATGCCGAGATGCAACTATACCTAATGTGACATGCCACTGGTGTCCAATAGCTAATATCTGTAGTAACGGCCATGATATGTATACTGCAGCTTGGCAACAGAATAACTGTCACGTAAGTACACGTTTAAATGAACAGATTGATTTCGATAATTTTATACTCTTCATTGCGAATATTTTTAAGTGCTAAGAAGATTTTATTACTGTGACTCAAGTCTCAATGTCTGATTTAATTCACTGTATAAATTGACGATATCTTATCATTTATCGATAGAGGGTTTTTCGAGGAAATATTGAGCAATGAGAAAAGTAATTTAAGTTATACATTCAGAAGACATCAATTTTTGTCGATTTGATGTATAGGGATTTCAGAAACTCTATCTGAAACTATTTATATACAAGATTTGCACTAAAATATTGAAAATATCAGCTTAAGTTATGAAGCGTAATCTAGTGTAAATATTGAATCATTTTTGTTTAATTAGCCAGAATTTGTAGACACCTATTTTTGATGTCAAGGCAAGTGACCTCGGATTGTCTGTTGAGAAATATGTATTCTGTGTATTGCTTCATAATGTATGTTCATATTTGGATTATGTTTCAGTGTGACATCCAGTGTTTACATGCCGCCATAGATAAGAGTCGTCAGCCAGCTGAAGGAGACTGTTTGCTTCCACACCGATTGTAAAACTGGTAGTGGATGATATTCTGTAAGAGTGCTTAATTATCATATCGTATATAGCCTAATTCCGAAACCATTTATTGAATTCACTTCATTCGCAAATATCGGCAGTGGTGCAAAATAAATCAACTATCGATTGATAAATATTTGTTATTTCTTATTAGGCGTACTGCTTAATTATTCATAATATCTCTGATGATGAACTGAGGACAACCTTGAACAAAATCGATGTGGAGAATCGCTTCGATATTTATACATTGTAATACCGACAGTTGTTTGGCTTTTCACTGTATGTATTGCCAACGTCACAAGAATATTGGTACATAGGAGAAAATGAAATATAACTTTGTAAAAAATAAGTTGTGATTATCAGAGATATAGTATGCCTAGTTATATCAATCTGCCATTTGCAAACTCTGTTAAAATGAGAAAATTCTGCAGTTTATCAGTTTCATTGTTGAACTCTAAATACTCAGACAGCGTATTAATCAAGTTGCTTGTATACGACACACCAAGTACGCGGAGTTCTCCCTTCATTGTAAGATGTACGGAGTTGTAGGTTATATCCATATAACGTTAACTGTATTAAACAGTATCTATTTGTTGGTAATACTTTCAGGAACACAATTAGATAGAGGCTCTATGTTTATTTGAGTTGGATACGAGAGTATTTTTCGTTTGCGATTGAATTCCTTGTCTTATGAGTAATTTGTCGAGTAATTTCATTCATTTTAGAAACTGAACAAATAGTAGACCACTAATAATGTGAGACAGCCTCAAATAAATTGTTGTTCATCAAAAAGTAGATTCAATCAGCGTACCAGCACGTATCTGCGAATCTGTTCAAGGAAACGTCAACGTACATTTCTACAATTCTTTCAATAAGACTTTTACCGCTTACGCACTTTTAAAACATAAGAATGATTATGAATCTGATGTAATAATTTTAGGTTGGTATTTTCCTCCTTTATTTCTTTATAAGTACTGAAATAACTACTAGTGTATATTTCGTACACTGATTGATGTGAATTACGTGTTATTTCAAGTATTTTTTTTATTATGCTTTGTGCTTCACCTGCTCATTCAATATTTTTCATTTTTTTGTTGGGACTGATGTTCATTTACTTTGATCGTTCATTATTTATTCATGTAATTGTGTTTTCACAATGCTAAGTTTGGGTTTAATGTTTATTGTTCTTATCATTAGCTAATAAGATGACCTATATTTGAAAAATGAACACACGCAATGCGAGTTTTCACAGAATGATAGTTCAAATTAATTGATATCAGCATAGACGATACAAATATCTTTGTGGGTGGAATGGTCCACAGGCTGTGAACGTCACCTATCAACTATTGTTGGTCCGTATTGAAGTTCATACCATTCTAATCAGTTAACTGTCATCATTTTACTAAAATCCTGATCATCCTTACACTGTTAATTCTGAGAAAACTATGTGTCATCAACACAGAATCGAAGGGAAAATCATAAGAAAGGCATTTATAGACTAGAGTAAATTCAATATTAAATGAACTTCATTATGGTTGTGTACCCATCAGTGTAGCTTTTTCCCACCTAGCCGCCACTTTTAACAAAAAAAGTCACTGTTTAAAACCCTCAAACGTTGTAATGATCCAAATTTTAAACTAGCTCATAACACTGAGACATCGATTGTTTCGCTGCAGGTAATATAAAGCATTCCTTGCAAACATAATCTGTTCAAGTCACTATGTATGATAGTCCTCCCTACCATTCAGTCTTAGCCGATATTGATTTGAATGTAACTGCTACTCAGTATCTTCGACTGCAAACGCCATCGTGTTATTCACTCAGCTATCAAGTACAGAGAGCCACTGGTTTCCACAAACAGTTCCAAAGTAGGCTGATAAAATTCATTACAAGACATGATATATTGGCTGGTTTATTTTTAAACCGTTTTCCACTGCCTACTCCTCAACGGATGCAAGATCCTTCTGAAGCTCATTTCAGTACTCTTCGTTTTCAATGGACCTCCAGATCTTTGCGTCATCTGCGTAAATCAATTCTGCCGAGCTAACTGTATCTAACAGGTCGTTAATAACTGTGAGGAAGAAAAGTGGACCTAAGATGGTCCCCTGTAAATCCCTCGATGTTGAGACTTGCCGGAACCCGCGTCGCGCTTCATCTAACATTTTGTTCCTACCCATGTATTCGCTCATCTGTTCGTCCACCAGCACTACCATCACCTTTGATAGTATTGGTAGTAATGGGGCTGGGTGCTCCCCATCTTCTTCTTCGAAGATTGGAGAGAGAGAGTAGCTTGTTTCCGTTCCACTAGGAGTTGATGTGACCCTAGTGAATGCCTGAACAGGTCACATATCCGTGAGCAGAGGACTTCTGCACATTGTTTCAAGACTATTGGGGGAATTTTGTCACAACCTTGGGTAACGTTTTGAGTTCCTTTAGTACTAAGTCAGGAGTAATACGGATATTCCCTAGGCGGTCAGCTGGCACTGAGTTTGTGTAGTACTCTGAACACTTGGGATGCCTGGTTTAACTGATCGGTAAAGTTTGTGTTGGAGATCTCAGCCATCTGTAGGTTAGTGAGGTCTTCCGCATTCAGTCGTTTGAGAGAACACAACCCCTGATTCGTAGGTTTTCTTTTCGTCACGAACCTAAACAGATGCTTCAGGTTTGCCTGTATTTTTGCAGCTAGCTTCGTCTGAAAGCATCTCTTATCACTTCAGACTTTGGTACTGAATCTGTTTTTCAATGCCAAGTAAGAACTACCATCCGAATCCTTCAAAGAGAGCTTCCAATTGTTGCCGGCTCTCTTCGCGTGTAGCAGGCACTCAGCGCCGCACCTAACCCATGTTCTTGTATTTCTGGGTGCGTGGTGAGACCGAGGTACATTATAAGGGCAGCATTGTGAATGATGTCTCTCACTGTTTGCCAGTGATCATCTACTGTCAGCCTCCACCACCTCCGTGGCCGTGGGGATTGTAAAAGGACCTCTTTCATATGCATTTGATTTGCCCTAGTGTAGCATATATAGGGCTCGTTTTCGTCCTGCCTAAGTGTTTCGTTGATTATGATGTCAAACAAGACTGTGCTATGGTCACTATTTCCTATCGGTGTATTAACGTGAACATCCTAAACTAGGAGCTGATCGTTTAATAACAAATAATCCAGGTTTGAGGACTTTCCCTCCTTAGTTCAACTAATGGTACTGCATACATGCTCAGTGAGCCCAGAGCTTCTAATGGCTGCGCCAAGTTGTCTCCGGAACTAACCAACCCTGATTGCTGAGACTAAGAAATGGGATATTGAAACCACCAGCCAAGAGTATTCGATCAAACATCAGAAGTGCCAGTTGCAGTATTGCTTCAGTAAGTTTATCTTGCCGGTTCTTAGTACCTGAGGGACGAGGATGAATCCCTCCAATCAAGTATTTCGTTCCATTTATGTGGAAACAACACCAACATGATTCTTTGACCTCATTTAGTTGGGTGTCGTATAGCCGCTCGGCTTTTAAGTGGCTGTTTATACATAAAGCCACTTCGCCTCCTGTTTGGTGTAACCTATCGTTCCGGAAGAGGGTCACGCCTTGCAAGCTGACTTCATCGTCTGCAATGTCAGGGGATAGCCATGTTTCAGTTAGGATTATGATCTTCAGATCCATCTGAGAGCACATATTTCTGATTTCTGACAGCTTACCCTTAGTCCTCTTATGTTGCTATAGGGGCACTTAGTGCACCTCCTTAGCAAAGGCCGTTGTTGGATCTTCAAATAAGGTGTTCAAACCAAGTTGGCCAGTTCTGTGGGAACTGAGGGTTCAATCGGCGAGGCTATTATCTTCGTGTCTTGTGCCATGGGTTGTTGATCGACGTCAACTGTCAGTTTAGTGAGTTCGTTGTATAGTACATTCTATTGAACATTACGAGGACTGCGCAGTTCTCATCCCACTGTTCTTTGTCAAAGGCAGCCCTACCTTCTAGTAAGCTACCTTCAGACACTGGGACATTTCAAAAAATGAGTGAATCTAGTCTACTGTCCCTGTCCCTGAGTGGGCCGTTTTTGAGTTGAAGTATTGCCGTTCCCCTTTTTTACATTCACCCACTGCTACGTATTGTTAACAATACTGGGGGATTAATAACAACCAGCAGTTTTGTTGGTGTGTGGTTAGGGTTTTGACTGTCTTGGTAGCTTGTTTCACTGGTTTAGTGTCATGCAATTTCAGTTGGTCTGTTGAGACTTTGGTGCTGATTTCGCGTACGGCTTGTGGCTTCGTCAGTGCCTCAGATACTCTGCGCTGTGGACAGATATATCAGAACCACGGGCAGGGGTAACTCAACATGAACCCATAGTACTCTCTAGGTGCTGTAGTATCGCAGTGACAAGGGATCCATTTGCTACAAAATTGCATTCAAAAGCAGAGTCACGGATTTTGACTGGCGTTGGGCAGGCGCTGTTTCTGTACCATAGACTTTGTTGACTGGGCCGTACGATGCCCTTTTCTCTTATTTTTATTTAGCCAACTAGTCTTTTTAAGAAGATTCAGAGGAGTCTGTTTGAGACCTAGTGGGTGTTTGAGTTGAGTGATCCGAACTATGAATCTTATTCTGAGGAATGCTTTCGAGTGGGGGTTTGATTTTTTTGCAACACTGTCGCTCGAGACTAGGAATTTCAACCCGAGGTCAATACCTCTGCAAGTTTTCCTGGTTGTTCTAGTGTAGGATGTGCTAGCAACCTTATTAGTTAACATGATACCAGAGAGATTCAGTGCTGAACAATGAGATAATTAATAGAAGAAAATACACGAAATAAGGGTGTGGAAAGAAGAATTTAGTGGTATATACATATCACTACGAATAGATAGAACGTGAAAGTACTCCAAAATCGCAACTTTACTTATAACCGTTCTAGTAAACAACTTTGCACGGATCCAGCAACTTGTCCATAAGTCCTGTGTTTGAAAGTGAATGAATGTTTGTATGCTACCGAAGCAACTAGGAAGAGAGCAGTTAATGGAGAAAGCTAGAACTACCGCGTAGTGTTTTTGATTGGGAATGGTTCCGTTTGCCCGACTTTGTACTCAGATTGTCAACCAGTGAATGGAGACAATTTTTATATCCCAATCTGGTGTCCGAAAATGGACTGTTTCCTGCAAATGGAGGGAAGTCAACCAGGCCACGTCAAGTTCGAAGCGCCATCCTCGAAACATCTCACACGATTAAGTTGACTAGTAGGTGCCTGTCAACACTTTATTTGATTTACTCCCAATATATCTCAACGTGACAACGTTAAATGACAAATGATAATAAAACGATGTAGAACAAGTGTGTCTCATTGAAAATTTACTGAAAATTGATTACATACTTAGGTTAGTTAGTTAACAATGTTTCTTTCGTTTCAGAAAGATATCTGAAGAGAACGACCATGATTGAATTTTATAAATCAAGTCAAAAACCTCGATTCTCTTCAACATAAATTCACATTCTTGTTTCACATCATCCCAACGGACAGTCTTTTTCAAACGTAAGATCTACATTGTATAAACAGAAGCAAATAAAAAAGAGTGAAAATATATACACGATGATAACAACTATGCATGTAAATAATTATTTAAATATAGGTATGGGGTTGTAGAGATTGCTGGATTTCATTGAAATAAACATCAGCTCCTACTTTAGGGAGAGTTTGAGTTTATCATAATTTCAACATTCTGTGTCACAAAAAAGAGTCATAACTTTCCGGTTATAGTTTTTCCCATCAATAGAGACAGTGGTGTTTTAACTTTTTCGTAAATAAGAAATCACATGAATAATGAATAGGTTTTGTATGGATTTAAAGATATCCTACCAAACAATGTGAATCAATTCATAGGTTCGTATTTCGTATGTTTGTGTAGCTTCCTAAAAAAGCTCTTATTCGCATTTCTTCCGAACATCGTTTTTCTGCGGCATCTTGATTATTCACAAAATAGCATTCGAAAGTTAAACAATAAATTACTATTTCGACCAAAATTGCTCTTCGCAGTAAATTCAAAAGCAACGTGAACGCTCTTATTAAGATAGTCGGCTCAGAATATCAGCATGCTCACTTATATAACTGTAGCGAATCCAATTTTATGAAGAGAACGGGATCGGTTTAATAGAAACATTCTTTATTATCACCAGTTTTACCAGCTAATGTTTTACTGTACTTTTTGTCTATTACACTTTGTACGCGCAAACTCTCCGCTTGTGTTGCCATTCTGGCTCCACTGTCTACTCAATTTTGCCTTTCAGTTCTGGCACGATTTCGGTATTCTTTCGATACCGCGAAATCGCCAGCAAATATATTCTCTAACATGGATTTACTTATTTTCGCTATGACGCGCTCGTAATCAGTATGGAGTGGTGATCACAGTCAATCTTGACTCATGCCACTAAACAATAATGACACCTTTTCCTTCCATTACTTACTAGCCTTCT
Organism: Schistosoma turkestanicum; assembly: GCA_944470395.2. NCBI lineage: Eukaryota > Metazoa > Platyhelminthes > Trematoda > Strigeidida > Schistosomatidae > Schistosoma > Schistosoma turkestanicum. The sequence goes on along the minus strand of OX103973.1, from coordinate 15,865,893 downwards.
TTTACCGATTCACTATCTGCCAGCTCTAGGAATTTTTTCGGCACACTGTGGTAGATATTGTCAGACTGTTGTAGGGGCTTGAGACAGATTCTAGACTTTTTTACAATTTGGGTGAAAACCGAATTAATAATATTCTTGTTTGTATATATCTTTACACAATCTGGCATTCACAACAATATGGCTTGTGCCGGTAAATTTATTCCCAAAATAAACAGTTCTGATGGACACGCTTCAACCGACTGTTTTCGGTCACGCGCCTGCATTAAATTGACTGTGAGTACTCCGTACAATGCATTTCTCACGGCAAAAAATCTAATAAGATCACTCGGTATCCGACAATCTTTCTAATACAATTTTGAACCATTTCGTTCTTAACTTGCGGACTGATTGAGTTTGATAGTTCGATAGAGAAAATAGTCCCGTTGAACTCTGAATAATCATAGCATCTGCACGACTTCCCAAATCCTCCGTCGTCATCGATCATGATAGACGCTTACGGTAACACGAAATTATCGGGGGTGCAAAGAATAATATACTTGACGGCTTAAAAAATAATAAAGCGAACAGAATAGCAGTTACTCACTTACAGAACAAAACAGCGACAGCAATAAGCACAATATTGAAGCGCGTTGGTTATCAATGTTCAAATTAAATGAAGTCACACTATTGATTACCAACTGTACGGTTATTGTGAAAACCGCCTGAAGAATCTTGGTACCTACAGAACATTGGCTGATGAAGGCTGAAATATACTATTATCATCTCATCATGAACACCATTACTTCTATTATCTCTTAGATTATAGGACAACTAAAACGATGTAAAGCTTTTGACGGCCAAAAGTCTAAGCATTTATGAAAGATAAACTTAGAGTAAAAATAAATGAAGGTAACTTCTACATAAGCGGCGATTCACGCATAAGATTCTTACAGCGTTTTTTGGCTATCTGATTAAATATCTTTGACTTTGAATAATTAAATATTGAAGGTCTCTGTAAGCCACCTGTTTGAACAACCTTTCCGAACATGCAAAATGAATCCTTGGCATTAGGAGTTGTGAAATATATCCAGAAATTGTACCTGGAGGTACAGTTACCACATGGGTTTCTGGGCCGAGTTAATATATATGATGTGAGTGATAAGTATACTGAACTTCTAAGGAAATCTGCAGAAACTGGTATAATACAGGTAAATCAAAAATTAGTGACGGCTCTCATATGTAGGATAATCTTGTCGAACTTTCAGACATGTTCAGAGTTGGCCAAACTGTCAGGTGCTTCATTAAGGAGGCTGACAGCAGTCATACGAGTGGTTCCAATAAGAAATATCTCGTCTCGTTAAATCCGAAGATGGTGAATAAAGCTGTGATATCCAAGAATGTGAAACCTCATATGGTGTTTGTTGGTTCAGTCGTTAGTGTAGAAGATCACGGATACATACTAGATGCTGGTGTATCCAGGATGAATTGTTTCTTACCCAGAGACCAAGTTGATGGTTCGTGAATTTTTTGATTCTTTTTAAATTTTTAGCGAACCTTGATATTGGTAGCTTGATTCCTTTTACTCTACTCGTGCCGGATCCACAAGTAAATAGCACTTGTGAACGAGTTTTGAAAGTAACTACTCGTTTGGATTCAACTTTATCTGTGGTTGGTATTAATTTATTAAGTTTCATTTTGTTTAGTTGAATCCTGATTCTTGTATAAACTTTGACTGTATACTCCCTGGTACTTGTCTTCACGCCTCAATTGTAAAGAAGGTCACATCGACTCTAGTCGCAGAGTTCTCAGAACACTTTATTTCAATCTCGCGCACACACTACATCGGAAACAAAGAAGACTATCAAATAGGAGCCAATGTAATTTCATTCACTCATTTTTACGGTTTTTACTATTGTATTTCTTACTTAAAATCGCTAATGGGTCCATTTCGAAATAGAAGTAGATGTTAACTGGCCATTTTCATTAAATCTAACAACCGTGATCACAAGTTAATCTTTAAGTTGCCGACGTGTATTAGTGACTTCGGATGACGCCCATGATCCATAGAGGTGTCTTTTATTTCTAAAAGTCCTTAGTCTTTCGGGTAAGGAAGATCTCTTTTTAAATCTTTCGATGTGAAAGAGAAGCTAGACAAAAATTGAGATCTTTCTGGTTCTAATGCGTTTCCAACAAAAGCATTTGGATCCGTGTCACCTGTTATTCTGCATTGGTAAATTTTCGACAGATTTCCTTTACTGATTGTGCTCTCCATCTAGGGCTCGCTCCCTATATAAATTTTGTTTTGATATTGCGAATTAGTGTTTGTAGTCTAAATTAGTGACTTTCTATACGCTACGGTAACTGAAATTTCCTTCGAACTCCAATGGTATTCAGAGTAAGTAGACTTATCCTTAGGTTCAGAACCTACGAAAACAGAATTCTATTCATAACCATCAAAGCTGAAATCTTAGGGTATTATTAATTCAGCGTTTATTGTAAGCCTCGTTGGGTTCAGCAAGACGATAGTAACCGATGGTTAGAGACCTTAAACGACTTGGCTCAAAATCGTTTGCAACAGCGCATGTGCATCCATTCTTTGGCTTCTCTCAAATCCTAATCCTCTGGATTCTTCATCACCTTTATTCTGTTTTTAAATTTATTTCACTGGATTCTACTTCATGAACAATTTCTTGGAACCGTAATCTCCTCCATAACCTCTAGTACTTATGCTACGTCTATTGTTTCGGGATTTTGACTGACAATTGAGTCTTTGTGCTAATGTGGTATGACAACCTGTACTTACATACATGTGTACGAAGTTCTACGTTGTAACTAGCTGATGGTCTTATTGAAAGCTCAAGCTAAGAGAATAGTAGAAACAGTTGTTTTCAACATGAGATCCAACCTAGTTAACATAACGGCTTTACACCTGATGACTGTTGTGCCACTAGAGAGATGCTGTTTTAAATGGAGTTACGTAATCACTTAAGGGATATCGTCGTGAAACGTGATTACACTTTAATACCTGTTCATATTGTCCAATACCCTTGCTCATTTTTGTTATAGGCATGTATTCACTTGTCTGTTTACGTTTTAATCAATACTGTAATGATGACATAATTAACAATGAGTGTATTAAGCTAAAACCTGTAACTGTTCTAAATGTTTCCCGCTTATAAGCAGTATAGAATTGGTTTATTCTCATTTTAAGAATAGGGGGTGTACTGATCGAACATAAAGATCGCTTCACTTTAGCGCATTGCATAAATCTCGATAGCCTGGTTTCTTACAAAATCTCGGGAAAAATGTAAGTTTTTTACCGGTTGAAGACTTACATTGATTGCATTGGCATGATATCCCGTCGTATACTGTTCAGTTTGTTTTATTCTGCTTTGTTCGATACTTAGTTACTTATCATTCACATTCTCTGCATGAAAATTCTCTTAATAATTCTATTATTGTAATAAAGATACTTTAAAACTGTGCCTAATATTGAAGTCGTTTCATTTACATCCTGCCGCCTGTCAGATATCTTAAGTAACAGGCCATAACTCTTTTTACTTCGAGTATAAAAATAAGTCAGTTATTATCTCAGAGTTCAAAAAATTCATTTTGGTTACATAAATAGGAATATTTGTATAGTTATGAATGTTATCGTTGTAATATCCTGAAAATTTATTTCAGCTTTCACCATTAAAAATAAAAGCAATGATTATTGTTTTCTTTCATCAGTCTTATTTGTTACTTTTCAAAAATACATAATTTTTCTATTTCGCCTCTTGTCTCTACAGTCAAACATTTGTTGTTGCTTCAAGATTGGGCTTCATCGGCACCTGAACTAGTGATAGGGAGTGAAGTAGTCGATCGTGTAGACCGCTTCACCTATCTTGGGAGTTTCATCAGCACTGATGGCCTGTTGACTGACGAAATCTCAGCTCGGATACAGAAGTCTCGATTGGCTTTTGCCAACCTGCGTCACTTATGGCGTAGGCGAGATATCCGTTTGCTGACTAAAGGACGAGTGTACTGTGCAGCAGTTCGCTCCATCCTACTGTACGGATGCGAGACTTGGCCGTTAAGAGTAGAGGACTTCCGTAGGTTACTAGTCTTCGATCATTGATGTCTCCGAAGCATTGCTCGTGCATCATGGAACAACCATATAAGCAATGCTGTCGTTAGGAAACGAGTTCTAGGTAGGAACGGCAAATCAATAGATTAAGTAGTGATACTTCATCAGTTGAGGTGGTTGGGACATGTGTTACGTATGGCTAACCACCGACTGTCTCGACGAGCTATGTTTTGCAGTGTAGGAGTAGATCGGAAGAAATCTAGGGGCGGCCAAACCAAAACATAGCATAAATGCATGAAGTCACTAACAAGTGGACTGAGTCATGTTGGTAGATGTAGGCTACCTGGTTGGGTTCCGCGAGACGAAAGTCACCGATGGTTAGAGACCTTGAATGACATGGCTCAGAATCGTTTGCAATGGCGCAGGTGCATCCACTCTTTGTGTTCTATGAAATTCTAAGCTTCTGAATTATTCATAATCTCTACCTTTCTCCTTCTAAATTTATCCTACTGAATTATACCTCTGGAATCATATCTTCGCTCCCTAATCTTCTCCATTACTGCTAATACTTCTATTATTGCTATCACTGTTGGATTTGAACTGACAGTTGCGTCTCTGTGCTGATGGGGCATGGCAACCTGAACTGATGTACTTACGTACGAAGTTCTGCGTTGTATCTGTCTCTGTCTGCCTGAAATGGAAATATTTCAAAATTCCTGTCCAATTTTCGTAGATCATTTGTGGATCGTTCATATATTTCATTTCAGTAACTTAATTGTTGCTTCTTTTCACATTAGTTTTTATTTATTCTTTTTCCCATTCATGTCTTTCTAGGTTATTGTTTGTGTCATATTGGTGGATCCCAGTACAAAACAATTAACAGGCTCTCTGCTTCCTCATCTAGTCAATCCGATTCCTTCCGTCCTCAATATTTCAGACATGCTGTCCAAGTGTTCTGTTGGTACACGTTTCTCGAGTTCATTAGTAGAGCGTGTAAATAAACGTGCTATTCTTGTCAAATTACCTAAAACAAATGGATTCAAAGCAGTTATCAGAGTATGTAAACCATTACTGGCTGGTTTTGTTTTTCTCCCTAAACCTGACACGTTTTCTAATATCGTAATAAATCTCCGAATGTGTCAATCGTCATATTGAAAAATACGGTAACAAGTTACTTTCACAATCAAATCCTTTGGATTTTTAGTGTGAAAAACCGTAATGAAATTTATTTAAATATTTTAAAATGATCACATTTCTATTATGCTTTAAAGAAGCCACCTATACTTGTCTGCAAAATAAACGATTAAATGTCTGGTTATTTGTGCAACTTATTCTCAAGAAAGTTAAGTTGCATTCGTTGAATTTGTGCTAAGTTTATGTCCTCAGGTTAGTAAGAATGAATGTAACAGGACCGGTCTATTCATGTTATGTTGTGTATGCAAAATAATCAGTCAGTCAGTCAGTCAGTTACAATGATGCAAAATAATCGTATAAACTTGTAATAGATTTAAAAAATTTCTATATGGCTTATGTTGTTTCGTGAAATTCGATTCTCTATGTATCTTAAGTATATTGCAAATCAAGTAATTGATGAGATAATTCAAATTTCCCTCATATATTTACCTAATGACTGCATTTCGATCAGAGTTACAAATCCTCTATAACAAATAGATTATTGATTTTAAGTCTTCTTATCTGTTATTTAACTAAAATCTTACTAAGTAGGATAAGATTTTAGTTAAATAACAGATAAGAAGACTTAAAATCAATAATCTATTTGTTATAGAGGATTTGTAACTCTGATCGAAATGCAGTCATTAGGTAAATATATGAGGGAAATTTGAATTATCTCATCAATTACTTGATTTGCAATATACTTAAGATACATAGAGAATCGAATTTCACGAAACAACATAAGCCATATAGAAATTTTTTAAATCTATTACAAGTTTATACGATTATTTTGCATCATTGTAACTGACTGACTGACTGACTGATTATTTTGCATACACAACATAACATGAATAGACCGGTCCTGTTACATTCATTCTTACTAACCTGAGGACATAAACTTAGCACAAATTCAACGAATGCAACTTAACTTTCTTGAGAATAAGTTGCACAAATAACCAGACATTTAATCGTTTATTTTGCAGACAAGTATAGGTGGCTTCTTTAAAGCATAATAGAAATGTGATCATTTTAAAATATTTAAATAAATTTCATTACGGTTTTTCACACTAAAAATCCAAAGGATTTGATTGTGAAAGTAACTTGTTACCGTATTTTTCAATATGACGATTGACACATTCGGAGATTTATTACGATATTAGAAAACGTGTCAGGTTTAGGGAGAAAAACAAAACCAGCCAGTAATGGTTTACATACTCTGATAACTGCTTTGAATCCATTTGTTTTAGGTAATTTGACAAGAATAGCACGTTTATTTACACGCTCTACTAATGAACTCGAGAAACGTGTACCAACAGAACACTTGGACAGCATGTCTGAAATATTGAGGACGGAAGGAATCGGATTGACTAGATGAGGAAGCAGAGAGCCTGTTAATTGTTTTGTACTGGGATCCACCAATATGACACAAACAATAACCTAGAAAGACATGAATGGGAAAAAGAATAAATAAAAACTAATGTGAAAAGAAGCAACAATTAAGTTACTGAAATGAAATTTATGAACGACCCACACATGATCTACGAAAATTGGACAGGAATTTTGCAATATTTCCATTTCAGGCAGACAGAGACAGATACAACGCAGAACTTCGTACGTACGTACGTACATCAGTTCAGGTTGCCATACCCCATCAGCACAGAGACGCAACTGTCAGTTCAAATCCAACAGTGATAGCAATAATAGAAGTATTAGCAGTAATGGAGAAGATTAGGGAGCGAAGATATGATTCGAGAAGTATAATTCAGTAAGATAAAATTTAGAAGGAGAAAGATAGATACTGAGGAATTCAGAAGGTTAGAATTAGCAGAGAACACAAAGAGTGGATGCACCTGCGCCATTTGAAACGATTCTGAGCCATGTTATTCAAGGGGTCTCTAACCATCGGTGACTTTCGTCCTAGCGGAACCCAACCAGGTAGCCTACATCTACCAACATGACTCAGTCTCCCTTATCAGTGACTTCATGCATTTATGCCATGTTTTGGTTTTGGCCGCCCCTAGATTCTTCCAATCTACTCCTACACTGCAAAACATAGCTCGTCGAGACAGTCGGTGTTTAGCCATACGTAACACACGTCACAACCACCTCTACTGATGAAGTATCACTACTTAATCTATTGATTTGCCGTTCCTACCTAGAACTCGTTTTCCCTAACGACAGCATTGTTATATGGTTGTTCCATGATGCACGAGCAATGCTTCGGAGACATCAATGATCGAAGACTAGTAACCTACGGAAGTCCCTCTACTCTTAACGCCAAGTCTCCGCATCCGTACGTAGGATGGAGCGAACTGCTGCCAGTACACTCGTCCTTTAGTCAGAAAAACGGATATATATCTCGCCTGCGCCACAAGTGACGCAGGTTGGCAAAAGCCAATCGAGACTTCTGTATCCGAGCTGAGATTTCGTCAGTCACAGGCCATCAGTGCTGAATGAGACTCCCAAGTGAAGCGGTCTACACGATCGACTACTTCACTCCCTATCACTAGTTCAGGTGCCGGATGAAGGCCCAATCTTGAAGCAACACACATGTTTGACTGGCAGAGACAAGAGCCAAAAGAGAAAAATAATGTGTTTTTGAAAAGTAACAAATAAGACTGATGAAAGAAAACAATAACCATTGCTTTTATTTTTAGTAGTGAAAGCTGAAATAAATTTTCAGGATATTACAACGATAACATTCATAACTATACAAATATTCATATTTATGTACCCAAAATGAATTTTTTGAACTCTGAGATAATAACTGACTTATTTTTATACTCGAAGTAAAAAGAGTTATGGCCTGTTACTTAAGATATCTGACAGGCGGCAGGATGTAAATGAAACGACTTAAATATTAGGCACAGTTTTAAAGTATCTTTATTACAATAATAGAATTATTAAGAGAATTTTCATGCAGAGAATGTGAATGATAAGTAACTAAGTATCGAACAAAGCAGAGTAAAACAAACTGAACAGTATACGACGGGATATCATGCCAATGCAATCAATTCAAGTCTTCGATCCGTAAAAAACTTTCATTTTTCCCGAGATTTTGTAAGAAACCAGGCTATCGAGATTTATGCAATGCGCTAAATTGAAGCGATCTTTATGTTCGATCAGTACACCCCCTATTCTTAAAATGAGAATAAACCAATTCTATACTGCTTATAAGCGGGAAACATTTAGAACAGTTACAATTTTTAGCTTAATACACTTATCGTTAATTATGTCATCATTACAGTATTGATTAAAACGTAAACAGACAAGTGAATACATGTCTATAACAAAAATGAGCAAGGGTATTGGACAATATGAACAGGCATTAAAGTATAATCACGTTTCACGACGATATCCCTTAAGTGATTACGTAACTCCACAATTTAAAACAGCGTCTCTCTAGTGGCACAACAGTCATCAGGTGTAAAGCTGTTATGTTAACTAGGTTGGATCTTATGTTGAAAACAACTGTTTCTACTATTTTCTTAGCTTGAGTTTTCAATAAGACAATCAGCTAGTTACAACGTAGAACTTCGTACGTAAGTATAGGTTGCCATACCATATTAGCATAAAGACTCAATTGTCAGTCAAAATCCCGAAACAATAGACGTAGCATAAGTACTAGAGGTTATGGAGGAGATTACGGTTCCAACAAATTGTTCACGAAGTAGAATCCAGTGAAATAAATTTAAAAGCAGAATAAAGGTGATGAAGAATCCAGAGGATTAGGATTTGAGAGAAGCCAAAGAATGGATGCACATGCGCTGTGCAAACGATTTTGAGCCATGACGTTTAAGGTCTCTAACCATCGGTTACTATGGTCTTGCTGAACCCAACGAGGCTTACAATAAACGCTGAATTAATATTACCCTAAGATTTCAGCTTTGATGGTTATGACAAGAAATTCTGTTTTCGTAGGTTCTGAACCTAAGGATAAGTCTACTTACTTTGAATACCATTGGAGTTCGAAGGAAATTTCAGTTACCATAGCGTATAGTAAGTCACTAATTTAGACTACAAACACTAATTCGCAATATCAAAACAAAATTTATAAAGGGAGCGAGCCCTAGATGGAGAGCACAATCAGTAAAGGAAATCTGTCGAAAATTTGCCAATGCAGAATAACAGGTGACACGGATCCAAATGCTTTTGTTGGAAACGTAATAGAACCAGAAAGATCTCAATTTTTGTCTAGCTTCTCTTTCACATCGAAATGATTTAAAAAAGAGATCTTCCTTACCCGAAAGACTAAGGACTTTTAGAAATAAAAGACACCTCTATGGGATCATGGGCTTCATCCGAAGTCACTAATACACGTCGGCAACTTAAAGATTAACTTGTGATCAAGGTTGTTAGATTTAATGCAAATGGCCAGTTAACATCTACTTCTATTTCGGAATGGACCAATTAGCGATTTTAAATAAGAAATAAAATAGTAAAATCCGTAAAAATGAGTGAATGAAATTACATTGGCTCCTATTTGATAGTCTTCTTTGTTTCCGATGTAGTATGTGCGCGAGATTGAAATAAAGTGTTCTGAGAACTCTGCGACTATAGTCGACGTGACCTTCTTTACAATTGAGGCATGAAGACAAGTACCAGGTAGTATACAGTCAAAATTTATACAAGAATCAGGATTCAACTAGACAAAATGAAACTTAATAAATTAATACCAACCACCGATAAATTTGAATCCATACGAGTAGTTACTTTCAGAACTCGTTCACAAGTGTTATTTACTTGTGGATCCGGCACGAGTGGAGTAAAAGGAATCAAGCTACCAATATCAAGGTTCGCTGAAAATTTAAAAAGAATCAAAATTTCACGAACCATCAACTTGGTCTCTGGGTAAGAAACAATTCATCCTGGATACACCAGCATCTAGTATGTATCCGTGATCTTCTACACTAACGACTGAACCAACAAACACCATATGAGGTTTCACATTCTTCGATATCACAGCTTTATTCACCATCTTCGGGTTTAATGAGACGAGATATTTCTTATTGGAACCACTCGTATGACTGCTGTCAGCCTCCTTAATGAAGCACCTGACAGTCTGGCCAACTCTGAACATGTCTGAAAGTTCGACAAGGTTATCCTACATATGAGAGCCGTCACTAATTTTTGATTTACCTGTATTATACCAGTTTCTGCAGATTTCCTTAGAAGTTCAGTATACTTATCACTCACATCATATATATTAACTCGGCCCAGAAACCCATGTGGTAACTGTACCTCCAGGTACAATTTCTGGATATATTTCACAACTCCTAATGCCAAGGATTCATTTTGCATGTTCGGAAAGGTAGTTCAAACAGGTGGGTTACGGAGACCTTCAATATTTAATTATTCAAAGTCAAAGATATTTCAATCAGATAGCCAAAAAGCGCTGTAAGAATCTTATGCGTGAATCGCCGCTTATCTAGAAGTTACCTTCAGTTATTTTTACTCTAAATTTAGCTTTCACAAATGCTTAGACTTTTGGCCATCAAAAGCTTTACATCGCTTCAGTTGTCCTATTATCTAAGAGATAATAGAAGTAATAGTGTACATGATGAGATGATAATAGTATATTTCAGCCTTCATCCGCCAATTTTCTGTAGGTACCAAGAATCTTCCGGTGATTTTCACAATAACCGTACAGTTAGTAATCAATAGTGTGACTTCATTTAATTTGAACATTGATAACCAACGCGCTTCAATATTGTGCTTATAGCTATCGCTGTTTTGTTCTGTAAGTGAGTAACTGCTATTCTGTTGAATATTTTTTAAGCCTTCAAGTATACTATTCTTTGCATCCTCAATAATTTCGTGTTACCGTAAGCGTCTACCATGATCGATGACAACGGAGGATTTGGGAAGTCCTGATGATGCTATGGTTATTCAGAGTTCGACGGAACTATTTTCTCTATCGAACTATCAAACCCAACCTGTCCGCAAGTTAAGAACGAAATGGTTCCAATGTGTATTAGAAAGATTGTTGGGTACTAAGTGATCTTATTAAATTTTTTGCCGAGAGAAATGTATTGTACGGAGTACTCACATTCAATTTAATGCAGGCGCGTGACCGAAAGCAGCCGATTGAAGCGTGTCCATCAGAACTGTTTATTTTGGGAATAAATTTACCGTCACAGGCCATATTCTTGTGAATGCCAGATTATGTAAAGATATATACAAACAAGTATATTATTAATTCGGTTTTCACCCAAATTGTAAAAAAGACTAGGATCTGTCTCAAGCCCCTACAACAGTCTGAGAATATCTACCACAGTGTGCCGAAAAAATTCCTAGAGCTGGCAGATAGTGAATCGGTAAAAGAAGGCTAGTAAGTAATGGAAGGAAAAGGTGTCATTATTGTTTAGTGGCATGAGTCAAGATTGACTGTGATCACCACTCCATACTGATTACGAGCGCGTCATAGCGAAGATAAGTAAATCCATGTTAGAGAATATATTTGCGGGTGATTTCGGGGTATCGAAAGAATACCGAAATCGTGCCAGAAACTGAAATGGCAAAATTGAGTAGCATACAGTGGAGGCCAAGAATGGCAACACATGCGGAGATTTTGCGCGTACAAACTGTATTAGACAAAAAGCGCAGTACAGGAAAACATTAGCTGGTAAAATTGGTGATAATAAAGAATGTTTCTATTAAACCGATCCCGTTCTCTTCATAAAATTGGATTCGCTACAATTGTATAAGTGAGTATGCTGATATTCTTAGCCGACTATCTCAAAAAGAGCGTTCACGTTGATTTTGAATTTACTGCGAAGAGCAATTTTGGTCGAAATAGTAATTTATTGTTTAACTTTCGAATGCTATTTTGTGAATAATCAAGATGCCACAGAAAAACGATGTGCAGAAGAAGAGCGAATAAGAGCTTTTTAGGAAGCTACACAAACATACGAAATACGAACCTATGAATTGATTCACACTTTTTCGTAGGATATCTTTAAATCCATACAAAACCTATTCATTAGTCATGTGATTTCTTGTTTACGAAAAAGTTAAAACACCACCTTATCTTTTGATGGGTAAAACTATAACCGGAAAGTTATGCTTCTTTTTTGTGACACAGAATGTTGAAATTATGATGGACTCTAACTCTCCCTAAAGTAAAAGCTGATGTTTATTTCAATAAAATCCAGCAATCTCTACAACCCCATACCTATATTTATATAATTATTTACATGTATAGTTGTTATCATCGTGTATACATTTTCACTCTTTTTTATTTGCTTCTGTTTATACAATGTAGATCTTACGTTTGAAAAAGACGGTCCGTTGGGATGGTGTGAAACAATAATGTGAATTCATGTTGAAAAGAATTGGAGTTTTTGACTTGATTCATAAAATTCAATCATGGTCGTTCTCTTCAGATATCTTTCTGTAACGAAAGAAACATCGTTAACTAACTAACCTAAGTACGTAATCAATTTTCAGTAAATTTTCGAAGAGACACACTTGTTCTACATCGTTTTATTATCATTTGTCATTTAACATTTGAAATGGATAGTTGTCACGTTGAGAAATATTGAGAGTAAAACAAATAAAGTGTTGACAGGCACCTACTAGTCAACTTAATCGCGTGAGATGTTTCGAGGATGGCGCCTCGAACTTGACGTGGCCTGGTTGACTTCCCTCCATTTGCAGGAAACAGTCCAATTTCGGACACCAGATTGGGATATAAAAATTGTCTCCATTCACTGGTTGACAATCTGAGTACAAAGTCGGGCAAACGGAATCATTACCAATCAAAAACGCTACGCGGTAGTTCTAGCTTTCTTCATTAACTGCTCTCTTTCTAGTTGCTTCCGTAGCATACACACATTCATTAACTTTCAAACACAGGACTTATGGACAAGTTGCTGGATCCGTGCTAAGTTGTTTACTAGAACGGTTACAAGTAATGTTGCGATTTTGGAGTACTTTCACGTTCTATTCTTCCGCAGTGATATTTATATACCACTAAATTCTTCTTTCCACACCCTTATTGCGTGTGTTTTCTTCTATTAATTATCTCATTGTTCAGGACTGAATCTCTCTGGTATCATGTTAACTAATAGGGTTGCTAGCACATCCCGCACTAGAACAACCAGGAAAACCTGCAAAGGTATTGACCTCGGGTTAAAATTGCTAGTCTCGAGCGACAGTGTTGCAAATAAAAATCAAACCCTCACTCGAAAGCATTCCTCAGAATAGGGTTCATGGATCGGACCACTCAACTCAAAGACCCACTAGGTCTCAAACAGACTCCTCTGAATCTTATTCCTAAAAAGACTAGTAGGCTAAATGAAAGTAAGAGAAAAGGGCATCGTACGGCCCAGTCAACAAAGTCTGTGGTACAGAAACAGCACCATGATGACTGTATCGCCTGCTCAACGCCGGTCAAAATCCGTGACTCTGCTTTTGAATGCAACTTTTGTAACAAATGGATCCCCTGTCACTGCGATAATACAGTACCTACAGAGTACTATAGGTTCATGTTGAGTTACCCCTGCCTGTGGTTCTGATATATCTGTCCACAGCGCAGAGTATCTGAGGTACTGACGAAGCCACATACCGTACGCGAAATCAGCACCAAATTCCCAACAGACTAACTGAAATTGCATGACACTAAACCAGTGAAACAAGCTACCAAGACAGTCAAAACCCTAACCAACACACCAACAAAACTGCCCGTTGTTATTAATCCCCCAGTACTGTTAACAATACGTAGCAGTGGGTGAATGTAAAAAAGGGGAACGGCAACACTTCAACTCACAAACGGCTACCACTCAGGGACAGGGACAATAGACTAGATTCACTCATTTTTTAAATGTCCCAGTGTCTGAAGGTGGCTTACTAAAAGGTAGGGCTGCCTTTGACAAAGAACAGTGGGATGAGAACTGCGCAGTCCTCGTAATGTTCAATATAATGTACAATACAACGAACTCACTAAACTGACAGTTGACGTCAATCAACAACCCCTGGCGCAAGACACAAAGATAATAGCCTCGCCGATCGAATCCTCAGTTCCCATAGAACTGGCCAACTTGGTTTGAACACCTTGTTTGAAGATCCAACAACGGCCGTTGCTAAGGAGGTGCACTAAGTGCCGCTATGGCAACATAAGAGGACTAAGGGTAAGCTGTCAGAAATCAGAAATATGTGCTCTCAGATGGATCTGAAGATCATAATCCTAACTGCAACATGGCTATCCCCTGACATTGCAGACGATGAAGTCAGCTTGCAAGGCGTGACACTCTTCCGGAACGATAGGTTACACCAAACAGGAGGCGAAGTGGCTTTATGTATAAACAGCCACTTAAAAGCCGAGCGGCTATACGACACCCAACTAAATGAGGTCAAAGAATCATGTTGGTGTTGTTTCCACATAAATGGAACGAAATACTTGATTGGCGGGATTCACCGTCGTCCCTCAGGTACTAAGAACCGGGAAGACAAACTTACTGAGGCAATACTGCAACTGGCACTTCTGATGTTTGATCGAATACTCATGGCTGGAGGCTTCAATATCCCATTTCTTAGTCTCAGCAATCAGGGTTGGTTAGTTCCGGAAATGACTTGGCGCAGCCATTAGAAGCTCTGGGCTTACTGAGCATGCATGCAGTGCCACTAGTTGAACTAAGGAGGGAAAGTCCTCAAACCTGGATTATTTATTATTAAACGATCAGCTCCTAGTTCAGGATGTTCACGTCAATCCACCGATAGGAAGTAGTGACCATAGCACTGTCTTGTTTGACGTCGTCATCAACGAAACACTTAGGCAGGTCGAAAACGAGCCCTATTTTGCTACACTAGGGCAAATCAAACGCATACGAAAGAGGTCCTTTTACAATCCCCACGGCCACGGAAGTGGTGGAGGCTGACAGTAGATAATCACTGGCAAACAGTGAGAGACGTCATTCGGAATGCTGTCCTTATCAATGTACCTCGGTCTCACCACGCACCCAGAAATACAAGAACATGGGTTAGGTGCAGCACTGAATGCCAGCTACACTCGAAGAGAGCCGGGAACAATCGGAAGCTCTCTCTGAAGGATTCCGATGGTAGTTCTTACTTGGCATTGAGAAACAGATTCGGTACCAAAGTCCGAAGTAATAAGAGTTGCTTTCAGACGAAGCTAGCTTACAAAATACAGGCAAACCCGAAGCATCTGTTTGGGTTCGTGACTAAAAGAAAACCTACGAATCAGGGGTTGTGTTCTCTCAAACGACTGAATTTTGAAGAGATGGCTGAGACCTCCAACACATACTTTACCGATCAGTTAGACCAGGCATCCCAAGTGTTCAGAGTACTACGCAAACTCAGTGCCAGCTGACCGCATAGGGAATATCCGTATTACTCCTGACTTAGTACTGAGGGAACTCAAAACTTTACCCCAAGTTGTGGCAAAATTCGCCCAATAGTCTTGAAACAATGTGCAGAAGTCCTCTGTTCACGGATATGTGACCTGTTCAGGCATTCACTAGGGTCACATCAACTCCTAGTGGAATGGAAACAAGCTATTCTCTCTCTCCAATCTTCGAAGAAGAAGACAGGGAGCACCCAGCTGTATAACTACCAAAACTTTCAAAGGTAATGGAAGGGCTGGTGGACGGACAGATGAGCGAATACGTGGGTAGGAACAAAATATTAGATGAAGCACGATGCGGGTTCCGGCAAGTCTCAACATCGAGGGATTTACAGGGAACCATCTTAGGTCCACTTCTCTTTCTTACAGTTATTAACGACCTGTTAGATACGGATAGCTCGGCAGAATTGATTTACGCAGATGATGCAAAGATCTGGAGGTCCATTGAAAACGAAGAGGACTGAAATGCGCTTCAGAAGCACCTTGCATCCGTTGAGGAGTAGGCAGTGGAAAACGGTTTAAAAATAAACCAGCCAATATATCATGTCTTGTAATGAATTTTATCAGCCTATTTTGGAACTGTTTGTAGAAGCCAGTGGCTCTCTGTACTTGATAGCTGAGTGAATAACACGATGGCGTTTGCAGTCGAAGATACTGAGAAGCAGTTACATTCAAATCAATATCGGTTAAGACTGAATGGTAGGGAGGAATATCATACATAGTGACTTGAACAGATTATGTTTGAAAGGAATGTTTTATATAACCTACAGCGAAACAATCAATGTCTCAATGTTATGAGCTAGTTTAAAATTTAGATCATTATAACGTTTGAGGGTTTTAAACAGTGACTTTTTCGTTAAAAGTGGCGGCCAGGTGGGAAAAGGCCACACTCATGGGTACACAACCATAATGACGCTCATTAAATATTGAATTTACTCTAGTCTATAATTGCCTTTCTTATGATTTTCCCTTCGATTCTGTGTTGGTGACACATAGTTTACCCAGCATTAACAGTTTAAGGGTAGTCAGGATTTTAGTAAAATGATGACAGTTAACTGATTAGAATGTGATGAACTTCAATACAGACCAACAATAGTTGATAGGTGACGTCCATGGCTTGTGGACCATTCCACCCACAAAGATATGTGTATCGTCTATGCTGATATCAATCAATTTGAACTGTCATTCTGTGTAAACTGGCATTGCGTATGTTCATTTTTCAAATATAGGTCATCTTATTAGCTAATGATAACAACGATAAACATTAAACCCAAACTTAGCATTGTGAAAACACAATTACATGAATAAATAATGAACGATCAAATTAAATGGACATCAGTCACAACAAAAATATGAAAAATATTGAATGAGCAGGTGAAGCACAAAGCATAATAAAAAAATACTTGAAATAACACGTAATTCACATCAATCAGTGTACGAAATATACACTAGTGGTTATTTCAGTACTTATAAACAAATAGAGGAGGAAAATACCAACCTAAAATTATTACATCAGATTCATAATCATTCTTATGTTTTAAAAGTGCGTAAACAGTAAAAGTCTTATTGAAAGAATTGTAGAAATGTACGTTGACGTTTCCTTGAACAGATTCGCAGATACGTGCTGGTACGCTGATTGAATTTACTTTTTGATGAACAACAATTTATTTGAGGCTGTCTCACATTATTAGTGGTCTACTATTTGTTCAGTTTCTAAAATGAATGAAATTACTCGACAAATTACTCATAAGACAAGGAATTCAATCGCAAACGAAAAATACTCTCGTATCCAACTCAAATAAATATAGAGCCTCTATCTAATTGTGTCCCTGAAAGTATTACCAACAAATAGATACTGTTTAATACAGTTAAAGTTATATGGATCTAACCTACAACTCCCTACATCTTACAATGAAGGGAGAACTCCGCATACTGAATGCTTGGTGTGTCGTATACAAGCAACTTGATTAATACGCTGTATGAGTATTTAGAGTTCAACAATAAAACTGATAAACTGCGGAATTTTCTCATTTTAACAGAGTTTGCAAATGTTAGATTGATATAACTAGTCATACTATATCTCTGATAATCACAAATTATTTTTTACAAAGTTATATTTGATTTTCTCCTATGTATCAATATTCTTGTGACGTTGGCAATGCATACAATGAAAAGCCAAACAACTGTCGGTATTAAAATGTATAAATATCGAAGTGATTCACCACATCGATTTTGTTCAAGGTTGTCCTCAGTTCATCATCAGAGATATTATGAACAATTAAGCAGTACGCCTAATAAGAAATAACAAATATTAATCAATCGATAGTTGATTTATTTTGCACCACTGCCAATATTTGCGAATGAAGCGAATTCAATAAATGGTTTCGGAATTGGGCTATTTACGATATGATAATTAAGCACTCTTACAGAATATCATCCACTACCAGTTTTACAATCGGTGTGGAAGCAAACAGTCTCCTTCAGCTGGCTGACGACTCTTATCTATGGCGACATGTAAACACTGGATGTCACACTGAAACATAATCCAAATATGAACATACATTATGAAGCAATACACAGAATACATATTTCTCAACAGACAATCCGAGGTCACTTGCCTTGACATCAAAAATAGGTGTCTACAAGTTCTGGCTAATTAAACAAAAATGACTCAATATTTACACTAGATTACGCTTCATAACTTAAGCTGATATTTGCAATATTTTAGTGCAAATCTTGTATATAAATAGTTTCAGATAGAGTTTCTGAAATTCCTATACATCAAATAGACAAAAATTGATGTCTTCTGAATGTATAACTTAAATTACTTTTCTCATTGCTTAATATTTCCTCGAAAAACCGTCTATTGATAAATGATAAGATATCGTCAATTTATACAGTGAATTAAATCAGACATTGAGACTTGAGTCATAGTAATAAAATCTTCTTAGCACTTAAAAATATTCGCAATGTAGAGTATAAAATTATCGAAATCAATCTGTTCATTTAAACGTGTACTTACGTGACAATTATTCTGTTGCCAAGCTGCAGTATACATATCATGGCCGTTACTACAGATATTAGCTATTGGACACCAATCGCATGTCACATTAGGTATAGTTGCATCTCGGCATGAATTAGGCGAGTGTTGTCTGGAACAAAATTCTGTAGGAAGAATTAGATGAATGCAGTTCATGTTATCGAGAGAAAATCAAATTGATGACAGATAATGTGACTGACTATAAAATCAAAAACATAATTCTGATTTACGAGTCGAATGACAAGTTCAGTGACTAGAAAATTTCCCTCAACTGAGGATAATACGATATTCAAACCACTTTCAACGACATTTACACTTCACGACAAAATGTAGGGATCGAAGAGATATACATTAAAAGTGATTGTGAGTTACAGATTTTGACAGGCGAATGTAACCGATTACGAGAACTATTCAATTTATCCAATTATCATTCAGGGTGAATGTAACAGCAGATTACTGAATCGGAAAATGCTTCTTTCTACTCGCTAGGAAACCTCATACTTTGCAAAAACTCTATTATTTTACAAACAGTGCAAATATCTATTGACTATGATAAATTGTATTTGGTAGACAACATCCAGCTTTCGTAGCATCGTGATAAATTAAATTTCCTAAAACGTGGTGATTTCAAAACAGTTCAAGCGATTTCTACATGATCCTACTTTAAAATTAAAGTCCTGAAATTTCAGTTTCATCAGACAAAATCTTATTAGTCATGTGAGTAGCCAAATAGTGAATTTTCAGTGATCGATTTTTTACTTTTTACATACTTGTCATTTGTTCAAACTCGACTAACGTGCCAGATGAGATCCAGGATCCTGGAATATATATTTCGTTGTATAGGTATGATGTAGGCGCATCTGAGGAACAGAAGAAGACATTGATAAAATAATAATTTATGCTACAAAGGCGTCAATGCGCCATCGTCAGAAAATACTTTTCAATCTACAAATAATTTCACGTTTCAAATTACAAATGACGAATATACAGAATCACTGTTAAGAGACTCAATAACACATTCGAAAAAGAAATATTACTGGTGATCAAATATTTTGTGCATTGTCTCAGATTCAATCAATAAAAACCGAACTCCCCTAATTGCCTGATCTTGAAAGTGAGCTTGTTGTTTCAACTGGAAATAATCATATGAGAGTGAAATGGCTAATGAGTATTTCATTAAAAACAAATATTACTTCCGGACACAACACCTTTCTGTTTTATATGAGAGACTTCTCTTTACATAAACTGATTATATGACTGAAAAATGCAAGTATGAGTGTTCCAACTCTGTCGGTAAGTGCGTCGGTGAGTATATGGTTGAATCGTTTGGGGAATAGCGTCTCTCATAAATCTCTGTCTCGATCAGTTAGTCATTTAGATTATGCGTTTGACTAATACAAACAGTCATTTACATCTTTTCAACTAATCTACTCATGCACATCAGTTACTTAACTCTGTACAGCAGTTGAAGTAACAGTTTGTAAGTTTGGATCGGGAGACCGATTGTCCATGGAATTTTCGCACACCAAACAGAATCAACATCATGCCGATCGTAACAGAACATTTCAAATAGCTTGTGGGATTGGTGACAAAGTTGACAGTTATAGAATAGATGATACAGGCACTTTGATTTTTGTTCAGTTGAGTGTAGTGACTGAACCATCTAACGACTTCACTGAAACATAGGATAACTTCGCGGTTAAGTTCCAATATGTTTCCCAGTCTGGTGTGATATTCCCATATTCATTTACTGTTTACCATGAATTTTCAAAATACTATTTCGCTTACAGAGTACACAGGCAAAATATTAGAATAAGACATTGTCGATTCTTCTCAACAGTACAACTTCATTATCGTCAAATTTGTATAAAAATAAAAAGTACTATAAATATAGTTGATACAGAACTTTCTGTATGTAAGATACTGGTTCGATATACACACAGAGTGACGGAGTAATTTGGACCATACAAAAATCACTGAGATTGATTAAAATGTCTCTTACTTAGTGAATTGTCAGTGCATTTGAAGGAACTGTAAATTCTCGAGTTCAGTTTACTCCCTTCGATTTCTGATGGTACCTGAAAAGAAATATTGGAAATATGAGTTCAGATCTGTCAACACTCAACTAATAAAAAGCTACTGTTCACTGAAGTTATATGTGATGATTCAGATAATAACATTACGAAGCTACTAATCACACTCACAGCTAGCACACTTATATTCTTAGTTACGTTAGAATTATATTTCACTCAGTCTACGTAAACAGTGTGACTTGATTTAGCTTCCAGCTTCAATAAAGCTTGATGAACATTTTACCAATAATGATATGATATGACACAGTATAGGCTGAACATTCAGTTCTCTTAAAATAAAATATAATATTTAATAAGTAAAGTTTTTCTGCACGTGATTTCGTTGTAGCGTAGTGCATTTATGCCAACATGCTCCTTTCCATATATATTTTTAACGATGCTTGCGAAATACTTAACAACTACTTTGTGTAGTATCTCAGTATGCAGTATTCGTTTCAGAATGATCCTATTACATTATCACTTCTGTTAAACTCCAAGTATCGACTCTCTGTCAACTATCTGTGTAAAGCCATTTGAATGATACCATCCATTTCTTAGTGGTCGATCTAATTGTGCTACAACAGTAACAATGATAATATCATGGAGTTTGTATGCAGATCACAAAATGTTGATTTTTTTCTATCGTTTGAAATACACTTTGACACACTCGACACTATTAGAATGCATAGGAGAGTGAATTAAAATAAAAAAACTCAAAGTAACATTCTATTTTATTCAATGGTCCAACTTACCTTCTCATAGTATATTGATATATTCCCATTTGGATATATCATACAAATTATCTGAGAAGAGCCTGTAAATGTGACACCTGTATAAATAAGGAATGTGAGATATGGTGAAGAAGAATTTTGTTGTTGAATGTGACACTGTGTACATGCTAATATAGTGACCAGATTTTATTAAATAGTCACAGTGTTTTTTTGATTTTCCTCCTCCAGCTTCATAGTAATAGTCACACTCAAGTTCATTTCATGTAGACGAATTAGTTATCTACACTTGAAATTGAAACGTATTGTACATTCATTTTCATTTCCAAACAAATTTATTTATGCTGTATCGAAGTTTAGATAGAATTCATAATTACAGATTATTAATGGCATTTCGCTGATGCGGTCGATCATACGCTTACATTATATGAGATTTGAAAATTTTCTTTGCATTTGCAACAGTGACATATTTCTGTACGCAACACTACCATTCAGCTGCCTGTGACCACACATTTTCTAAGGGAAATTGGGTTATAGACTGATCATGATAAACCTATATTTCAAAATAAATCGTGTAAATATTGTCCTAATCTGAATGGATAATCTCAACCTATGACTAATGACTGAGTATTTATATTAATAAAATAACATGGATATTTTTGAAACGCATATAACTGGCTTTTTGACAAACATATGGTACAAACTTACGTTCATCATCAAAATTTTCTTGAAAAGACCATTTCGCAGCTATCATACTCTCTGAAATTATAACAGTATACGTATATATGTGAACAGTAAATATATATCTCTTTCAACAATTTTGCATTTCAACATAGAATCGGTTGTCACCCCGTAAATTATTAGATCTCCGATCGGATCAAAAGACTATCATATCTTTCTGACAATAGCCATATTAAATTAGTAACTAAAATTCTGTTATTATGATAGACCGAAGTTTACTATACTTATCGGTGATGGCGTTCAGTCTACAGGAGATCTTCTTGTTCCATCAGACTAATCTTCATCGTTGATTCACTCATTGACCCAGAAAAAACATCAATTTCAGTTGCAAAAACGTATGAGTATGATTACCAGCAAAGATGTTAGACATGACATGGTGTACAGATAGTCGTTCCCTCTCTACACCTAAAGAGTATTAAGCTTGAACGAACTAAGTGGATGTCAAAAGAGAGTTGGAAGTTAATAACTTAGTTTGTACTGGTCTTGACTCAAACGAAAATCGTGTAACTTTCACATTAGTTATCCATGAGTTGTTGTACAAGTGAGTATTCTCATTCACGGAATCGAACATGAAGTGTCTTGTTGACATCTCAGCTCTAACTATAAATGTTTTCGATTTTTCCCTTCTTATCACTCAATTTGCGTTCATTTCGAAATCTATCACTATTCTACTTATTTATTTGCTTGAGATCAACGAACACAAGAAACACATGTTCACGTGCCATATTACACACATAAGTTAACAAACCAGAATTATTTCTCTATGTTGACCGATTTTTTTTCTAATGATCAAGTTAACTTGTTCAAATAAATGTGTGAAATGCGTATAATGAAAAGCAAAATGTTACTGAAGTCAAGAGAACTCACTGGTACTCAACATTTCGATCTGTAAGAATTGGAGTTCAAATGGAAAAATTTCAATCATCCCATTGATTCTTGTAGTGTTCTGTGATTCTTCCAGAAATACTATACCTGTGTTTCAATAATGCAAATACATCAATTGATTAACAATCTGCAGTAACTCCAATTAATGTGATAACACTGATTCAGCGAAATAGGTGCCACTTCGATTCATAGAATCATTTGACTCAAAAATCTCAGTAGACAGTAACAGCTTTGATTCAGGGAAAATAAAACTCACCTAATTCACCCAAATAAAATGAATTGTAATGTTCACCGTAAAATTTGATCGCGAATGGTGACTTTACAACCTATTAATTTACGTACACTCTCGTTAGTACCTCTGTAAATGGATGTAGAAAACTCACTCGGTAGTGCATAAATTGATTGAAAGTTCCATTTATAACTGGACGGGGTTGATTACGACGGATTACCTGAGAATAGTAATAGTGACTAGACTGTGTATATGTATTAGCAATTAACAGATATAGTACTTTTCTGTATGAATCGTTTACAGCAATTATGTTTTCATAATTCTTAGCTTCAAAGTCATCAAATTGTGCACATGTATCCTGACATTCCAAGAAGTTTGGAAGTAAAGCACCCAACAAAGAAAACAGTATCAACAATCCAGATGGGACAGTGTTTCTGAAATAATCAAAATGAATATTAAATTGTTATCTCAGTTGATCATTTTAAAGTTCCCAGTACATACTAATCATTTACATCAAAGTTTCAGCTTGATACTCACCTCATCTCCTTGTTCAAATTAGAAAACAATTTTACTAGTACTGGACAGGCTTAAATACATTTTAAACGTGGTTACTTATTTTTCATTCGATGGTTAAAAACAACCAATGAGAGAATAAAATTCGATTAAATCGTCTGTTCATTATTGGCCAAACGTCGTGGTAGATAAACTCATCTATATCCAATATTCTTTACAGATCCGTTTAGCTGTTGAGTACATACATCAGTTGACAAATTCTATTGGTGTTGGAAACATGTATGTGCTAAAATTGATTACATTGTTCAGAGTACTGCATCCAACATGAAAGGAAACACTGATATTGAAATGCATCATTACAGCGAACAGAAATGAAAAATGTCAACAACCTCAAGATTCCGATAACAATCACTGATATTGACAGTATTCTATAGGTTGTTCTAAATAAACTATACAATACACGAAGGGATAGAAGTGAATAATGATCGAACTTTGGAACATAGAACATTACATAAAATTTCACATAAATTATTTTACAACCACAGCATAATAATGCTGTTTGATCAAAGTGAACGTTCATTATCTTTCGCTTTTCATACAAATTTCCACCTTCCTTCACTCGGTTTCAGCTAATTTTTCAATACACAGAAATGTTATTTACTCGATGAACATATTTAAAACGACGTTGGTGCATGGCCGAATTGACCAGTCATAAATTTCATTTGTCATATGTACTTAGATATACGAAAAATAGCGAAAATAATCTACCTCGAAACGTCAAATCTTAACAAAACATTGGTAGTGTCAGTAGATCCACTTATAAAGAACTGCCAAAAAACCTATTAATCACGTACTTATCTCAAGTTGTTAAAAATACCACAAATAAAAAAAGAAGTTCGTAGGATGAAAAAATTCTAAAGCTCTAATAAAGTGAAGAGAGCACATAAACATAAACATTAAAAACGAGAGATATAAGAAAAAAAAATGTTAGAAATGAAAATATAAAAATGGAAAAAAAAGCAAGTCTCCAAGTAAAGAGAACATATTAATACAGATGAAGAAGAAAAACAAAAAAACAGTATAGTAAGAAAAAGAAATATGCTGAAAAATATTGACGCGTCCA
>OX103973.1:15775191-15840479 GCA_944470395.2 Schistosoma turkestanicum | reverse complement strand
CATGAGTAGAAATTTAAAAGAAAGCAAAATAATATCTCTTGGAGTGAAATGAGATTAATTCATACTTTACAGAATTCTTACTGCATCGCTTACAATGTCTTAAATCGAAATATAAAAGCAGTCTTGTGCTCGAATGGACATATTCAACAGAACAGTTATTACGAAAATACTGTTATTATTAGCCTACATCCTTTGTACTTAATACGTACTCCATAAATCGACAACAGACAATAAAAATTAAAACTTACTAATTGAAAGTATGACTACAATAACTACTGTAGGGATATGACCTTGTAATGAGATAAGATAGTAAGAACATTAAAATATATGAAGATAATTAGCAAACAAATTGGATGGACATTTTACACTACTTATAAGTAAGATAACTAGGCATACTGAAAAATATTGACATCAGGGTTGCGAAAGGCCTTCTATGAGAAATCACTGAAAAAAGTAATGTTGTTACATATTTCTGTCAATCTAATCATATAAGCATGTATTCAACAGAATTTTATAATTCAGTTTAATAATGTATCTCCTTTGATTGAAACTTCTCTTAATATTTTCATTCAAAATAATTTTGATCGCTATTCAATAAACAAAAATCGGAAAATTTTATTTTGTTAACTCAACGACACCGTTACACAATTAATTGGCAAACCTAATAGAATGCTGAAAATGACCATTGGATATTTCAGAGTGAAAAAGAAGAGTATTAATGAATTGTGTGCCTTTTAATTTACCAGATAGTAGTTATGAATATTAAACACGAAC
This sequence comes from Schistosoma turkestanicum, assembly GCA_944470395.2. Lineage (NCBI taxonomy): Eukaryota > Metazoa > Platyhelminthes > Trematoda > Strigeidida > Schistosomatidae > Schistosoma > Schistosoma turkestanicum. Next base: position 15,839,705 of record OX103973.1, on the reverse strand, counting down.
TTATCGAAAGTATTCAAAACTAGCTAAGTGTTGAAATGGAGATATATATTTAAAATATACTAGAGATAAAGTTGGTTGAATATTTACTTACTGTCGAAAAGTTATTTTATTTCGTTGGCCAACAACCCAAGCATTTCCACCCACTACATCATTAAATGTACGTCTTGCTGGTACAACACCTAATAATCCAGTTGCATGACCACGTAAACCAAGAACGACTACGTCACGATTCCGATATGCCAGTACAATAGACGATACTTGTTGATTTCGTTTTAAACAACTAGAAACATTCTCTTTTCTTGTCATCATACTGTTTACCAACCAAGTGGATAGGACAATTTCTAGTCGTGATTGTTCATGATCAACAAAACATACAATACCTGAGTATGTTTGAGAAATTACACAGTCTGTATTTTTTGAATTCGCCACATACACCAAAGCTGGTACCCATGCGTGTTGTTTAGTGGGATTTTTCTCTGATAGTTTACTTGCCTTACCAAAAATTACAGAATTTTCCAATGTTTCAACTTTGAAATCAACATGATCTCCAATACGAAACGAACCTAAGAGCTCGTCTAAAATAAAAAATAAATTGAACAATAAAATAAAAAATTTGCTGAAAAATAATAAGAGATTAAGATAAACTCAATGAAAGAAGGTGGTTAAGTATGTATGGAATAAAAACAATGAATACAGTTAAGTGGTTTTTGAAATCAATTCTTGCTTACGTTTCTGTGAGATCCATTCTCTTTCAGTTAAATAATATTTTAGTGAATGTATTGCCTCATTAACATAATTTTCTTTAGCAGTGTATATATCAAACATTTTCAAGCTTATCAAACAATGACGTTTTTCAGGAGTCACTTCAACAATCTTGGCAATAACAGTAGCACCAACTGGAAACAATTCAGTCCAGTTAGTATTAGACGGAACGCGACAGTCAGATAAAAGATGCTTCGGTGCCAAACCATAAATCCCAGCGGGAAAGTGAACAAATACACCGTAGTCCTTGTGATGTGACACCCAAGCAAACCACTGACTACCAACCTATTCGAAACAAAAATGCACAGAACGAAAAATAATATTTAAAAACTGAGGTGAACGGAAAACGTGTTTAGTGTATATTGGTTAAAGTACTACTGGAACCATTTTGACTGGTGATCAGTAAGTCAGTAAATAATGAAGGGTGAATCATATAGAACAGATAAGAGGCCCATTTTAAAATATCATAAAATTCTATGTATATAATATTTGCTAGCTACAGTATTTTTTTTCAAATGTTTTTCTTCGTATTATTGTGCTGACAGAAAGCGTATTCATTTAAACTTTTATAATATTATCCAGAGTTTTACGTTTTCGATAGATAGATATTAAAAAGTTAATCGTTTTTGTGAATGTATACTTACATTTTAACTTGTTGTTTTTGTACAAAACATAGATAATGTTTGTTTCGCCTTCTATTTATCTATTACTTTGCTTATCTTGACGAAGCGATAAAATAGAAGCTTCAACTATTAGTAAAGAGCTGTAAGCGACTGTAACCACATAGTTATCTATGCACGACCTGGAAAGTCATGCAAAATTGAGATGTGGTAGCGACCGACGATTAACATGATGTATAAAGTATAAAACACGTGACTTACTTGTAATTCATCAAACGTTCTTAGGAAACCAGGCCTTTTAGTAGATACTTCTGAATCGGCCTTATTAACATCAGTACTAATATTTGTATTCAAATCACTAGCTGCTTGAATTAATGTTGGTCTAGCAGATAAAATAACAGTTTGCTTCCCTTTATCAATAACGACAACATCACGAGCAAAGTGATTCCAATCAAGCGAAGAGCCAGATTTTATATTTTTAATATATCGACTTAAAAGTTGTTGATTTGATTCATAATCAGATAATTGATCAAATGACAGAAATCCTGTACCGAGTACAGGAGTGTCAGTATTACTGTTCTTTTCATTGTCGTAAAGGTTAATAGAAATTCCAGTGTCTTGTACCCGATTTACAGTAGCCCTGAAAAGCTAACAATACAGTTAAAAAATGGGAAAATAATAGTTATCATTATGAAATTGACTGAGTGAAGTTAGCTATTAACACTGTTTCACAAACGCAAGACCGAATGTCCGAGATTGTTGTTGATGTGTACTGTTGAGGAGTCTAATACCACTGATAGATATATGCATTCAATAAAAATAATAATTGTTGATAGATTGTGATGAATATTCATCGTTGCTATGAAAAAATCCCTTAACTGACCAAAACATCGACAATTATTCTTGGAAGTAAACTGTTTACCACACCACTATGGGAGTAATAAAACTGAACATCGAAAAAATACATCGGGCAAGAAAATGAATATCCATGACTGTGGAGGCTTCGTGAAATCATCAAATCTATTTACTAAAACTTAAAAAGCTTCGATTTCACTGATTTTCGTACCTTTATCACATCAAGCGCTAAATGTAGATTAAGTAGTAGTGGCGTTCAGTGTTCATAGATTAAAGGATATTTGTATGGGTGCGGACCTATAGTTACTGTTTAACTGAGATTGAGATCAGAAACAGTGGGAATTCAATCAGAATTACCTATGGACAAAACATTTAAAACAGATTATCCAAAAATAAATGAAAGAGTTAGCAGGTATCTGAGTCTTAATGAATGTGAACTAAATTGATCCTTTGAAAAAAGATCACTTCACGAGTAGTGGTGTAGTGGTTTGAACACTCTACTAGAGTTATAAGTTTAAACCTAATTTCACTAAGCTAAGTTTAAATATCACCATTATTTATACTGTACCTAGCTTGGAGCCCTTCTACAGTTACTCTCGGTCCCGAGTGCCGATAAAGAAGGACTGTTGAGCATGGAGTTAGCGACTATATCCCGTAGAAAAATAACATGCTAAAAGAAAGGCTAAACAGAAAAAATAATTCAAACCATTTAAACTCTGCACAGTCAGTTGAAAGTTTTCATTTAGAAAAGCCATCATGCCTGATAGGGAAAACTGAGTTTCGTCGGAAGCCACGAGGCTAATGCCCCTTCTGACAACCAGAACAACCATTAATTTAGGTACATGGGATGTTCGCATAAGTTAAGTTCATTAAGTTCAAGTAAGTAGCCGTAAGCCAATATTCCACAGTAACATATATCAATAAATCTTTTCCCAACTGTTAATCAAGATCATTTTCAGTCAAGGAAAAACGGCAAATTAACATTTAAAACAGAGCTATCAACCATAAACAACGACAAGAATATCTTATTTTGAAAAATATCAGTCTTACCTGACCAATTTGCACAGAGTTCAAGAATATCGACTGTGTGTTTTTAGTTTTCTTAGAATGAAACTAGAATAAAATGAAATTTATGAAAAACAGTTAGATGATTAGTCACAGCTGCAGTCAAGTCAGAAAGAGCCTCGGAGTTTATTCGAAATCAAGGCCAACGAGGAACAGCTGATTGTTAGAGTAAAAAGATCACCATCATGGAATTGTCATCATTAGATCATGAAGGTAACATTAACTTATCTCTTTACTTTACTCAACCTCTATGTGGTAACTTATTGATATAAACAGTCCTATATGTTTGATTGATTAAAGGTTCACAATTTGATGAACGCTGGATGGCAATTTCAACTAATGTATCAAGAGCATATATTACGTTTCATGATGTTCGATTCCAGTAATTTTCCAATTCAATTTATTGGGGTATAGGAAGCAATTTATAATCAGGAACATAGATATATCCTGGTGGTGATATTCTCATAATTTCATGACAAAAAATTTACAAATAAAAAGAAAACAAATGTACCTTTAAGGAAAGCATATACTTTGAACGAGTCCTCTGATTATCATCTATTTTATCTTCTGATGAGATGTTAATTTCACGTTTAAATTTCATTTTCAGTACTTGTCCACGATAAAAGTTTGTCTGCAAAATATCTTCATCAGCTAGTCCAGTCTCACGTCTAGGTATCCATCCACGAATATTATCCAAACCAGAGATAAGTAAACCTTTTTCACTGACCTTAACAATAAACCCTATAATCAATAGTTGGTCATTATTGGCCTTTTCCAGTGCAGAATACATTTCCTGACTGCCAAATATTGGAAGTTCAGCATTTATTAAACCTGGTTTTGCGGTTAAAATCAATTTATTGGCACATTCGTCAAGTTGTAAAACCTAAAGTGAAAGAAAGAAAAAAGTTTACATTTAGTTTAAAATTATTGCACTACAATTTCTGTTCAAAACTAGTTCAAAAGTTGTGCACGAAACTAAAACACGTAACTAAAAATCAGAGAGAAGAAATTCAACCAACAGAAGATTCACGATCGCAGTTATAAAGAATTACTATCTGAAGTTTGTGCTGATGATGTTGTTCAGAAGAACAATGAAAGCTCGACAACCAAAACATCCAGCTCAGAGTACCAAACACCACCACCACAAGAATTACTGCATTTATGAGTAATATCTACTTTACAAAGAGACGAAACTATCCGAGCAGTTCTAAAAATTGTCCATAGATGTGTTAATGATCCAGATCTATTTTTTTAAAAATACAGTAAAATGTCTTAAAGAAAACGATATTAATTTATCGTCAAATAATATAAGAGTGAATGATTATAAGCTTCATATAACTCATAGTGAAACATTGACAAGGGCTCAACTGATTTGAAACATGAGATATATCAATTGATATACATTTTATAAATATCATCTCAGCTAGTCACACAACAATCTAAGTTTTAAAAATAGTCTGCTTACAATATGGAAGTATGGAATTAATGTAACAAAGTCGAATCTTTTACTAAACCGTAACTATTTTCAACGGGGTTCCAGAAATAGCTCAAAAATGTAGGTATAATTAAGATTAAAGCCTAGAAATACGCATCAGCAATCTGAGATAGCATTTCACACCAGAAACCATATAACTAATGTTTAGAAAATATTCAAGTCGCAAACTGTTACATTCGAAGGAAATAGGATTTAATTCTAGTGAATTCAGTTGCTTTTAGCTGTAACTGATTGATTAGACGCATGGCATTTCACTGCCGAATCGTAATTTCACAACTACTTTAATTCGCATGCCTATTAATTGTTGTCATCGTTTACACATAGAAACTTACATTGATTGTAATGTAAACAACGCTGAAACAACAAGCTTTAACCGTCTTTAATTAAGAATGCATGCATGAAGACAATTGAGAATTTACAACGATAAAACAGAAATAAACAACAACCAACTTACTAAACAAGAAATTTTTTCGCCTGCTTTAAATTTCTCTTTATGATCTTTGAGATTAACATCAGTTGTGTGTAGATAAGGTATTAGTCCGTGAATCCGACCCTCTAGGTGAACAACAATGCCAGTTTTTGAATAACGTTTAACAGTGGCCTGTAGATAGTATAGAAAAACAATTACGTACACATAGATATAAATTAGTAGAAATCTGATGGGAAATTGAAGTTTCCCCATACACCACTATTCTTTATTTGAATAAGCTATGTTACACGATCTACTGTACTAACAAAACAGTATCTTGATCTAATGAAGTTATTCAAACAGCTGACTAATTTTGAACAAGCATATGGATTACTTCGGACAAAAGGAAAACCAGTATTAACATTTAACAGTTAGAATAATTTTCATCAATAGACTTTAAAAATGTGGATCGAAAGCAAATAACTATTGAAGGACGAACAAACATATGAAATTTATAAGGTAATTGACTAATGAGACTTAGTACATGTTTATGTGCTCAGCTTTGAGTCACTTTTTGGTTTGATAGCCAGCGAAACTACCTCACTATCTAGATTGACATACAAGGTGCAGAATTTGAACTAATCAGTCACTCATACGTTGCGTAAAACCTGACACATATGTAAATCGGTTCAAGTTGTCATACCATATTAGTACAACGAGATAAAATCCAGATAAGTGCCAAAGTATTGATAATAGTAACAGTATAAGTAGTAGCAGGAAAAAAGGATTTGAACAAACAGATAAATAAGTGAAAGTAGATGTTGGGGTAAGCGAGACAGTCAGCCAGTTGATTACAACGTATATATATATCTGAAAAAATAGAAAGGCCTAGTGAAATGATTCAGGACAATCAATACTTTATGTACAACAGCTGAACAACGAAAGTTTCGGTGCTAATTTTAGGCAGTAGTTTTGAAGAACAGGCTCTAGATTTTGAGTTCACTTCACATCTATGAAGTTTAACTCAATGCCAGATCTATTAGTAGTATTATACTGACCGTGATAAAGTTTATGGTTAATCCCTTGAAATAAAGATTTGTCTACTACGATGGCCATTTTTATGGCACACAATAAAAGTGGAAAGTTAATAAATCACCATATGATTTGACATTTATATGTTAAACTATTTTTTCTGTTTATTCGGTACCTAATTTACTATCTTATATTGATTTCGAACAGTCAATTCCTATCAATCAGAAAGTGTTAAATATTAACTTTGTCTTTCAACACAATTTTGTATAAAAATATGATTTCATTAAATTTGTATCAGTTATCTAAAATCGAGGTATGTTTTGTACATTCACTGACAAAAGTTATTCTCAACTGAATAATGATTATATATGCTTTAAAAAGTTGTAATTATCAAATAAGGATAATGACATTGAGAAATACTTACCGATACTTTATTCCCAGGTTTTAATTCATGAAGAGACAAAAACGGTACACTCAACAGTTTCCTGAAAACAACAAGAGCTCAGCATTATGTTTGTGTGGAAAGGGAAAGTAGAAAAACTTTTAATGTATGTCGAAAATAAATAAAATCCCTTCTTTTAAAATATTTTATGTCAGCTTATTTACCAGACACTTTGGTACGAATCATACTAAGTGTAAGGGCTAATGATACTACACGGTTTCCAAAACCAAAGTAGGTGAGACGAGGTTTGGACCTTCTAGAAATTGAGGTAACCTGCTTAAGATTTTATAACAGCGAAATCCTAGTAAGAATAAAGAAACATAACTGTCAGGATTGTTACTCTTGTAGTGAACGAGAACACAGGTGGGGCAATCGGATTGTATTTAACGAAAATTACAGAGTTACTCAGTAAAATTGGAAAACCACAACGTAAATCGTTCATTTGCAAAACATCAGTCCATCATAGCGAACTGGACTGTTCCTGTTACAAAACATCAATCCATTGTCACTATTCATGCATTTCATACAAATCCCATAGTGTTCTAACTCTTCCTTTCTTGACCTTCCCCCATCTTCTGCTGCCAGACATTACGTTGACACTCACGTCATATACTACTTATAAGTAGCTCACACCACACTCTAACCTACCTAGTGATCATTTTTATAAAACAAAAAAACTTATGATTTTTTACGAGCTCTGTTATATGGTTATATCCATATTAGTATAACGCGTCAATATTTTCATCATTACTTTTTGCTATCTACCCAAAACGCTAACCAAATATAGACAAATAATGTAAGAGTTTAATAACATAGGGCTCATTTGGAAAAAATTCAGTACAGATTAATTATGTCAAAAACTTTACTATACATTGGTCCATGATTGAATACTTTTAGTCAAGTTACTAAATCCTTGAGTTACAAATCTAGCCACGTATTACAAGCAAACATTGTATTACACGAGTAGCTCGCAGCAAACTAACATACCTTTTAAAAGAATCATAAACCTCACATTGTGTTCGTAGTGTGATCTGTTATTCAAGTTATATGTGAGTGACATTTCAGACGTAAAATTGATGACTAAGTGTAGATACTCACTGTCTCTTTGTTTACTCCAATAACATGAAATCTGATGCAATTAAACATCAAAAAGGTGAGCGAACCGAAGTGATCAAACTCCTAATCAGATTTAATTTATTATTTTCTGTGATTGAAACTTTAAAGCAAATCCAACGTTTCAGTTGGCAATCTGGTCCACGCACTTTAAAAGAAATATAATCAACCATCAAAATTATTGAATATAAATACATGGCTTAGTCAGTCAGTGAAAATGTAGAACTTCGTACATCCGTACATACATAAGTTCACGCTGCCATACCACATTAGCACAAAGACTCGATTGTCAGTCAAAATCCCGAAACAGTAGACGTAGAAAAAGAATTAGAGGTTATGAAGGAGATTACGGTTCCAACAAATTGTTCATGAAGTAGAATCCAGTGAAATAAATTTAAAAACAGAATAAAGGTGATGAAGAATCCAGAGGATTAGGATTTGAGAGAAGCCAAAGAATGGATGCACCTGCGCTGTTGCAAACGATTTTGAGCCATGTCATTTAGGGTCGCTAACCATCAGTTACTATTGTCTTGCGAACCCTGACCTAGTAGTCTACACTCACCAACTTGTCAGTCACTTCATGGGTTTGTACCATGTTTCGGTCTGGCCGCTCCTAGCTTTCTTCCATCCTATACCTACACCACAAAACATAGCTCGTCGAGGCAGTCGGTGGTCAGGCATACGTAACACATGTCCCAACAACTTCAACTGCTGAAGTTTCACTACTTCCACTTTCACTACTAATTGATTTGCTATCTTTACCTAGTACTCGTATCCTAGCAACAGCATAGCTTACTCGGTAGTCCCAGGATACACGAGCAATGCTTCGAAGACATCTATGGTCTAAAACCAGTAACCCATGAATATTCTCTACTCTGACTGGTCATGTTTCGTACCCATGCAGTAGAATAGGTTGAACTGATGTGCAGTAGACAAGTTCTTAAGCTAGTAGACGGATATCTCGCCTACACCATAAATGACGCAAGTTGGCAAAAGCTCGTCGAGCCTTCTGTATCCGTGCTGAGATTATGTCATACACCAGGCCATCGGCACTGATGAGACTCCTAAGATGTGGTCAATAATCTCAACTGATTCACTCCCTATCACTGGTTCAGGTGCCAATGGAATCCAATCCTGAAACAACATTTTGCATATTTTGGGAAAGAAGTGCGTCCAGAAAATGCTTGCATGGTTGCTCAATGTGGTCAGAAGACTCTGAATTTTGTCAGCGTCTTCACCAAATATAACTATGTCATCTGCATATTCCAAGTCAATCAGTGAATCTCCTGGTAGAGGTCAACTCCTGAAAAGTCAGATGCAAGCGTCGTACATAAAAGCACGTTAATGACAAAGTTAAACAAGAATGGAGAAAGTGGACAACCCTGATGGACACCACTTGAAGTAAAGAATTCCGATGACAGTTCGCCATAAGCTCTCACTCAACCAGTAGTGTTCGAGTAGAGAGCCTGTATAAGGTTAACGTACTTCTCTGGTACACTTTTCAATGACAGACACTATTACAGTACCTCACGATCAACATAGTCGAATGCAGTCTTAAGGCCAAGGAATACAACTACAGTGTATATATGTTCCAGGACCTGACGGAGTGAAAATATGGTCGATACATCCACGTCTAGGTTTGAAACCAGCCTGATTTTCTTGAGTCTGCTCTTCGCGAGCTCCAGTTAGGCGTTTAAGTATTATCGTGGCTAACATTTTAGACACTATATTAGTTAAACTGATTCCTCTGAGATTGTCACAAGAGGACTTTTGTCACTGCTAAAAGTTTGGGACAATCAGTGATTGACACTGGTCAGACTGGATTACGTCCGGTCACCATATTCTACTTGACATCTCGGTCAACCTAACTGCATCACCGATTAATTGTAAGCTAAGCAAATTATTCAACTATGTTAAGTGTGGCAAGCGGCATTGACTATAGTATGTGTGGAGCACTTGGTGTGAAAAGTGTGTTAAGATAACATGTATAAATGTGCCAATCAATCTTTCCCCAAAGTTAACATGATTGGATGATTTGTCTGGTTTACAGATAATTCGTGAACCATGTATTTATATTCAATAATTTTGATGCTTGATTATAGTCCTTTGAAAATGCTTGGACCAGATTGCCGCGTGAATCGATGGATTTACTTAAAACTTTCAATCAATGAGACTGAAAAATACAATTTTCCTATTCAATGTTTTATATGAATATCAACTAGTCACCCAACTATTGTGAAACTATTAGTTCAAATTTAGATGAAATTGATATAGAAATAGCAACAGACAACAGAAATTAAATTTTACATGTTACATAAGTTTCTTGGCACTTATAATTCACTCCAGAAAAATATAACTTTGGGTATGAAAATTTTAAAAAGAGGAATTCTCTAATGGATAATAGACTGTACCACTATTGAAACGGAAGCCTTTATCAGTGATTAAATTTACTCAATCCATATCACTAAAGGATAATTGATGGTATTTATAGCCAGGAAATTTCTTCGTGAATCATTCAACAACCTACTGTAAGCTTACTTACAAGACAAGAATACAACTCAGTTGGTAAGTTTCAGTTTATGTATGCAGTTTTCAGTCACTGTTCATAAATTTGATGGTTAGTAATAATAAAGGCTAAAGAACGAAAATAGGTGGGTGGGGGAAATGTAACACAATTGTTGAGAGTTCATAGCTTTAACAAATAAGCTGCTGCTTACAGCATACAAAACAACCATGTCTTGAAATGAAGTAAAATGAAATATAATAGCTTGGATTATAAACTATATTTACAACAGATTTACTTCGTGGAAGGTCAATAATTAGCTTTAATTATGATAACTTGATAGTGACAATTCATAAATGATCATTTTATCATAGGACTCATTTGATAAATTGAGAATGATACATAAAACATACAAACATATAAACAAAAGTTTTAACTATCCATTAGATAATCATTTAATATGGTTGTTCCACTTTGAAATAAACTTAGTTGACAAAAAAATAAAATACACATTTCGATAATTTGTAAAGCAAGCAAACTTAGATTTAAGGAATTCTTAATTTGCACCCGAATAAAACTATTAGGATAAAATATTAGATTAAGCCGAAAGAAAATGAGAACTAGATATGTAGCCTGGAAATTATTCCAATTGACAATAGGAATGGCTAATTATATGAAATTTCAGCAAAATTTAAATTCAAAATTGTAATATTATTCTTTCGATAAAAGTACAGTTTTATGCATATATCTCTACACACTAAATGACATAAAAAAAAACCCAGAAAGATATTTTTTGGAAATCACTCACTGAATGATAATGATGATAATTGACTGTTTAGAGAAATTTCTTAGGCACTTGCATACTTATTAAGCGTCTGGCTTATGCATTAAAAAATTTGCATTTTCAATGTACATGTATGAAAGGAATAACAAGATAAAATCATATCACAGAAACTATAAACCTAAAATTTTAAACCTTATCATTCTAATAGGATTTTAAGATAAAAAAAAACCAACTACAAATAGAAATTATAATGATAGCAATATAATTTCATACTTGTTTATTGTAGCTATAGCTACGTTCTCTAGAAAATCATGATCAGTTATACGGCATGTCAATTTTGATCCGACAACTAATGACTTGAAATTTTCATTGCTTTTTGTCTCTGTTTTAGGTATCTATAAATAAACAGGGGAGAATAAAAATATGTTTAGTCACTAGATTTTGATTTACCAACACATATACGACAAGTAGAAATAATAAAATATTATCATATAGTCATAAACCAAGGTGTATAGGAATAAATAAGGTTTTATATATTGGAGAGCTAGGATATGCATGCGTAAAAAAAATTTAGGAAAGTTCAATTTTTATATTCAGCAAGTTAGGCATGAACCCATATTACTGAATGTTAGTTTAAAACATTTCTAGTGCACTTTAATCGACCAGTTCGAACAAATTAATCCAAAAATGAGAATCAAGGATATTCTTCAGTAGAATATATCTTCAACTACGCTTGAGTGAAAACTAAGTAGGATAAGATTTTAGCTAAATAACAGATAAGAAGACTTAAAATCAATAATCTATTTGTTATAGAGGATTTGTAACTCTGATCGAAATGCAGTCATTAGGAAAATATATGAGGGAAATTTGAATTATCTCATCAATTACTTGATTTGCAATATACTTAAGATACATAGAGAATCGAATTTCACCAAACAACATAAGCCATATAGAAATTTTTTAAATCTATTACAAGTTTATACGATTATTTTGCATCATTGTAACTGACTGACTGACTGATTATTTTGCATACACAATATAACATGAACAGACCGGTCCCGTTACATTCATTCTTACTGACCTGAGGACATAAACTTAGCACAAATTCAACGAATGCAACTTAACTTTCTTGAGAATAAATTGCACAAATAACCAGACATTTAATCGTTTATTTTGCAGACAAGTATAGGTGGCTTCTTTAAAGCATAATAGAAATGTGATCATTTTAAAATATTTAAACAAATTTCATTATGGTATTTCACACTAAAAATCCAAAGGATTTGATTGTGAGAGTAACTTGTTATCGTATTTTTCAATATGACGATTGACACATTTGGAGATTTATTAGGATATTAGAAAACGTATCAGGTTTAGGGAGAAAAACAAAACCAGCCAGTAATGGTTTACATACTCTGATAACTGCTTTGAAACCATTTGTTTTAGGTAATTTGACAAGAATAGCACGTTTATTTACACGCTCTACCAATGAATTCGAGAAACGTGTACCAACAGAACACTTGGACAGCATGTCTGAAATATTGAGAACGGAAGGAATCGGATTGACTAGATGAGGAAGCAGAGAGCCTGTTAATTGTTTTGTACTGGGATCCACCAATATGACACAAACAATAACCTAGAAAGACATGAATGGGAAAAAGAATAAATAAAAACTAATGTGAAAAGAAGCAACAATTAAGTTACTGAAATGAAATTTATGAACGACCCACACATGATCTACGAAAATTGGACAGGAATTTTGCAATATTTCCATTTCAGGCAGACAGAGACAGATACAACGCAGAACTTCGTACGTAAGTACATCAGTTCAGGTTGCCAAACCCCATCAGCACAGAGACGCAACTGTCAGTTCAAATCCAACAGTGATAGCAATAATAGAAGTATTAGCAGTAATGGAGAAGATTAGGGAGCGAAGATATGATTCGAGAGGTATAATTCAGTAAGATAAATTTAGAAGGAGAAAGGTAGAGATTACGAGGAATTCAGGTTAGAATTAGCGAGAACACAAAGAGTGGATGCACCTGCGCCATTTGAAACGATTCTGAGCCATGTTATTCAAGGTCTCTAACCATCGGTGACTTTCGTCTAGCGGAACCCAACCAGGTAGCCTACATCTACCAACATGACTCAGTCTACTTATCAGTGACTTCATGCATTTATGCCATGTTTTGGTTTGGCCGCCCCTAGATTTCTTCCAATCTACTCCTACACTGCAAAACATAGCTCGTCGAGACAGTCGGTGGTTAGCCATACGTAACACATGTCCCAACCACCTCAACTGATGAAGTATCACTACTTAATCTATTGATTTGCCGTTCCTACCTAGAACTCGTTTCCTAACGACAGCATTGCTTATATGGTTGTTCCATGATGCACGAGCAATGCTTCGGAGACATCAATGATCGAAGACTAGTAACCTACGGAAGTCCTCTACTCTTAACGGCCAAGTCTCGCATCCGTACAGTAGGATGGAGCGAACTGCTGCACAGTACACTCGTCCTTTAGTCAGAAAACGGATATATATCTCGCCTGCGCCACAAGTGACGCAGGTTGGCAAAAGCCAATCGAGACTTCTGTATCCGAGCTGAGATTTCGTCAGTCAACAGGCCATCAGTGCTGATGAGACTCCCAAGTGAAGCGGTCTACACGATCGACTACTTCACTCCCTATCACTAGTTCAGGTGCCGATGAAGCCCAATCTTGAAGCAACAACAAATGTTTGACTGCAGAGACAAGAGCCAAAAGAGAAAAATAATGTGTTTTTGAAAAGTAACAAATAAGACTGATGAAAGAAAACAATAACCATTGCTTTTATTTTTAGTAGTGAAAGCTGAAATAAATTTTCAGGATATTACAACGATTGACACCATACTCATACCACCTAATGATCCAAAGAGTCAACACAGTGAGCACGTGAATGCTGTGGCGTACAGTACGTACAACTACGTTCGGTTAGGTACAGCACAGGGTTCAAGATCTGCCCTCCAAAGACATAGAGAACGAGACGTTCACTAAGACTAAGGAGGGCAGATGTTGAACCCTGTGCAGTACCTAACCGAACGTAGTAGACATGCTAAACGCCAGAGCAGAGGTCTCACTGTGCTGACTGTGTGGATCATTAGATTAGGTTATGAGTATGGTGTCAATCGTTGTAATATCCTGAAAATTTATTTCAGCTTTCACCATTAAAAATAAAAGCAATGATTATTGTTTTCTTTCATCAGTCTTATTTGTTACTTTTCAAAAATACATAATTTTTCTATTTCGCCTCTTGTCTCTACAGTCAAACATTTGTTGTTGCTTCAAGATTGGGCTTCATCGGCACCTGAACTAGTGATAGGGAGTGAAGTAGTCGATCGTGTAGACCGCTTCACTTGGGAGTCTCATCAGCACTGATGGCCTGTTGACTGACGAAATCTCAGCTCGGATACAGAAGTCTCGATTGGCTTGTTCCAACCTGCGTCACTTATGGCGTAGGTGAAATATCCGTTTGCTAACTAAGAGATGAGTGTACTGTGCAGCAGTTCGCTCCATCCTACTGTACGGATGCGAGACGTGGCCGTTAAGAGTAGAGGACTTCCGTAGGTTACCAGTATTCGATCACCGATGTCTCCTAAGCATTACTCGTGTATCATGGGACAACCGTATAAGCAATGCTGTCGTTAGGAAACGAGTTCTAGGTAGGGATGGCAAATCAATAGATGAAGTTGTGAAACTTCATCAGTTGAGGTGGTTGGGACAGGTGTTATGTATGGCTAAACACCGACTGCCGCGACGAGCTATGTTTTGCAGTGCAGGAGTAGATTGGAAGAAATCTAGGGGCGGCAAAACCAAAACATGGCACAAATCCATGAAGTCACTGAAAAGTGGACTGAGTCACGTTCGTAGATGTAGGCTACCTGGTTGGGTTCCGCTAGACGATAAGTCACCGATGGTTAAGAGACCTTGAATAACATGGCTCAGAATCGTTTCAAATGGCGCAGGTGCATCCACTCTTTGTGTTCTACGCTAATTCTAACCTGATTCCCTCGTAATCTCTACCTTTCTCCTTCTAAATTTATCTTACTGAATTTATACCTCTCGAAATCATATCTTCGCTCCCCTAATCTCTCCATTACTGCTAATACTTCTATTATTGCTATCACTGTTGGATTTGAACTGACAGTTGCGTCTCTGTGCTGATGGGGTGTGGCAACCTGAACTGATTTACTTACGTACGAAGTTCTACGTTGTATCTGTCTCTGTCTGGCCTGAAATGGAAATATTGCAAAATTCCTGTCCAATTTTCGTAGATCATGTGTGGGTCGTTCATAAATTTCATTTCAGTAACTTAAATTGTTGCTTCTTTTCAACATTAGTTTTTTATTTATTCTTTTTCCCATTCATGTCTTGTCTAGGTTATTGTTTGTGTCATATTGGTGGATCCCAGTACAAAACAATTAACAGGCTCTCTGCTTCCTCATACTAGTCCAATCCGAATTCTTCCGTTCTCAATATTTCAGACATGCTGTCCAAGTGTTCTGTTGGTACACGTTTCTCGAATTCATTGGTAGAGCGTGTAAATAAACGTGCTATTCTTGTCAAATTACCTAAAACAAATGGTTTCAAAGCAGTTATCAGAGTATGTAAACCATTACTGCTGGTTTGTTTTTCTCCCTAAACCGGATACGTTTTTCTAATATCCTAATAAATCTCCAAATGTGTCAATCGTCATATTGAAAAATACGATAACAAGTTACTCTCCACAATCAAATCCTTTGGATTTTATAGTGTGAAATACCATAATGAAAGTTGTTTACAATATTTTAAAAATGATCACATTTCTATTATGCTTTAAGAAGCCACCTATACTTTGTCTGCAAAATAACGATAAATGTCTGGTTATTTGTGCAATTTATTCTCAAGAAAGTTTAAGTTGCATTCGTTGAATTTGTGCTAAGTTTATGTCCTCAGGTCAGTAAGAATGAATGTAACGGGACCGGTCTGTTCATGTTATATTGTGTATGCAAAATAATCAGTCAGTCAGTCAGTTAACAATTGATGCAAAATAATCGTATAAAACTTGTAATAGATTTAAAAAAATTTCTATATGGCTTATGTTGTTTGGTGAAATTCGATTCTCTATGTATCTTAGTAATATATTGCAAATCAAGTAATTGAATGAGATAATTCAAATTTCCCTCATATATTTTCCTAATGGACTGCATTTCGATCAGAGTTACAAATCCTCTATAACAATAGATTATTGATTTAAGTCTTCTTATCTGGTATATTTAGCTAAAATACTTATCCTACTAGTTTTCACTCAAGCGTAGTGGAAGAATTATTCTACTGAAGAATATCCTTGATTCTCATTTTGGATTAATTTGTTCGAACTGGTCGATTAAAGTGCACTAGAAAATGTTTTAAACTAACATTCAGTAATATGGGTTCATGCCTAACTTGCTGAATATAAAATTGAACTTTCCTAAATTTTTTGTACGCATGCATATCCTAGCTCTCCAATATATAAAACCTTATATTATTCCTATACACTTGGTTTATGACTATATGATAATATTTTATTATTTCTACTTGTCGTATATGTGTTGGTAAATCAAAAATCTAGTGACTAAACATATTTTTATTCTCCCCTGTTTATTTATAGAATACCTAAAACAGAGACAAAAAGCAATGAAAAATTATCAAGTCATTAGTTGTCGGATCAAAAATTGACATGCCGTATAAGCTGATCATGATTTTCTAGAGAACGTAGCTATAGCTACAATAAACAAGTATGCAATTATATTGCTATCAATTATAATTTCTATTTGTAGTTGGTTTTTTTTTTATCTTAAAATCCTATTAGAATGATTAAGGTTTAAAATTTTAGGTTTATAGTTTCTGGTGATATGATTTTATCTTGTTATTCCTATTCATACATGTACATTGAAAATGCAAATTTTTTAATGCATAAGCCAGACGCTTAATAAGTATGCAAGTGCCTAAGAAAATTTCTCTAAACAGATCAATTATCATCATTATCATTCAGTGAGTGGATTTCCAAAAAATATCTTTCTGGGTTTTTTTTTATGTCATTTAGTTGTGCTAGAGATATATGCATAAAACTGTACTTTTATCGAAAGAAATATATTACAATTTTGAATTTTAAAATTTTGCTGAAATTTCATATAATTAGCATTCCTATTGTCAATTGGAATAATTTCCAGGCTACATATCTAGTTCTCAATTTTCATTTCGGCTTAATCTAGTATTTTATCCTAATAGTTTTACTCGGGTGCAAATTAAGAATTCCTTAAATCTAAGTTTGCTTTGCTTTACAACTGATCGAAATCTGTATTTTATTTTTTTGTCAACTAAGTTTATTTCCAAGTGGAAACACACCATATTAAATGATTATCTAAAGTGGATAGTTAAAAACTTTTGTGTTATATGTTTTGTATGTTTTATGTATCAGTCTCAATTTTATCAAATGAGTCCTATGATAAAAATGATCAATTTATGAATTGTCACTATCAAGTTATCATAATTAAAGCTAATTATTGACCTTCCACAAAGTAAATCTGTTGTAATATAGTTTTATAATCCAAGCTATTATATTTCAATTTTACTTCATTCAAGACATGGTTGTTTTGTATGCTGTAAGCAGCAGCGTTAAAGCTATGAACTCCTACAACAATTGTGTTACAATTTCCCCACCCACCTATTTTCGTTCTTTAGCCTTTATTATTACTAACCATCAAATTTATGAACAAGTGACTGAAAACTGCATAACATAAACTGAAACTTACCAACTGAGTATGTATTCTTGTCTTGTAAGTAAGCTTACAGTAGGTTGTGGAATGATTCACGAAGAAATTTCCTGGCTATAATACCATCAATTAGCCTTGTAGGTGATATGGATTGAGTAAATTTAATCACTGATAAAGGCTTCCGTTTCAATAGTGGTACAGTCTATTATCCATTAGAGAATTCCTCTTTTTAAAATTTTCATACCCAAAAGTTATATTTTTCTGGAGTGAATTATAAGTGCCAAGAAACTTATGTAACATGTAAATTTAATTTCTGTTGTCTGTTGCTATTTCTATATCAATTTCATCTAATTTGAACTAATAGTTTCACAATAGTTGGGTGACTAGTTGATATTCATATAAAAGCATTGTATAGGAAAATTGTATTTTTCAGTCTGATTGATTGAAAGTTTTAAGTAATCCAACGATTCACGCGCAATCTGGTCCAAGCATTTTCAAAGGGACTATAATCAAGCATCAAAATTATTGATATTAAATACATGGTTCACGAATTATCTGTAAACCAGACAAATCATCCAATCATGTTAACTTTGGGAAAGATTGATTGGCACATTTATACATGTTATCTTAACACACTTTTCACACCAGTGCTCACACATACTATAGTCAATAGCCGCTTGCCACACTTAACATAGTTGAATAATTTGCTTAGCTTACAATTAATCGGTGATGCCGTTAGGTTAGACCGAGATGTCAAGTAGAATATGGTGACCGGACGTAATCCAGTCTGACCAGTGTCAATCCTGATTGTCCCAAACTTTAGCAACGACAAAAATCCTCTTGTGGCAATCACAGAGAGATCAGTCTAACTAATATAGTGTCTAAAATGTTAGCCACGATCATACTTAAACGCCCAACTAGAGTTCGCGAAGAGCAAACTCAAGAAAATCAGACTGGTTTCAAACCTAGACGTGGATGTATAGACTATATTTTCACTCCGTCAGGTCCTGGAACATAGACACATTGTAGTTGTATTCCTTGGCCTTAAGACTACATTCGACTATGTTGATCGTGAGGTACTGTATAGTGTCTGTCATTGAAAAGTGTACCAAGAGAAGTACGTTAACCTTATACAGGCTCTCTACTCGAACACTACTGGTTTAGTGAGAGCTTGTAGGCGAACTGTCATCGAATTCTTTACTTCAAGTGGTGTCCATCGGGGTTGTCCACTTTCTCCAGTCTTGTTTAAACTTTGTCATTAACGTGCTTTTATGTACGACGCTTGCATCTGACTTTTCAGGAGTTGACCTCTACCAGGAGATGTCACTGATTGACTTGGAATATGCAGATGACATAGTTTATATTTGGTGAAGACGCTGACAAAATTCAGAGTCTTCTGACCACATTGAGAACAAGCAAGCATTTTCTGGACGCACTTCTTTCCCAAAATATGCAAAATGTTGTTTTCAGGATTGGATTCCATTGGCACCTGACCCAGTGATAGGGAGTGAATCAGTTGAGATTATTGACCACAATCTTAGGAGTCTCATCAGTGCCGATGGCCTGGTGTATGACATAATCTCAGCACGGATACAGAAGCTCGACGAGCTTTGCCAACTTGGCGTCACTTTATGTGTAGGCGAGAATAATCCGTCCTACTAGCTTAAGAACTTGTCTACTGCACATCAAGTTCAACCTATTCTACTGCATGGGTACGAAACATGACCAGTCAGAGTAGAGAATATTCATGGGTTACTGGTTTAAGACCATAGATGTCTTTCGAAGCATTGCTCGTGTATCCTGGGACTACCGAGTAAGCTATGCTGTTGCTAGGATACGAGTACTAGGTAAAGATAGCAAATCAATTAGTAGTGAAAGTGGAAGTAGTGAAACTTCAGCAGTTGAAGTTGTTGGGACATGTGTTACGTATGCCTGACCACCGACTGCTCGACGAGCTATGTTTTGTGGTGTAGGTATAGGATGGAAGAAAGCTAGGAGCGGCCAGACCGAAACATGGTACAAACCCATGAGTGACTGACAAGTTGGTGAGTGTAGACTACTAGGTCAGGGTTCGCGAGACAATAGTAACTGATGGTTAGCGACCCTAAATGACATGGCTCAAAATCGTTTGCAACAGCGCAGGTGCATCCATTCTTTGGCTTCTCTCAAATCCTAATCCTCTGGATTCTTCATCACCTTTATTCTGTTTTTAAATTTATTTCACTGGATTCTATTTCTTGAACAATTTGTTGGAACCGTAATCTTCTCCGTAACCTCTAGTACTTATGCTGCGTCTACTGTTTCGGGATTTTGACTGACAATTGAGTCTTTGTGCTGATGTGGTATGGCAGCGTGAACTTATGTGTGTACGAATGTACGAAGTTCTACATTTTCGCTGACTGACTGAGCCATGTATTTATATTCAATAATTTTGATGGTCGATTATATTTCTTTTAAAGTGTGTGAATCAGATTGCCAACTGAAACGTTGGATTTGCTTAAAAGTTTCAATCACAGAAAATAATAAATTAAATTTGATTAGGAGTTTGATCACTTCGGTTCGCTCACCCTTTTGATGTTGAATTGCATCAGATTTCATGTTATTGGAGTGAACAAAAAGACAGTGCGTATCTACACCTAGTCATCCATTTTACTCATATATAACTTGAATAACAGATTACATTAAGAACGCAATGTGAGGTTTATGATTCTTTCAAAAGGTATGTTAGTTTGCTGCGAGCTACTCGTGTAATACAATATTTGCCTGTAATACCTGGCTAGATATGTAACTCAAGGATTTAGTCACTTCACTAAAAGTATTCAGTCATGGACCAATGTATAGTAAAGTTTTTGACATAATTAATCTGTACTGAATTTTTTCCAAATGAGCCCTATGTTATTAAACTCTTACATTATTTGTCTATATTTGGTTAGCGTTTTGGGTAGATAGTAAAAAGTAATGATGAAAATATTGACGCGTTATACTAATATGGATATAACCATATAACAGAGCTCGTAAAAAATCATAAGTTTTTTTGTTTTATAAAAATGATCACTAGGTAGGTTAGAGTGTGGTGTGAGCTACTTATAAGTAGTATATGACGTGAGTGTCAACGTAATGTCTGGCAGCAGAAGATGGGGGAAGGTCAAGAAAGGAAGAGTTAGAACACTATGGGATTTGTATGAAATGCATGAATAGTGACAATGGATTGATGTTTTGTAACAGGAACAGTCCAGTTCGCTATGATGGACTGATGTTTTGCAAATGAACGATTTACGTTGTGGTTTTCCAATTTTACTGAGTAACTCTGTAATTTTCGTTAAATACAATCCGATTGCCCCACCTGTGTTCTCGTTCACTACAAGAGTAACAATCCTGACAGTTATGTTTCTTTATTCTTACTAGGATTTCGCTGTTATAAAAATCTTAAGCAGGTTACCTCAATTTCTAGAAGGTCCAAACCTCGTCTCACCTACTTTGGTTTTGGAAACCGTGTAGTATCATTAGCCCTTACACTTAGTATGATTCGTACCAAAGTGTCTGGTAAATAAGCTGACATAAAATATTTTAAAAGAAGGGATTTTATTTATTTTCGACATACATTAAAAGTTTTTCTACTTTCTCTTTCCACACAAACATAATGCTGAGCTCTTGTTGTTTTCAGGAAACTGTTGAGTGTACCGTTTTTGTCTCTTCATGAATTAAAACCTGGGAATAAAGTATCGGTAAGTATTTCTCAATGTCATTATCCTTATTTGATAATTACAACTTTTTAAAGCATATATAATCATTATTCAGTTGAGAATAACTTTTGTCAGTGAATGTACAAAACATACCTCGATTTTAGATAACTGATACAAATTTAATGAAATCATATTTTTATACAAAATTGTGTTGAAAGACAAAGTTAATATTTAACACTTTCTGATTGATAGAAATTGACTGTTCGAAATCAATATAAGATAGTAAATTAGGTACCGAATAAACAGAAAAAATAGTTTAACATATAAATGTCAAATCATATGGTGATTTATTAACTTTCCACTTTTATTGTGTGCCATATAAAATGACCATCGTAGTAGACAAATCTTTATTTCAAGGGATTAACCATAAACTTTATCACGGTCAGTATAATACTAATAGATCTGGCATTGAGTTAAACTTCATGAGTGTGAAGTGAACTCAAAATCTAAAGCCTGTTCTTCAAAACTACTGCCTAAAATTAGCACCGAAACTTTCGTTGTCCAGCTATTGTACATAAAGTATTTATTGTCCTGAATCATTTCATTAGGCCTTTCTATTTTTTCAGATATATATATACGTTGTAATCAACGGGCTAACTGTCTCCCGGACCTCAACATCTACTTTCACTTATTTATTTGTTTGTTCAAATCCTTTTTTTCTGCTACTACCTATACCGTTACTATTATCAATACTTTGGCACTCACCTGGATTTTATCTCGTTGACAACTTGAACCGATTTACGTATGTGTCAGGTTTTACGCAACGTATGACTGACTGATTAGTTCGAATTGTGTTCCTTGTATGTCAATCTAGATAGTGAGGTAGTTTCGCTGGCTATCAAACCAAAAAGTGACTCAAAGCTGAGCACATGAACATTGACTAAGTCTCATTAGTCAATTATAAATTTCATTTATTTGTTCGTCCTTCAATAGTTATTCGCTGTCGATCCACATTTTTAAAAAAGTCTATTGATGAGTATTATTCTAATCGTTAATTGTTAATACTAGTTTTCATTTTGTCCGAAGTAATCCATATACTTGTTCAAAATTAGTCAGCTGTTTGAATAACTTCATTAGATCAAGATACTGTTTTGTTAGTACAGTAGATCGTGTAACATAGCTTATTCAAATAAAGAATAGTGGTGTATTGAGAAACTTCGATTTCCCATCAGATTTCTACTAATTTATATCTATGTGTACGTAATTGTTTTTCTATACTATCTACAGGCCACTGTTAAACGTTATTCAAAAACTGGCATTGTTGTTCACCTAGAGGGTCGGATTCACGGACTAATACCTTATCTACACACAACTGATGTTAATCTCAAAGATCGTAAAGAGAAATTTAAAGCAGGCGAAAAAATTTCTTGTTTAGTAAGTTGGTTGTTGTTTATTTCTGTTTTATCGTTGTAAATTCTCCATTGTCTTCATGCATGCATTCCTAATTAAAGACGGTTAAAGCTTGTTGTTCCAGCGTTGTTTACATTACAATCAATGTAAGTTTCTATGTGTAAACGATGACAACAATTAATAGGTATGCGAATTAAAGTAGTTGTGAAATTACGATTCGGCAGTGAAATGCCATGCGTCTAATCAATCAGTTACAGTTAAAAGCAACTGAATTCACTAGAATTAAATCCTATTTCCCTCGAATGTAACAGTTTGCGACTTGAATATTTTCTACACATTAGTTATATGATTTCTGGTGTGAAATGCTATCTCAGATTGCTGATGCGTATTTCTAGGCTTTAATCTTAATTATACCTACATTTTTGAGCTATTTCTGGAACCCCGTTGAAAATAGTAACGGTTTAGTAAAAGATTCGACTTTGTTACATTAATTCCATACTTCCATATTGTAAGCAGACTATTTTTAAAACTAAGATTGTCGTGTGACTAGCTCAGATGATATTTATAAAATGTATATCAATTGATATATCTCATGTTTCAAATCAGTTGAGCCCTTGTCAATGTTTCACTATGAGTTATATGGAGCTTATAATCATTCACTCTTATATTATTTGATGATAAATTAATGTCATTTTCTCTAAGACATTCTACTGTATTTAAAAAAAAATAGATCTGGATCATTAATTCATCTATGGACTATTTTTAGAACTGCTCGGAGAGTTTCGTCTCTTTGTAAAGTAGATATTACCCATAAATATAGTAATTCTTGTGGTGGTGGTGGTGTTTGGTTTTCTGGGCTGGATGTTTTGATTGTGGAGCTTTCATTGTTCTTTGAACAACATCATCAGCACAAACTTCAGATAGTAATTCTTTATAACTGCGATCGTGAATCTTCTGTTGGTTGAATTTCTTCTCTTCTTTAGTTTCGTGCATACCTTTTGAACTAGTTTTGAACAGAAATTGTAGTGCAATAATTTTAAACTAAATGTAAACTTTTTTTTTCTTTCACTTTAGGTTTTACAACTTGACGAATGTGCCAATAAATTGATTTTAACCGCGAAACCAGGTTTAATAAATGCTGAACTTCCAATATTTGGCAGTCAGGAAATGTATTCTGCACTGGAAAAGGGCAATAATGACCAACTATTGATTATAGGGTTTATTGTTAAGGTCAGCGAAAAAGGTTTACTTATCTCTGGTTTGGATAATATTCGTGGATGGATACCTAGACGTGAGACTGGACTAGCTGATGAAGATATTTTGCAGACAAACTTTTATCGTGGACAAGTACTAAAAATGAAATTTAAACGTGAAATTAACATCTCATCAGAAGATAAAATAGATGATAATCAGAGTACTCGTTCAAAGTATATGCTTTCCTTAAAGGTACATTTGTTTTCTTTTTATTTGTAAATTTTTTGTCATGAAAATATGAGAATATCACCACCGGGATATATCTATGTACCTGATCATAAATTGACTACTGTACCCAAATAAATTGTTTTGGTAAATTACTGGAATCGAACATTATGAAACGTAATATATGCTCTTGATACATTAGTTGAAATTGCCATGCAATGTTCATTCATCAAATAGTGGACCTGTTTATATTAATAGGTTACCACATAGAGGTTGAGTAAAGTAAAGTAATACGTTAATGTTACCTTCATGATCTAATGATGACAATTCCATGATGGTGATCTTTTTACTCTAACAGCCAGCTGTTCCTTGTTGGCCTTGATATCGAATAAATTCCGAAGCTCTTTCTGACTTGACGAATGATCTAACTGTTTTTCATAAATTTCATTTTATATAAATTTTGAAGATTAGTAGCACATCAACTCACACAGTGGAATTGTATGAAATTTCTCTTCATTTTATTCTAGTTTCATTCTAAGAAAACTAAAAACACACAGTCGGTATTCTTGAACTCTGTACAAATTGGTCAGGTAAGACTGATATTTTTCAAAATAATATGTTCTTGTCGTTGTTTATGGTTGATAGCTCTGTTTTAAATGGTAATTTGCCGTCTTTCCTTCACTGAAAATGATCTTGATTAACAGTTGGGAAAAGATTTATTAATATATGTTACTGTGGAATATTGGCTTACGGCTACTTACTTGAACTTAATGAACTTAACCTATGCGAACATCCCATGTACCTAAATTAATGGTTGTTCTGGTTGTCAGAAGGGGCATTAGCCTCGTGGCTTCCGACGAAACTCAGTTTTCCCTGTCAGGCATGATGGCTTTTCTAAGTGAAAGCTTTCAACCGACTGTGCAGAGTTTAAATGGTTTGAATTATTTTTTCTGTTTAGCCTTTCTTTTAGCATGTTATTTTCTACGGGATATGGTCGCTAACTCCATGCTCAACAGTCCTTCTTTATCGGGACTCGGGACCGAGAGTAACTGTAGAGGGGCTCCATGCTAGGTACAGTATAAATAATGGTGATATTTAAACTTAGCTTAGTGAAATTAAGTTTAAACTTATAACTCTAGTAGAGTGTTTAAACCACTACGCCACTACTCATGAAGTGATCTTTTTTCAAAGGATCAATTTAGTTCACATTCATTAAGACACAGATACCGGCTAACTCTTTCATTTATTTTTGGATAATCTGTTTTAAATATTTTGTCCATAGGTAATTCTGATTGAATTCCCACTGTTTCTGTTCTCAATCTCAGTTAAACAGTAACTATAGGTCCACACCCATACAAATATCCTTTATTCTATGAACACTGAACGCCACTACTACTTAATCTACATTTAGCACTTGATGTGATGAAGGTACGAAAATCAGTGAAATCGAAGATTTTTAAGTTTTAGTAAATGGATTTCACGAAGCCTCCGCACAGTCATGGATATTCATTTTCTTGCTTGATGTATTTTGTTGATGTGAGTTATATTACACCCATAGTGTTGTGGTAAACAGTTTACTTCCAAGAATAATTGTCAATGTTTTGGTCAGTTAAGGGATTTTTTTTATAGCAACAATGAATATTTATCACAATCTATCAACAACTATTATTTTTATTGAATACATGTATCGATCAGTGGTATTAGACTCCTCAGCAGTACACATCAACAACAGTCTCGGACCTTCGGTCTTGCGTTTGTGAAACAGTGTTAACAGCTAACTTCAGTCAGTCAGTTTCATAATGATAACTATTATTTTCCCATTCTGTAACTGTATTGTTAGCTTTTCAGGGCTACTGTAAATCGAGTACAAGACACTGGAATTTCTATTAACCTTTACGACAATGAAAAGAACAGTAATACTGACGCTCCTGTACTCGGTACAGGATTTCTGTCATTTGATCAATTATCTGATTATGAATCAAATCAACAACTTTTAAGTCGATATATTAAAAATATAAAATCTGGCTCTTCGCTTGATTGGAATCACTTTGCTCGTGATGTTGTCGTTATTGATAAAGGGAAGCAAACTGTCATTTTATCTGCTAGACCAACATTAATCCAAGCAGCCAGTGATTTGAATACAAATATTAGTACTGACGTTAATAAGGCTGATTCAGAAGTATCTACTAAAAGGCCTGGTTTCCTAAGAACGTTTGATGAATTACAAGTGAGTCACGTTTTTTATACTTTATACATCATGTTAATTGTCGGTCGGTACCACATCTCAATTTTGCATGACATTCTAGGTCGTGCATAGATAACTATGTGGTTACAGTCGCTTACGGCTCTTTACTAATAGTTGAAGCTTCTATTCATCAAGATGAGCAAAGTAATAAATAAATATAAGGCGAAACAAACATTATCTATGTTTTGTACAAAAACAACAAGTTAAAATGAAAGTATACATTCACAAAAACGATTGCCTTTTTAATATCTATCTATCGAAAACGTAAAACTCCAGATAATATTATAAAAGTTTAAATGAATACGCTTTCTGACAGCACAATAATACGAAGAAAAACATTTTTAAAAAAATAATGTAGCCAGCAAATATTATATACATAGAATTTTATGATATTTTAAAATGGAAATAGTGGTTGCCTTTTATCTGTTCTATATAATTCACCCTTGATTATTTACTGACTTACTGATCCCCAGTCAAAATGGTTCCAGTAGTACTTCAACCACTATACACTGATCACGTTTTTATTTCACCTCAGTTTTTAAATATTATTTTTCGTTCTGTGCATTTTTGTTTCGAATAGGTTGGTAGTCAGTGGTTTGCTTGGGTGTCACATCACAAGGACTACTGGTGTATTTGTTCACTTTCCCGCTGGGATTTATGGCTTTGGCACCGAAGCATCTTTTATCTGACTGTCGCGTTCCGTCTAATACTAACTGGACTGAATTGTTTCCAGTTGGTGCTACTGTTATTGCCAAGATTGTTGAAGTGACTCCTGAAAAACGTCATTGTTTGATAAGCTTGAAAATGTTTGATATATACACTGCTAAAGAAAATTATGTTAATGAGGCAATACATTCACTAAAATATTATTTAACTGAAAGAGAATGGATCTCACAGAAACGTAAGCAAGAATTGATTTCAAAAACCACTTAACTGTATTCATTGTTTTTATTCCATACATACTTAACCACCTTCTTTCATTGAGTTTATCTTAATCTCTTATTATTTTTCAGCAAATTTTTTATTTTATTGTTCAATTTATTTTTTATTTTAGACGAGCTCTTAGGTTCGTTTCGTATTGGAGATCATGTTGATTTCAAAGTTGAAACATTGGAAAATTCTGTAATTTTTGGTAAGGCAAGTAAACTATCAGAGAAAAATCCCACTAAACAACACGCATGGGTACCAGCTTTGGTGTATGTGGCGAATTCAAAAAATACAGACTGTGTAATTTCTCAAACATACTCAGGTATTGTATGTTTTGTTGATCATGAACAATCACGACTAGAAATTGTCCTATCCACTTGGTTGGTAAACAGTATGATGACAAGAAAAGAGAATGTTTCTAGTTGTTTAAAACGAAATCAACAAGTATCGTCTATTGTACTGGCATATCGGAATCGTGACGTAGTCGTTCTTGGTTTACGTGGTCATGCAACTGGATTATTAGGTGTTGTACCAGCAAGACGTACATTTAATGATGTAGTGGGTGGAAATGCTTGGGTTGTTGGCCAACGAAATAAAATAACTTTTCGACAGTAAGTAAATATTCAACCAACTTTATCTCTAGTATATTTTAAATATATATCTCCATTTCAACACTTAGCTAGTTTTGAATACTTTCGATAAGTTCGTGTTTAATATTCATAACTACTATCTGGTAAATTAAAAGCACACAATTCATTAATACTCTTCATTTTCACTCTGAAATATCCAATGGTCATTTTCAGCATTCTATTAGGTTGCCAATTAATTGTGTAACGGTGTCGTTGAGTTAACAAAATAAAATTTTCCGATTTTTGTTTATTGAATAGCGATCAAAATTATTTTGAATGAAAATATTAAGAGAAGTTTCAATCAAAGGAGATACATTATTAAACTGAATTATAAAATTCTGTTGAATACATGCTTATATGATTAGATTGACAGAAATATGTAACAACATTACTTTTTTCAGTGATTTCTCATAGAAGGCCTTTCGCAACCCTGATGTCAATATTTTTCAGTATGCCTAGTTATCTTACTTATAAGTAGTGTAAAATGTCCATCCAATTTGTTTGCTAATTATCTTCATATATTTTAATGTTCTTACTATCTTATCTCATTACAAGGTCATATCCCTACAGTAGTTATTGTAGTCATACTTTCAATTAGTAAGTTTTAATTTTTATTGTCTGTTGTCGATTTATGGAGTACGTATTAAGTACAAAGGATGTAGGCTAATAATAACAGTATTTTCGTAATAACTGTTCTGTTGAATATGTCCATTCGAGCACAAGACTGCTTTTATATTTCGATTTAAGACATTGTAAGCGATGCAGTAAGAATTCTGTAAAGTATGAATTAATCTCATTTCACTCCAAGAGATATTATTTTGCTTTCTTTTAAATTTCTACTCATGCGGTGTTAGTGCTCTTCTTTTGCCGACGTTCAGAATCAAATATATACTTTGTTTTATTAATTTGTACACCTGATGAAGCAATATACCTTTTGGTAACAAATCGTGTGGATAAATTTAGTATGAATAATTAGTTTTAGTGGAAAACAAGTTTTATGTTACTGGTAGAGTAACATCGTTTTGCTTCATTTTTTCATTGCTAGATCATTCAAACAAGAAAACAATTCAATGAAGTTGAAATTGTGTACCTTAACAATTTATGATCCTATTGAAGATGATCAAATAAAGGTGACTTCTGATGAACAGAATAACCAAATGAACATGTCTGATAATGAAAATCTTAGTGGCATATTAAATACATCAAATCTTATTACTTTTCAACCAGGTCAACAAATTTCTGATCTCTACTTTATGAGTATTTACTCGCAAACAGCATTTTTCGCTGTTGGCTCAGTCAAAGGTCCACATGTATATTGTCATTTGATCAATTGGGATAATAGTGTTAAATCTATAAGGGCATTTTCAAGTCATCCACCTGAAGTTGGTGCAAAAATTGAAAGGACTGCAACTGTTCTTTTCTCTTATCTTGATGATAAATTAATTATTAAACGTAAAAATATGGGATTTCGTTCGAAAATCTCAGAAATCACCTTTCTTGGTAAGCATATTATATCGTTTCTTTTTCTAAAATTAGTTAAATATTTACTGTGTATCTTATTTGTTGTTTATTGGTTTATTGGGAACAAAAGTATGTATTACTTACTTACGTACTTACGGCTGTTACCCCCAATGGTGGACCAAAGGCAGCCTACCAGTTTTCTCCAACCAACTCTGTCCTGGGCTTCCCTTTCCAATTCTGTCCAATTTTTGTCCATTCTTCTCCTCTCTTTCTCTATTTCTCGGCGTAATGTGTTCCTTCGCCTTCCTCTTTTCCTTTTGCTCTGAGGGTTCCATGTGAGGGCTTGTCTCGTGACGCAGTTAGGTGCTTTTCGTAATGTTTGTCCTATCCAATTCCACCGCTTCTTCCTCATTTCCTCCTCCGCTGGAATCTGGTTTGTTCTCTCCCACAGTAAGTTGTTGCTGATGGTGTCGGGCCAACGAATACGAAGTATTTTGCGTAGACAACTGTTAATAAACACTTGTGTCTTCTGGATGATGGCTTTGGTAGTTCTCCAAGTTTCCGTTCCATACAATAGAACTGTCTTGACATTTGTATTGAAAATCTTGATTTTGGTTTTGGTTGAAAGTTGTTTTGGAGTTCTAGAAATGCAGCCCTTGCTTTGCCAATCCGCACCGTCACATCTGCATCGGATCCACCTTGATTGTCGATGATGCTGCCCAGATATGTAAAGATGTTAACGTCCTCCACGGCATCTCCATCAAGAGTGATTTGGTTGCTGCATGTTGTGTTGCATTGGAGAATTTTGCTTTTTCCTTTATGTATGTTGAGACCTATTGCTGCTGAGGCTGCTGCTACACTGGTTGTCTTTTCTTGCATTTGTTGTTGAGTGTGCGATAGAAGAGCCAGGTCATCTGCGAAGTCCAGATCGTCCAGCTGCGTCCTAGTTGTGGATTGT
The DNA here is from genome assembly GCA_944470395.2 of Schistosoma turkestanicum. Classification (NCBI taxonomy): domain Eukaryota; kingdom Metazoa; phylum Platyhelminthes; class Trematoda; order Strigeidida; family Schistosomatidae; genus Schistosoma; species Schistosoma turkestanicum. The sequence goes on along the minus strand of OX103973.1, from coordinate 15,809,123 downwards.
TTTCCGTGCTTCCCTCCAGATGTCGACGTCTTCATAATCCAGTCGATGACCAGGAGAAAGAGAAAGGGTGAGAGTAAGCAACCTTGCCTCACCAAAAGTATGTATGCAACACTGTAATGATTGTAACGAGACAAAGACTGGAATTGAGATGGTGGAGAAAACTTGTAGCTCAGGTGGATGATTGTGAAGGTGTTTTGTTCTCTGAGCTGGTTGTTTTGGTTGTGGAGCTTTCATTGTTCTTCTGAACAACATCATCAGCACGAACTTCAGATAGAAGTGAAGCATTAGAATTTCTCCACGTTTGACCTGTAGCTTGTTCTGCTAACTTCGATCTTGATTGGTTGTTGTTGACCTTTGGCCTGTCGTTGTTTGCAACTATGTTTTGATTGCCTCCCTCTTTTGATCTGTTTCTTGATCTAGTGTCACCTATGATTTTCCTGATTGGTTGATAAATTGGGTCAATGTCGATGTGTTTGTTGATTGCTAATTGACCTGAGTGCCAAGCTTCTAAAAATTATCTAGTGTTCTTTGTCCTCCCCCTACCTAGTATTTCCACGTTGTTCCAATCAAATGTGTGTCCATAATTGTCGGTGTGTATTGATATAAGCGAAGCGTTGTCGTGGCGTTTGACTGCTAATTGATGTTCACGTAAACGGAGCTGAAGAGGTCGTCCACTTTGTCCTATGTAGTGTTTTTCACAATTTGAGCAATTTATTTTGTAGATGATATTTGGTTTTTCTTCCTTTGTCATTTTGTCCTTTGGTCTACATAGGATTGACTGAAGTGATTCCGTTGGTTTGTGTGCCACACCCATTCCAAATGGTTTCAGTAGTCGTGCCGTATGCTCTGATATGTCTTTGATGTATGGTAGGATGATGCGTTTATTTGTTCCTGTGCTTGATTTCACTCCTGATGATAGTTTTGGTTGATGTTTTTTGATGAAGTTGCGTGGATAGCCGTTCTTTTGGAAGATAGTCATCAGATGTTTTTCCTCGTTTTTTAATGTTTCGTATGTGCTGCAGTGTGTCTTCGCTCTCTTGAACAGAGTTTGTATGCAGTTAATCTTGTGGGTTCTTGGGTTGTTGCTGTCGTAGTTGAGAATTACGTCGGTGTGGGTTGGCTTCCGAAATACTTGAGTTTCTAGTTTTCCTGTGTTAGTTCTGGTGATTAGTACATCCAGGAATGGTAGGCTGTTGTTTGATTCATTTTCCATCGTGAATTTGATGTCATCAAAGACGTTGTTGATCTGATTGTAGATGTTCTCCAGCTCATTCCTTTTGATAATTTTTTTTTTTTGATAATTTTTGATAATTTTTTTTTTTTGATAATTTTTTGATAATTTTTGAGAAATTCTAATGCTTCACTTCTATCTGAAGTTCGTGCTGATGATGTTGTTCAGAAGAACAATGAAAGCTCCACAACCAAAACAACCAGCTCAGAGAACAAAACACCTTCACAAAGACTGGAATCTAAGAAAAAAATTACTGAAGGTATGGGCACCTGGGCAGTAACCCAACGCACTCACGAACTCTAATTTGTATGTCGTTTAAGTACGTAGGTTCCCCTTTGTACCAATTGAATAGATATATAAATAAATAAGAGTAATAAGGATGATAGGAGATACAGTTTGCTTAAGAAGAATACGATCTGATGGAGTTCTTTTGGTTAGAGAAGTTCCTCTTGTTTGAAAGGCAAGGAAAATTACAGTTGAACCAACAATTGGTTTCTGTTCTGAATCATGTCTGATGATCTAAAAAGCCGTGAAGAACCAAAGAATACCAAGTCTGTTCAGTTTTCATAATACAGGACCATACCATTAACTGACCACCTTACTTTTTTCAATATTCAACGTCGGTAAATAGTGCAGATTAATCATTTTATGTGCCGAACATGTTACAATCCAAAGTATATCATATCAATACATTAACACATTCTCGCAAACAGGGCGAAACACACGTCCTGTATTCTACTGCTAGCCACTATCCACCTCTGATAATAATGCTTGTAATCTGAAGGGCAGGCAATCCGCGCAAGATTCAAATATGCCAAAAGAGAATGATCATTTGCAGTCCTAAACAGGAATTGGAAGATTCAATTACCAATACAAATGAACTTATTCCATTGTTATAATTTTAAGGTCATGACTATTTTTTTCAGAATTATACAGGTTGTGTTTTTACGCGCCAAGTACTTTTTCTACATTTTGTTTGGTTGTTGCTTGCTTACTGCCTCTTCGTATTTCGATTGACCTTGGTGTTCTCCAATTGTTCTTGTTCTTCCCGCTGTGGTTATTGTTCGTTTTCCATTCATCACACAAAGGCATATTAACACCGGACATATATATAATTTAGCATACAACCTTATGACTCATTTCTGTTTATTTATAGTTTTTATTTGTAGACTAAAGTACAAAATATGTAGTCGACTTTTCAATAGATTTTTTATTTTGAAGGGTGAACAACTAATTGGAATAATGACCTTTATATTACGTTTGTATGTTTGTATCTGGTTATGCTGTGTTTGCCATTTCCATACCCAATGCTACGGTTCGTCAGTTTGTACGCATTATGGCGTAGAGATGATTTACACGTTTAGATAGAGCAGTGTCTTACTTTTGGATGCTATCTTTAAACTATTTTCCTCCAAAGACTTTCCTCTTAAGCAACGTTCTTTTTATTTCTGGGACATGGTATTTCAAAAATTGACTGTAACTTAGCAGTCGAACTTTGTCAAGAAAGCACGTACTTGACATAAAAATACTGAAGGAATAAGCCATGTTTAAAAATTTTATTATTACTTCACAGTTCATTGTAGAATAAAGTAGAGTTTTTTTCTGTTAAAGGTGTTCAGACGAAATGGAAATGCAATATTGTTGTGGAAAAAGATGATGGTTTGAGAGGATAAAATCTTCTACTGTTGAAATCAATGGCTAAACTGCAAATTGATAGGTGAACGCGATGATATGATGTAACAGGTTAATGTCTACTTATGAACTCAAAGTATTGACGGCAGTACTGTAATTTAGATACTGACCAGTCAGATTTAAGGTTGTGATTCTTGATATTTAGTTCAGAATTCACTCATCCGCACGGCCAAATCACATTGTAGCACTGTAGGTGACGTCAGTTTCTTGTGAAGACTTTCATTGTAATGTGTAATGCGTAGCATGTGGTCGAAATTCTTTAAGCCCAATTTAATATCACTCAAAAGTCGTCCATAAAGCAGTAATATTAACGATCAAATATCATGACAATCCACATATCAATAAGTATTATCCTTTGTCTTACTTTTAATATTATTAATATGCACTGTTAAATGATTTATAATTTAGACACAATGGACTCACATATCACTGCGTGGAAAGGTTCAGCATTTTAAAAACTATTTTTCGACAATTAGTTGTATTAATTTTTTAATAGTTTATCACTTTGACTTTTAATCAGTCAAACAATTATGAGTTTAAAAAATTGTTTTCCATAGTTTTTTTTAATTATTCCTATAATAATCATAATAATATAATTTTTCCTAATCTCTTAGATAAACCTAAAGTATCTGTTGGAGAATTAGTTTGTGCACAGGTATCCCGTTTAAAGAATGACTATTGGACAGTTTTTCTACCTGGTCGTGCTAGTGGACGATTGCATGTAACAGATATGAATTATTCAGATCTAGATGTTAAGCCATTGGATTTAACTGTAACGTCTAATACTTCTGAGTCATCAAAAATTTTCAATATTCACGAAAACTCAAATCAAATCAAAGCGCATTACTTTATTACTTGTCGAATTGTAGATCAATGTCAAATTGTCAATACGAATAATGATGATTTGTTTAATACCAATGATACCAATGAAGTTATTTATTTTGTCTCTAATAAAGTTAAGCTTTTGTGAGTATGTTAATATTTTCCTTGTATAAAGTTTTACTACGCTCCTTTAAGAGAGAAAACTTATTCTCTAGATAAACGGGTTTAAGCTACACTCTTTATGTGAAGTATATAGATACTACTCGGCTTTCATAACCGAATAATTAGCTAATTCTCCTGCAATTGTTTATCTAATTTTGTAAAAACTATGTCAACATAATTAAATAAGTAAGTAGTTAGGTTTGTGGTTTTATTTTTATTCGTAATTTTCTACCGTTCTCATTGTTTATGTTTGCTAGAACTAAGAGTCTAGTAGTAGTAGTATATGTCTTGTATTTATGTCTCGCCGAATTCGAACCAGTATTCACTAAAATTAAACAAATGATGAAATTATTAGAATAGATTATTTAGATTCTTTCTACATTTGTATTTTCCTGTAAATGATTATGTACAATTAATTTTTAGTTTACGAAGTATATCAATGCTGTATGTTATGTGTTGCAAACTTTAGATAATGTTGTCTTTAATTTTTTTCTAAATTGTTTCTCAATAGACGAGATTCACCTCTATCAAGTGCTGATGAACAGTCTGTGAATAAGCCGCCTGATTTTAATATACCAGTTGACGGATTTGTTAAGACTATTCGTCCACATGGTCTTGTATTATGGTATGTTATTTCAACTGTTAATACATTTGCACATGTTTCATTTTGTTCAGATGTATTCGTTTCTCAATAACTTGCTCACAGGCAATTTAAGTAAAAAAAGTAGTAAATAAAGTATTTTAGATGCGATAAATTTTACTTTTTTTTTAATCTAAGTAAACAGATGTTGCACTGCGCATGTGTAAAGCGTGATGTGAATATTAAAAAAAGGAGTCAAATCAATTTTGAATAACTTAAAGGCTGTGAATATCTTATAACCAAAGTTATTAGTATACGTTAAATTTACCTACTAACTAACTGGATCTTTTGATCAAGAAGAAATGGAAGTAGACGAAGTTTTTTATAAATTTCTGCTAATGTTTGATCTTAGCCCATGGTGATGTCAGCTGTTGTAGGGTTTCATGTTTAATTACTGGCTTACATCCTTAAAACATCATAAATATCTTAGATTTTGGTTGACATGCTGAAAATCGACACTTTCTGACTTAATCATAAGGTGTTTACATTCCTAGTTTGGAGTTTTTATCTTGTGTTTGGTGATTAGTAATGTCTTAAAACTGACAAGTGAAGGTGATTTCAAGTAAAGTTATTTGAATTTGCTTGATAGAGTATAATTGTTGTAATGCTGCTACGTATAGAGCTATTCAGTCCTAGCGGCGTCCAATTCAAATATACCAATACGACCCACAATGCTATTTCCAAATCTCCTATGTATCAGAACGCAACACCGTGGGATGGATTTGTTTATTAGGTCGAGTACAGAAGAGAGGTAGGCAGGAGAAACGGAATCGAAATTGGAATCATGAAGGCTTACAGATAGTGCATATTTATACATTAAGGTCGAATAGGAAAGAGCATCAAAGTCTGTGACATTGGCAGTTTAGGACGACCAATAGGAAAGAACACTTGAAATGACATTGACAGTCCGTATAACCAATAAGAGACAACATTGAAGTATTTGACTTTGACAGTTAAAACGACCATAATTTTGACCAATAGAAATCGACCAATGGGATTACACTTCTAAAAATAGTACTCTTAGGATATTTGGTGAATATCCTAACAATAATTTAATGCGCTATGTTCTCTGTAGGTTTGTAAGTGTATTTACAACATCTACATATTCTTTAAATGTTTTCTTATTTTAAGCGAGTAGATGAGTGTGGAAATTTCTACTGTGTTAATGTTTTAAATGTAATACATTTGTCTAATGAACTTCATATTTATTTATTTTCCAATTTTCTATTCCAGTTTATCTCGAACCATGGATATTCTAGTTCCGTTTCCTCCTGATATGAAAGCCAGACTGAGTGTTTGTGGAATCCGGTTTAAAGTTGGTGATCATCTTCTTGTTTGTCCTAAAGGGTATAGTTATTTTTTTTTTGCATGTTCCTTCTGATTTGGTGTTTCTTTAAAATTGTGATCAGTTTTGTCTGATTTTATTGATATGCTTTTAGGTAGTTCTATTTTTTTATTCTCATTAAGAATCATGCTGTTAAATTTTCCTTTCCTAGTTCTTGTGTAATTCGAGCATATTGAAATTCCCTCTGGTGTTACATATTATATATTGTGATAATTGACTACATCGATCGATCGACCGATCGATTGATAAAGTTACTGTAAAATATTTTAACCACTGTCATTGATCACTGCAACCTAATTAATAAGTCTGTATACATATATGCGAGCAATGTCAATAAAATGACCATATGTAATCGTGTATTTCGATATTTATAGTTTGAAAATTATTACAAAAATTTGACTCATAAACTAAACAATACAATTCAATGGTTGATTTTCGTTTATTTGAGTTCAAGCAGTAAGTAGGTTAATATCATTAATAAGTCTTGTCTAATATACCATTCTCATGATTGTTTCTTATCTCTGGGAACTTTTATTGTTATCTAACATCGTTGGGCATTAAATTTATGGTTGATTGTTAAAAAATAGTAATAAATTCATTCACATGCTAGTAAGTAAAAGATTCACATTTCATTTGGCAATATAATTTTCAATGCATAATAATTTCATACTTAAAATTTATTGATAGATCAAGTTTAATTAGGAAATAAATTATTGTATTCCATTGATAATTCATGTTACTTTCCCATCTTTTTTTTAAAAATTATTAGACTAATCAATGATAAACTTGTCGGTGAATTAGTTTGTGATAATTCTAATAATTGTGAACATATTCCAGAAGATTGTATGCATGAACTTGTTACCAAACTATTGAATGAATTATCAAATCAAAAAACTACTAGTCAATCACATAAACGTGAACTAGTTATTCATGATGATTTGAATGATACTTTAGATTCCATGAATTATGAATCAGCTTCAAATACATCGTTGATTAATGAAGATCATTTGAATCCGTCACGTAAACGAAAATTCACTGATTCAAATGATGAATCAATTCATCAATCATCATTCAATGATGAAGAGTCAACCTTCATATCAAAAAGTTTAAAGAAGAACAAACAACCTCGTCTAGAAGAAGATGAAATTAATCTACCTGATAATAAATCTATAAAACAGAAAGTTAAAAAGAAAAAATCATCAGATGACTTTGTAAATAATTTACCTTTAACTGGTGATAATATTTTTTCGAAAAATTTACTGAAACGTTATGAACAATATATGTATCCTAAAAATGAAACTGAAAATGAATGTGAGGATAAATTGCAGACGCATCAAATAATCGAATCAACAGATGCAAACAATAATGAACATTTAGATGTTGAAATGAATGATAAAGAAGAAAATGGTAAACAAACATTTTTGTTTTAACTTGCTTTTTTTTTATAACATCCATCTCTAAGAAAAAATTTAGAATCTTTATAAGATGAATTAATTTATTCGACACACTTTCACTTTAGACATCAAATTCATTGTTAGAATGTTAGAGGGAGATTGTATCATTTTAAATTAAATAAGATCTGAATTCATGCTTCTATAAGGATGATTAACTCAGCCTTTATAAACAATATTCACCTATGTTGATTTATATACATAATAGTTTTATTTGTTATTCTAAAGTTTACAGCTGAGAGTACTTCAATTATTCACAGTACTACATTAACAACTAGCATTGTGACTTATTTGAAATAATATTGTTGTAATTCTCTAGTTATTGCAACCCAGTTATTCCTAATGCTTTCTCGGACACCAATTCACTGGAGACGTTCCCCCAAATCGGAACACGGTTGAAAAGGAAATAGATTCTATTCCAATAACAAGGTTATAAGTGAGACAGAAGGTCCAAAGGAATAGGACGTTAGTATATTTTTATAGTTTTCTTACACGTGAATATTCTAGAATGTACCCTTAGTATTGGCTAGCACTGATTGGATTCGAAAGAGCCAATAAGCGTGTATCAACGCAATAGTACTTTACTCCAATCTTCGTCCCACAGTAGTATATGACGCGAGTGAAAACCTAATGTCTGGCAGCAGAAGATGGGAGAAGATCAAGAAAGGAAGAGCGGGAACACAATGGAATTTGTATGAAACGCATGAACAGTGAAATGTCAGACAATGGATTGATGTTTTGCAAATTAACCGTTTACGATATGGTTTTCCTATTTTACCAATTAACTCTGTGATTTTCGATGAATACAATTCGGTTGCCCTCACCTATGTTCTCCTTCACTACACCACTAATAAATATACATAGAAAAATGTAGTACTTCAAACTAACTTTACTTAGTACTGATAAGGTCAATGGATATAAATTCACTGGCTTTGGTTTCTCAAAATTATGTGCCGAACCTTTACTTTGTAGACAGGAATTGCATTGTAGTCCAATTGTACCATGAACAATCCAACACTTATAGACTCTACAGATTCTTGTAAAAGCCTTTGTTGATTATGGCGATGTTCTTTTATATTGTTCGATAACACCTCTTGTGATTGTTAATGTTTACGAAGCTGTTGGATTCAGTTACCGATTAAATAATAAAGAGTTATTCTTGGTGTTTTCAATAGTTTCTGTATTTGTTATTTTCCTAGTAGAAAGTCAAACTGCTAAAGAATGGCGTTTACGAGAGATGGAGATGCGTAAAGCTATGTTGGCAACATTGACCACTGAACAACAGTGTCTTCCTAAAGGACAGTTACATCCACAAACCACAGAAGAATTTGAATTAGCTGTTCGTAATATGCCATCAAATGAAGTTTGTTGGATTGCTTATATGACACATGTGTTGTCAAGCAAAGCAGGTCATCAATCTGTTAGTAGTGGTTCTAGCAAAGGAGTTATAGACGCCAGAGCAATTGCTGACCGTGGATTACGAGCTATTTCAAACTCTACCGGTAATAATCAATTAGTAAAACAATCCCGTTTACTCACATCCTATTTAATTATGGAAGCAAAAGAATTGGAACGTCTGTCCTGCCTTCAAAAACAACAACAATATCACTTGTCATCTTCAACATCTATGTCAGATTTAGTAATAGAAATTAATCAACAATCAAAACGTGTTTCCCAGTTACTGACTCAATTGTTGAATTTAAATCAAGCTCCTTTTATTAGAAAAGCTATCGATACTCTTTCAGATATCGGTCACCACACAGTCAGTTTCTCTTTTAATATTATTATTGTGTTCACTATTTTTCTGAGATTTTACTACTAATCGGTACCACGTTTTTTTTTCTAAATTCTGAAAAAAAATATTTCAGTACTCTGTTTTCCACAAACCAGTTTTGTTGCATGTACCTGCTCTATGTACCTGCATCCCTGTGTGTTGATGTTTATAACCTGGTTTTGAACCTAGTACTTACCGACCAGCTCCACTGAACCCACCCAACATCGAAGCAGCATCCACGGACCTCCCAATTAATATTGGCGCACCTACGATTGAGGAGATCAGTATGGCCATCAGACAAATCAAGAGCAGCAAAGCAGCAGGACCAGACAACATTCCAGCAGAGGCAATGAAAGCAGATGTAGAAGCAACTGCGAAAATACTTAATATCCTCTACAAGAAGATTTGGGATGAGGAACAAGTACCATCAGATTGGAAAGAAGGATACCTGATCAAAATACCAAAGAAAGGCGATCTCAGCAAGTGTGAGAACTACACAGGCATCACTCTTCTTTCAATACCAGGCAAAGTCTTCAACAGGGTATTGTTAAACAGAATGAAGGACTTCGTGGACGCCCAACTTAGAGATCAACAGGTCGGATTTCGTAAGGATCGATCGTGTACTGACCAAATTGCTACATTACGGATCATTGTGGAACAATCAATTGAATGGAACTCACCACTCTACATCAACTTCATCGACTACGAGAAAGCATTCGATAGCGTGGACAAGAAAACACTGTAGATGCTTCTTCGACACTACGGTGTGCCTGAGAAAATAGTTCGTGAGTGCGTTGGGATACTGGCCAGCTGCTCATACCTTCAGTATTTTCTTCTTAGATTCCAGTCTTTGTCTCGTTACAATCATTACAGTGTTGCATACATACTTTTGGTGAGGCAAAGTTGCTTACTCTCACCCTTTCTCTCTCTCCTGGTGATCGACTGGATTATGAAGACGGCGACATCTGGACGGAAGCACGGTATCAACTGGACAGTTAGGACGCAGCTGGACGATCTGGACTTCGCAGATGACCTGGCTCTTCTATCGCACACTCAACAACAAATGCAAGAGAAGACGACCAGTGTAGCAGCAGCCTCAGCAGTAGCAGTAGGTCTCAACATACATAAAGGAAAAAGCAAAATTCTCCGATGCAACACAACATGCAGCAACCAAATCACTCTTGATGGAGATGCCGTGGAGGACGTTAACACCTTTACATATCTGGGCAGCATCATCGACAATCAAGGTGGATCCGATGCAGATGTGAGGGCACGGATTGACAAAGCAAAGGTTGCATTTCTACAGTTGAAAAATATCTGCAACTCCAAACAACTTTCAACCAAAATCAGGATTTTCAATACAGATGTCAAGACAGTTACACTGTATGGAGCGAAAATTTGGAGAACTACCAAAGCCATCATCCAGAAGATGCAAGTTATTATTAACAGTTGACTACGCAAAATACTTCGTGATCGTTGGCCAGACATGGTCAGGAACAACGAACTGTGGGAGAGAACAAACCAGATTCCAGTGGAGGAGGAAATCAGGAAGAAGCGGTGGAAGTGGATAGGACACACATTACGAAAAGCACCTAACTGCGTCACAAGACAAGCCCTCGCTTGGAACCCTCAAGGCAAAAGGAAAAGAGGAAGGCCAAGGAGCACATTACGCCGAGAAATAGAGAAAGAGATGAGAAGAATGAGCAAAAATTGGACGGAATTGGAAAGGGAAGCCCAGGACAGAGTTGGTTGGAGAAAACTGGTGGGCGGCCTATGCTCGATTGGGGGTAACAGGCGTAAGTAATTAAGTAAGTACTCACCGTTAGTTTCAGACGCCAAACATGTTATTCGCTTAGCTATTAAGCTGACATAACTACTAACTTATTCAACGAGATTGATGCTTCTATCACTAGTAGAAATGTTTTGTGTTAGTACATTGTTGAAGTTAGGAATGAAAGTTCGGTCGACCTTTGCGAATTGCATCTATGTAGTCATTATGATACCGTAATATAAAAAATCGGGCAGATTAAACGCTTCCTTTTAATGGTCTGAATATGTTTCCAGTACTTCAGAGTATCTTTTAAGATACGCCATTAAGGTTTGAGAATGTTATATTCATGCTCAGTTTCGTGAATAGCTATAAACTTAGTTTCAAAACACATCGTTTTTTTCAAGGATTCTGCATTCCATTAAATTAAAAGAGAAACGCGCTACTTCATTTGATATTTTGATTCGTTTTTTGCTGATACACATTACATTCGAATTGAAAATTTTTAGGATAAAAATCATATATTCTCCAAAAACTGTCTTTATGTTTGTCATCATGATCTTTGTTATGCTAAATGCTAAAAAGTGTTTGCATTCTTTATGTTTCCAATTTAATGATTGAAACCAAGTAATATTCACTCGTACTTGTTCTATGAGTGTCATTATATGTGTGTTATTATAGTGTAATGTCTCATTTTTTTCACATCGAGACAATTAATTATATTTGTGAAAATTAACTTGTCAATATAGAAATGCGCTTATTTGATACATTCATTTAACAATAATCTAATTATTATTTCTACTTTAAACCCAGTATTTTACCAATGTAATGTATTTATTTACTTCTCATAGAGAGGAGGAGAGGTAAAGAGTAACTTGCCTTAAAACATATACACACACACGTACACAAAGACAACTAACAACTGGTTGTGATAGATTGATAGTTGTGCCATAAACAATGTATTTCCTCCTTTCTTCATTATCTGTAACATTTTCATGAGTATAAAAAAAGAAAGCAAAAACGCGCATACATTCTTTGTTTTAAGACATAGAAAAAAAATAAAAAGAATTACGTCTTTTCAATATAGATTGTTTATAACCTTGGTTATCTATCAATTTATCATGTTGATTTACGCTTAGTTGTTTCTTGGTGTGTGTGTGTGTATGAATAATTAACAGACAGTTAGTTGATAAATGGATTTTTTTTTGTGAATGTTTGTTTTTCAATATTTTTACACTTCATTATATTTGTTGATCAATTAGAAGTTCATTTTGATTTTTCAATTCAGTTGAACTAGATACAGTTGCATGATGCAGTAATATGTGAACTGTTTGTTACCAAGTTTAACTCTTGTTACAAATCATCAGTAAACTGAAATTTAGATAATTAAACTCTTGAGACTAGGTTTTTTTTCCTATACACTCGAACTTATCGGGATTCAAAGCAAACTGACTTTTTCAAAATACTAAACAAATAGTAGTAGTTGTTGTTGTTGTAGTGTAGTGAAGGAGAACACAGGTGAGGGCAACCGAATTGTATTTATCGAAAATTACAGAGTTACTTAGTAAAATAGGAAAACCATATCGTAAACCGTTAATTTGCAAATCTTCAATCCATTGTCTGACATTTCACTATTCATGCGTTTCATACAAATTCCATTGTGTTCTAACTCTTCCTTTCTTGATCTGCCCCCATCTTCTGCTGCCAGACATTACTTTTACACTCGCGTCATATACTACTTATAAGTAGCGCGCACCACAATTGTAGTAACACTGAACGTTCTAAAAATTCCTGCGATTTTCCAAAATTTCAATCTATCATTGAATAATAACATTGGTACTTATAATCTCTCTATATAAGGTTACTATTCTTAATTCAATTTTTATCCTTGTCTAAATGAATGTATATGATTTGTGTATTGGACGGTAGTGAAAAGGGATTAATGTTTCGTTAGTACAATTTGTGCAATTCAATGTTTACGTTCTGTGTGTCAATAACAATAATGATCATAATGATAATATACGTAAATAATACCAGCGTTATTATTTCATCTTCTCGAATGCCATATAAGTTATCAATGCATACTCAAAATAGTAGTTTTATGCTAGAATTATCATATTTATTTACTTCTTAATTACTAGTTATTTTTTTATGTTTGTTTACATTGATATTCATTGTTGCTTTGACTGCATCTATAGTCCACTTGATAATTATATATTATGTTAATGCTTTTTAAAAAAGTACTTCAGTATCCAAATCATGATTTATTGTGATCAGTCTAATGATGCGGATAAATTAAATTCACAATTAGAAGTATCGACTTAATCAATGTACATGCCTGAAATATTGGGTCGATTCTTGACTTACGCATGTGAAAAAAATAGCACAGGTGCATTAGTTCATTGTGTTCTCTCGAATTCTGACCTTATGAATTCCTCATCATCTCTGTCTTTCTATTTCTAAAGTTATCTCACTGAGTCATACTTCTTGAATCATATCTTCGAACCCTAATCTTCTCTATTACTGCTAATATTTTTACTATCACTACCACTATTCGATTTGAACTGACAGTTGCGTCTGTTTGCTGATGCGGTATGGCAACCTGGACTTATATACTGATGTACGAAGTTCCACGTTGTAACTGACTGACATCCAAAAAAGGCAAAGACATTTTACATGTCTGTTTAAATTTTATAATTAATATCATGAATTTTTCATAGTAATTAGTCACTTACTCACTATTAACAAATTGCGAAAGGTAATTTCAGCGTTCTAGTAATAAGACGCTGTGACCATTGGAGTTCAACATTGTTGATTATGAAGCAGTTATCTAGCGAGTGCATTGGAAGATCAATGCGTGATGATAAAAAGTGATTGTAATCAAACATACAGAATGTTAGACACCGTACACTGTTGAATTCTATGCTAAAACGAAACAGCTCTGCAGTATTTTTTGGTTTTCATTGGCTTTTTTTTAAACTAATATATATTTGGGATACTAGTTGTAGTTGTAAAAGTAGTTCATAAATTTGAAATCCTTTCACTATTTAACACTTAATCTACACGTAGTCTTTTCGGGATTAACTTTCAACTGCGTTCTCATTTCGTATTTCAAGTTTTCAGTAGTATATTTTGGAGTGATAAAGGTCTCAGTAGTTTTCGAAGCAAACAGTTAATGTGTGAAGTCTAAGACTCGTTTACCACCCCTAACGTATTATTTTGTTTAGGTACTAGTCTATGTTATTGCCTACTTTAATATTATAAAATCAAATAGTTTAATGGTTTCATTTATTTAGGCTGTCCATATGTTATCATGTATGCCTTTAATGCACTACCCATCTATTCTAGAACTTCCAATAAAGCTGAGATAGTTGTTTGGCATAAAATGACAGACAAAGCTTTTATTTTCCAATACGTTAGGACGTGCAGAACATATGCTCAGCCATCGTCTATCTCAGTGTGCTACCATTTTATCTGTTTTTAAGTCTTCTGGAGTGCAGTCAACTTATTATTCTATATTCCTCCCGATTTGCTCTAATTTTTTAGATGCTCTTTATTTTCTATTTTATTATCCATATGATTAATTCTTGTGTTCACCTTGCTCGTGTTAATTTCCTTCAAGTGTTTTAACATAGATCTTAGTTACTGCAAGCTCTATGCAACTGTTACATATTCTTCATGTTATCCATGTACTGGAGTCTGACCACTCCTTGATTCATTTCCGAATAAAAACAGTCCCATACTCCCTAGTATTTAAATCAACAACAACTCATAGTAAACATCCTTTGAAGTTAACCAACACTTCTTAACCTAAAATATTTTGATTGTATCTTAGTAGAAACTGTTTCAAAGTGTAATCGTTATTATTGATTTGAATTGCAAACGAATCTTCACACTATGCAATTTATTACTGTATTTTTTACTCATTTTACAGCGTGCCGAAGAACTAGCTCGTCGGCAAATAAAATCTTCTCCAAACGATGTAGACCATTGGCTTTCACTTATAAGAGTGCGATTTCGAGCTGGCAATACTGAAGCTGCTCGTGAAGCTCAACGAAATGCAGCTTCGCTGTTAAAATTGTCTTTTCTTCCACAACTTGCTATTGGGTGAGGCGTTGCGAGTTTACTGTCTTTTTTCGATTTATTTTGCATAATTTTAATACTTTTTTGTTACTACTTATATACTGAAAATATTAAAATAGCATTTATTAATTTACCATGTAAAGCTCCATTCAGGGATTGATAAGTTCAGTGCGAATTGAAGCCTTACCTCTCTTGTGATATCAAGAATGGCTACGATATAATCTTTTTTCGCTCTTCGTTCAAGTAGGTTCTCTGTCGAAGGAAACGCCGATAAGATTTTCTTTTAATCTACCATACAGTACATTGGTTGTTAATATTTACAATTGGTTTATCACTTATTAGCGATTAGTGATATGTCTGTGAAGTTATTTTTAGTGCTGTCGATAAAGTTACAATATGTCCACTAGTCTAATTGACATTAACTGGAAAATGCTATATTGAGATTTAAGGTGGTGGTTGGAGGTTGTTGATAGGAAATCCTAGACCTAGGTTATAATATTTGGCATTACTTAATAATAAATCGATTGTAAATAAATATCAGTCTTACAGGAGGTCAGTTGTGCCAGGAATAGTTCGGGAATAACGTCTCTGGCTGTGGATCCGAGTGACATGGGATCGAATCCATCAGGGAGTGTTATTTCTCTCAAGATTAGAGATTCACCTAACGTATGAGTGACGAAAAGAACAGAACCTAAGCTAAGCAGGGTATCTTGGAGACTACCTTCAACCACTGTCTTACTGATTATTTATATGTTATGACCTGCCATCCGGATAATATCTATTATTATAAATAGTGTTCTAATTTCGTTAACGTTTTTCTAGTAAGAACGAAACAGATCTGAGTTAAACCTCATTATCCGATCAGGGATTATCACTTGTATATTATCCACCTGAATTTTTAATTGTTGATCTATGCGAATCATCTAGTTCACTTCAAGTGATTCAAAGAGTAATGGTTCTCTCAGTTTAATATACTCCCAACCAGTCGAAATAGTTTGCTAATTTAGGAATTAGTGGGCGCGCTATCCAATCATATCTTTAAGGTACTTTAGAGTATGTATTTAGTCATCCTTTAAGTATATCCTCTCTAACCTATAAATGTTTGGAGAAAATAAACTAACCGTGTTGTGTCCGCATGATAACTGCAGTCGATGGTGGAGACTAAGCTCAGCGCAGCTCGGATTCGTTCATAGCTACTAATATTTCATCACCCTTTATCTTCCTCTCAGTTTTGAATTTCAACATTGATTCTTACATTTCTTCTTACTTTGTCCTTTTGAGTTTAGTCGTCCCTACTATCACAACTACTACATTGTTCAAATCAGTTTGTCTGTTTTTACCGCTCTTGTCATGCCCGTATGGTGTGGAAAAGTGGGCCGACGCATGTCTTTTCTAGGCTCTAAGTTAATGATAGCTCACTGAATTTATAAGCTTAATAACAACAAGATTGGATTTCGTAAAATATAATTTATTTCCCTATTGTTTTAATGAATATCATTTATTTTCCATGCAGTGTTGCAAGAATTGAATTTGAATATGGCGATGTTGATCGTGGAATACGTTTGTTGCAAGAACAATTAACTGTCCATCCGAAACGTAAACTTTTATATGAAGAATGTATCAAACTATTATTAATGAATGATAAAATTAAAGAAGCCAGGTAAAATTTAATTACAACTTCAATTTAATTATATATTTATCCTGTAATTTAATTTAATTGTTTTTTTCATTGACTACACATTCGTATACACCTTTGTTTAACAACTCTATATTACCTATTATTGGTTTTCGATGTGTAATTTTTTATTGTATTCAATTTGAATTTGAAATAGAAACTGTTGTACTAACGCATATATTTAAAAATTTCATAGCTTTTTCCCAATGATCCTAGTTTGGAATGCAGTGGTTGTTTATTTCAGTCTCATTGCTAGTCTATAATTCAATTCTAATTATTCTCTAATATCCACCATGTCTATTTAGGTGATTCGAATTTTTGCTCGAAAATTTTAATTAGATATTTCTTTGATTTTATGTTTTCGTTATTAACTGATAATATTTTATTACTTTGACTATTGATTTCTTTGTGTTTGTTTGTTTGTTTTACAGAACTGTTCAACAGCAAGCTGAGAAAAATTTAAAACCTGTTCAGTGTACCACGTTAAATTCGTTGTTTGAAGGTCAAGTGAAATGTTGAACAAATTTATCTGTATATCAGATTTCCTTAGAGAAAACGTTTCCTCATTTTTGTACTACTTCTGATACTGTGAATAAATTTTTTGTATTAAAGATATTTAGTTATTTTTCCAATAAGAAATGCATGAATTTAATGGTTGACTTCTGTGTCACTTGACTCAACGATTTTGATGATACACTATTATCTAGTAGATCACATACAATAACTATTGGCTGTATGATATTATTATGGCCTACACACAAGATGAAAGTGTTACCATATTTGCACTATCTTTAGAGTGAGCAATAATACTGTCTGGTTTTGACGTTCTATCGTTCAACCTTTTTCAAGTTCCATGTGCTTCATTTGATCAGTTTTAATTGTATAATAACTTTCAAAATTAAAGATGATTTTCCTTAAGAAAATTTACACATTCTGAATTTCATCAGAAAGCAAAATACCTATTTTCTAAAATGAATACTGTTTCCGTTATTCATACCAGCCGAGTTATAATATTCACTTTCAAATCGAATACATATACTAGCGGTCAAAGTCAGCTTATAAAATGTATCAATTTAGTATAAAAAGTTATCATGCTTTTCAAAGCCTATTTACAAGTTCGTTTAGTTATCGTTGAGTCATATTTTATGTGAAAGCTGCTGACATTATCCGGTTGCTTAAATATAGATAGGTAAAGTAGGGCCTCAACCGGATACCTAGTGCGAGAATGCTGAACAACTTAAGCATTACAATTTTTGATCCCCGTTGTTCTCTCCACCTATTGTTCATCGTGTTTCAAACACAAATTACAGTACGGAACATACATATCTGAACATATGTATCTTAATTTCTGGTAACCTTCGGTGTAATTATACTTTTCAGTTACCGAAAAGGTGCATTCATTTCTTCTCGAAGCACTCATTACAGTTTTGATATACTTTGTCTCTTCTACTATAGAAAATAAATTTTAACCCGGCGATTAAATTTCGCCTAACCAACCATACCTCTGTGTATCAAGATTGCAGTCAGAAATTGAACCCAAGGCACAGATTTTCTACTTAATACTCATCAACTAGATCTCGACCATAGATGCTACCTTGATGTGGTGGTCGGGCCTGCCTATCGCGATGACCCAACCTAGTTATATTGGCTAGAACATATGTTCCTGTAGGTTCTGCCTTGCCAAGCAGGTCTATTATGGAACGGTTAGACTAAAGCAGCAACTCAGGGCGAAGTCGATAAAAGATGAATTTTACCTAAAACTGTCTGATCTTCAAAAAGTTAGGCATTGTGATTTAAAAATAGTGGCTGGTGACTTTATTGCTCAAGTAGGTAAACTAAGCGAAATTGAAGGACACTTGGACGGATCTCATAGTATTGCGACTCACAGAACAGATAATAGCTACTGTCTGCTGCAACTGTGCACATACAATCGCCTACTTCTATCATGTACTAACTTTAAGTAGAAGGAAAACACCTTTTGACATGGCGACCCCCAAAGTCAACTCAAAGCTGGACCCGAATTAATCATTTCTCTCTCAGCCACCGATGCAGGGCCTCTATAGAGTACTCGTTCTGGTACATATGTTTGGATTTAGATCGTGCTCTAATGCGATTGCGTATTTGTTTGCGTCTTACTGGACGTAGGGAAGACGCTGCAAGGAAACCTCGTAGGGCTCTACTTAATGATAGCAAAACTAGGAATATATTTCACGAACATTCCGAGGCGGCTTGGAACGATATCAGAAAAGCTGTGGAAACAGTAGTGACATCATCTGCTAGTAAGGTTAACCATAAGATCAGGGGGAAGAGATGGATTTCAATAGCATCCGCTGAACTGATAGATGCTCGAAAACTCATCCCACTTGGGTGCGAACATGATGAAGAGCGGAGCCAGCTTAAGTTCAGGCTGGTAGGAAGCCTACCTAATGATTGAGAACAGTGGTGGTTAGCGAAAGCAAGAGGGATGGAAGAGACAGCAGCGAAAGTTGACAGTAGACAACTGTTCAGACTTATCAAGGAAACCGGTATTAGATATCCAACTATTAGCGTGACTATCTCAGAAAAAGATGATCTTATTATTCATTCCTAACCCAGGAGATTGAATCGATGGGCAGAACACTTTAGGGATCAGCCACACCACTCATCCTGAGTGGCAAATCGATATAAGTCCGAGGTTTTACGAACTTGAGAAAGCTATAGGAAATCTGAAGCGAGGTAGAATAACGGACCCTGACAGATTGACCCTTGAGATTTTTAAGGATAGTGGTTCAATTTCAGCAATTAGATTGACTTTGATCTTGGGTAGAATCTGGGAACAGGGGATAATCCCATCTCACTGGTCCCAATCACTCCTTGTCTCAGTCTTTAAGAAACGACGAAAGTTCTTTTCTGACAGTCACAGAAGAATCAGTTGAACTAATATGGTATCTAAAATATTGGCCTTATTAATACTCTAACGCCTAACTAGAGCTCGTGAAGAGCAGACTCAAGAAGACCAGGCTGGTTTTCTACCTGGACGTGGTTGTATACACCTAGAACCAACACACACGTTCAGACATCTCACAATAGTTGTATTTCTCTACACTAATTCGGCATTTGACTCTGTTGGTCGTGAGGTTCTGTAACAGTGTTTGTCATTCAGAGGTGTACCAGAAAACTACATTAACCTCATACATACTCTCCACTCGAACACCACCGGTCGAGTTAGAGCTCATAGCGAACTGTCACCGGAAATTATACCCCGAGTGGTGTTCGTCAAGGTTATCCACTTTCTCCATTCTTGTTTAACTTTGTCATATACATGCTTTTAGAAATAAAACTTCCCTCGTCTGATTTTTCAGGAATTAAACTTAAAATATGCCGATGACAGTTCTATTCGATGAAGACGCTGACAAAATTCAGAGTCTTCTGACCACTTTAAGCAACAGTACAAGCATTTTAGAGATACGCTTCTCTCCGTAAAAATACAAACCGTTATTTTAGGATTTGCTTGCATCGGCACCTGAACTAGTGACAGGGGGTGAAGTAGTTGAATGTGTTGACCTCTTCACTTATCTGCGGAGTCTGATCAGTGCTGATGCGTTGGTGTATGACAAAATCCTAGCACGGATACAGAAGGCACGATTGGCTATCGTCAACTTGCGTCAATCAGGACGTAGGCGAGATATCCATCCACTAACTAAAGGACGAGTCTCCTGTACATCAGTTCAATCTGTTCTATTATATGGGTGCGAAACATGGCCAGTAAGAGTAGAAAATATCCGTAGGTTGCTGTTTTTCGACCATACGTGTCTTTGAATCATTGCTCGTATATCCTAGAACCACCGAGTAAGCAATGCTGTTGTTAAGAAGATGGCGAATCAATAGATGAAGTATTAACACTTCATCACTTGAAGTGGTTGGGACTTGTGTTACGTATGTCTAAGCGCCTACTGACTCGACAAGCGATGTATTATGGTATAGGAGTAGGTTGGAAGAAAGCTAGGGGCGGTCAGACCAAAACATGGCACAAATCCACGAAGTCACTGACAAGTGGACTGAGTCATGTCGGTAGGTGTCGACTACCTGGTTGGGGTCCGCGAAATGATAATAATCGATGGTTGGAGACCCTGAGTGACATGGCTCAGAATCGTTTGCAATGACGTAGGTGCATCCATTCTTTGTTTTCTCTCAAGCCCTTATCTTCCGGATTCCTCACACCTTAAAATTTCTCCTTTTAAATTTATTTTACTGGATTATACTTGTTGAATAAAATCTTCTGACCGTGATCTTTCCGATTACCGCCCATGCTTCCACTACCTCAATCACTATAGTTTTTAAATCGACAGTTGCACTTCCGTGCTACCGTGGTATGGCAACTTGAACTGATGTACGTACTTACGCAGTTCCACTTTGTAACTGACTGACTGATGTCAGCTAGATAAACTACATCTGAGTATTGAAGCTAGCACTGGGTTTCCATCCCTGTGCTTATCTTGGTTATGCATAGTTTTTGATAACAACAACGAGAAAGTGCAAACTATCATGGAATTTTTTTTATCATAGTTCAGTTACTTGAATTGATAAATATTTTTCAGTGTACCTTTAATTGTACTAAAACTTGATCCGCTGAAATTAATATCGTTTATTTATACACTATAGTTTACTGAATTTTGCATAATTTGAAATATATTTTTTTCAGATGCTGAAATTATTTTTAATTGTCATGATACTAATGATTTCAGTACGTTATGTAAGCAGCCCATTTACTAATTTAACACTGACTTATTATATTTAGTCAGAAAACGTTCGGCAACTAATTCGCAGAAGGCCATTTCTCTATTAGCAAATATAGTACACACCAGATAACTATTAATGTCTTAATTGAAAAGATAAAATATCTGTTTAACCATCGTCGGGAGTTCCACAGCACATCATGAATTAAATAAATGAGATTGATGATTATGTAAAATAAGAAAGAATCGATTAAATTACGAAAAACGTTGTTGGAGTGATGAAAGAAAATTTCTAAAAATGTCACAAAGACAAAAGTAAACTATCTAAGTTCGTAGTAAGCAATGTAACTGAAAACCGTTGTATTCTTCAATATTCGTCAGTTATAACAAGTAAATTGACACATGCACAAAATGAATAATAAATGTAAGCTAACTATGGCCGAATTGATGAGTGTTTCAAAATATGTCAATTCAAAAAGCTCGATAGATAATGGATGTTGTATGCTATCTGTTTGTAAATCTATATCACTACCTTTGAAAGTTAGAGAGTATCCTGTTCATTTAGTTTACTCGATCTTAAAGAACTGTGCATTCGAATCTTTAATGTCATTAAACAGAGTGGAAGAACTACAAAATTAATCTGCTTTCGGATAGCCAGATTTGCTCACTGTAACATAATAGTTAAAGTTTCTCTGAATTATTCACGATATTACATTTGCAATAAATACGCTTACCTAAAAAGTGATTGGCTTGTGAACTGCTGTTTTGATGAAAACTACTGTTTGTACTTAAATCCAATTATGGTAGGGAAATAAGATTAAAATATAGCCCGGTCTTTTTTTTTCTTGTTATCTCTTTATAAGGGATAGGGTTTCTAGTTATTTTTTTGCTTTGAATGTATATTTACTTGAGCAAATATGCGTCTTCAACTTGCTAGAATCAAATAAGCCGCGAAAATAAAGACTACCTCAACGAAGAAACGAAAATAACAAGCCGGTTATTTATCGTACAAAGCAAGAAAAATGCCGCAGATTTATTTCGTTTGAAGTGCTTGTGATGTACGTTTTCCTTTGGGTCAGTAAATAACAGTTGGAAATTATTCGCAAATAGTGTGTTTAAGATATGTGTTAAGGAAACATCTTTAATGCATTCCATGTTGACCAAAATTAATAGTTACTCTCAACAGAACCAAATGATTTACAAGAGAAATCAAGAATCTGTTTATAAAACCACTGATAATTGGTTTAAACCCTATTGAGAGATAGTAGTTACCGATAGAATAACTTTCATCAATGCAAAACAACCATAACTAGAATGACTCAAAGTAACACTGATATACACATTTTTACTTATCCGCCCTTATGGTTCGTATTTTCCATTGCCTAGAGTAGTTGTTAACTTGTAAAAATTTCATTTTCTAATGTTCTTTTGTTATTATGATTACTATTATTATTATTCCTTTCAATTTTCTTCTTTTTCTTTGTTTTTCTCTTAATGTATTATTGTAAAGCAAGTCAATTTGAACCGATACATATATATCTATGACAGATTTGAGGTTTATTTTCTAACTGTTCAATGTTAGTTAATAGATAATTTATTCACTGTTTACTAACAAGCATAAATTCACATGGATCTATCTTAATGAAATAATCAAATCTTGTAATCTGTGAGAAAATTGAAAACAACATCACATTATATCTACAATATTTCCTTTGATTGATTAACTCAAATCAACTTATTTATTAAAATAAGCACTTAGTTTTTTTATAGAAAGTGCATATCTAAAATCAGATATCTATTGAATAAGTTTCTACATAAATAAATATTAATTTTAATTACTTCATACAATCATACTTTTATCTAATTTTTAATGCTTAATTTGACATTTAAATGATGATTATTTAAAAGTATGATTTTTGTAATCAAGCTTGATTTCTGTTCATTTTAAGTTTGTATTTATCCTCATATGATATATATATATATATATATATATATATATATATATATATATATATATATATATATATATATGGTTAGAGACCTTGAACGACATGGCTCAAAATCGTTTGAAATGGCGCAAGTGCATCCATTCGTTGTGCTCTCTCAAATCCTAATCTTCTGGATTCGTCAGCACCTATCCCTTTGTCTTTCTAACCTTATCTCACTGAATTATACTTCTTGAATAATATCTTCAAACCCTAGTCTTCTTCATTTCCATTAATACCTCTACTATCGGTATCACTATGGGATTGGATTTGACATTTGCGTCTCTGTGTGCTAATGTGGTATGGCAACATGAACTTATGTACATACGTTCCAAGTTCTACGTTGCAACTGACTGACTGACTGACTATATATATATTTATATATATATATGTATATATATATTGACATCTGACATCCAGACCAAGCATTTTAGAAAGATAGTTTTCTTAACAACCTTTCAATATGTAGGGTAAGGTTAATCGAGGTACTGAGATGCTTAGATTTCGTCACGAAACTTTTCGTTCATATTGGCTAAATTGCATTGTCGCCAGTTTCTTGACAAAAAACTTAATTCTAATTCGTAACCCCCATTTTGTAACTATTACTTAATTATACTTATTTCTCATACTATTTTATAGGTACTTTCAAGTGATTTAAATGTTTTCAAGCCACTTTCATATCTCTTTGAATATCATTCATAAATTATAGTTGCAGTGAGTTTGTAGTTATTTTTACGTAGTTCATTTTATGTCTAGCTAGTTATATATATATATATATATATATATATATATATATATAAACCACTTGGTTTAATCTTAATTATCGATTTCATTTTGAGATTATTATCATGTTGTAAACTTTTTTGCTCTTTATCAAGCATAAATGAACAGATATATATGCACTCTTGATTATCGAAATTATGGGAAATTATTTCAAACTTGTATATAACTCCGAATAATGGCTGTAATAACTAGTTCATTAGTATGTCATCCATTTTCACAAAATAATTAATCATCTAAGTTTTCAGGCATTTTTGTAAATTAAGTTTACTGAACATTGTGAAGTGGTGTTGAATTTATTTTCATCTATAAAATTCTACATCTTTCATAAAATGAGGTGAGGAAATTCGGCTTATGGTAGAGATTTACATTCACTGATTCTTTTTACTAAGTAACACTAGTTATTGCATTGCGGGGTTGTTGTGAAAATTGTTAAGTTTTATTTGGGACCATGAATCGATCAATGTTAGACCACCATTAGAAACCTGGAAGTACTGGACGGCCGTTTCGTCCTGGTATGGGACTCCTGACCCCCGCAGGATTCGAACCCAGGACCTTCGGTATTGTGCGCGAACGTCTAACCTCTGGATCACTGAGCCGGTATCTAACGGTGGTAGTGTCTAACTTGATCAAATTCAAGGAGTTGCTCAACCTCATACCCTGTATACATCCGGACAGGTTTGAACTTCACTGGTCACAACTTCCCACTAGAACTGGGAGAAGATTCCTCACCAAGCTAGTCACTAGTGGATACATGTAATTGTATTGCGGGGTTGTTGTGAAGATTGTTAAGTTTTATTTGTAACCATGATGAGTCCCATACCAGGACGAAACGGCCGTCCAGTGCTTCCAGGTTTCTAATGGTGGTCTAACATTGATCGATTCATGGTTACAAAGAACACTAGTTATGACTGATTATTTTTCACTTTGTGAAAGAAATGAAATATTCGATAATTTATTAAAATGGCAAGGCATTTTAGTCACAACTATATGCATACTCATTTAAATAACGCTTTGAAAAGATAGCGATCCCATTAAAGGATAAACAAGATTTATAAGGTCAACTTGATGATAAGAAAATATTCGAATGATTTTTTAAAAAATTTCAGGTGACTTTAGAAAATGTTGTTTATTCTAATCAATTTTAATTGTACTTAAATGTTGACATTTATGGTTTTTAGATATTTCAGATTACAAGTAAACAATCTTCTGCAAATGACTTGTTTCTGTTTTCTACCTTAAATTATCAATTTATTTCATTCAATGGCTTTTAAATATATATATATATATATATATATATATATATATATATATATCAGTTGACCGGAAAATTATTAATTGTGAACTTGAATTTACCTGATTTAAACTCTCTCATTATCATTGATAAATAAAAGTAGATCATCCTTATGATTCCTAGAAAAAGTAAATAAGAATCACTATGATATAGAACGATGAATTATTATTTTTTGATTTGAAAAATACTGTTCAATTTGTTTAACTCTGTGTGAAAAATCTGTTTATCAGAACGATCTTTGTGCAAATTTATGAGAGATTAATTTCTGGAAAAAAAAGATATCAATATGTAAAGTATAAAATCTGCTTAATCATATTCTAACCGTTAACTGCACTTTGGATGCTATTTGCCTTGACTTTTGTGAGAACTTGACACTTGGATCGTTTTGATACCAAGTCTCTACATTAATTGGAACATCTCTCTATATCATCAATTTGTGAGTTATAACTTGTCAGGAAGATGATCTCATACTCAAAGAATTATAATATTTGTCTTAACAAAATATCATCCCTATTAAATGATGTTGAAAAGAATTATTGAATGCATAAAAATTTACTTCGAGATGTTGGTGAAACTTTGTCACTCAGGTGGATTATTGTGGTGGTGTTTCGTTCTCTGAGCTGGATATTTTGGTAGTGAAGCTTTCATTATCCTTCTGAATAACATCATCAGCATAAACTTTAGATGGAAGTGAAGTTTTCTCCACGTTTGACCCGTAGCTTGTTCTGCTAACCTCGATCTTGATTGTTTGATGTTGTTTACACCTCTGTTTTGATTGTATCCCCCTTTTGATCTGTTTCCTGATCCTGTGTCACCTATGATTTTTCTGATTGGTTGATAAATTGGGTCATTGTTGATATGTTTGTTGACTTCTGATTGACCTGAGTGCCAAGCTTCTAAAAAATCTCTAGTGTTCTTTGTCCTCCCCCTATCCAGTATTTCCACATTGTTCCAATCGAATATCGTGGCGTTTGACTACTAAATAGTGTTCCCGTAAACGAAGCTGAAGACACCGTCAACTTTCTCCTATGTGGAGTTTTTTACAATCAAAGGTGCAAACAACAACAGGTTTAAGGTTAACATCAACTAATCAAGATCGAGGGTAGCAGAACAAGCCACGGGTCAAACGTGGAGAAATTAGAAAACTTCACTTCCATCTGAAGTTTGTACTGTTGATGTTATTCAGAAGAATAACGAAGGCTTCACAACCAAAATATCCAGCTCAGAGAACGAAGTGCCATCATAAAATTTACTTCGTTTCCTATTTATTGCAGAGATAAATGTGTTTTGATCATTAGTATGTAATCTTTTAATTATAGTCTATGAATTATAGAATTTGTTTTATTTTCTTCAGCAACAATTAAGTAAAATTATTAATCAATTAGCTAGAATTATTTTTACTCTCGTTATTTGAGATCATTTTTAAAAACATCAAATTATAAATAATTAATGAATACTTCAAGCTAATCATATTAATAATCCATTCGCTTCAAATAAAACATTTCAGAATTTTGACAGTCTGATCAGTGATATTTTATGCATGAAACAGCCTTCATTTCTGTTGATATCAATTTTATAATTGGTGGATTATAACAAGTCATTTCTCTAGTGATAAAATATCTGAAGATAATCACATGTATGTACCGGTCTCAAATTTTTTTTACGATTCGTATCAATACTGAATTAGAAAATTATTACGAAAACAAACTTATGAGTTAGTGTTGATATAATAGTCCTACTAAAAGTAACAGAAAAGTGAAGATAAGAAAAGCAGGTCGAAAGTCAACAAAAATAAAATCGAAAGAATTAAGGTATGGCATTAGCTCTAAATCAAAGTAAAATACGAAATGAACCATTATGCGATATTATGATAGATTTTGAACCATAGATTTTGATTTTTTAACTATCATGTTGCCTTAAATCGGGTAACACATAATAACGAATAGATATTTTAACAAAATCATGATTAGCACCATGCATGAGAATGAACTGATCTGCATGAAAATGTGAGACTATCCAAGTTATGACATTCATAACTTCATCCACTGAGGACAATAAATAATCGTTATTAGTTAACTGTTATTAAAATGTCACGGTATGTTTTCATCGTATGACCTTGAACAGCCAATAAGAGCGATTTGCAATTTATCCAATAAAATATCGCTATCAGATTTCATAAACTTGATGAAATTATTTACTTCTTATTGATATTAAGAAATATTTGTGTTGAAGAACGCTTTTGAAATAGTTTGTTGACTATAGAAAAACCGGTTTTAAGTTGAAAACAATTATATCAGCGTAAAAATGCTTTACATCAAGTGCTTATTTAATAATGAAATCCTATCATTCTTAACGTATGATCCAGGTAAGTAGAATGTATATTCATGTTGCATATAATGTAGGGAAATGTTTTACTGTAAACATGAACCAATAATTCTCTCCAAGTTTATAAATAGTAATCTGGATTTCACTGACTAATCTATCAAACTACACACAAATGTGTCGTTCAAAGTCAGTTGTTGAGTTTATCGATTTTGCCAAACATTTGTATCTTTTAATATTATTAGCGTTGTATTCATGTCAAGATGAATGAATTAACTAGTTGTGTAATTTGTTTTTGACATTCAATCACAAATGTTTGTTCTTAACAATTCGATTTTTAAAGTTTCTCGTCTGGTAGGAATTTTCAAAGTTTAAGGAGATTATCGTAAACAAACTGTATATATTTTGAATGATAAGAAACAGCCGTAATTTGTTGAGATTACGTAGTCATTTGTAATATTAATTCAATATAAATCACCATCAAGATTGTGTTAGATCGTATAATCGTCAGTTTATTCAGTGTTTCGTAATGTAGTTTGAAGCCGCATATGAAAATTGAATTAGATAATCAACTTGAAATAGTACTTGTGTTATTGCATTTTACACAATTTTTGGCCAGGAAATCATTAGAAATTCGATGAGTTAAGTCAAAACACTATTTATTTTTATTGTTTCAGATTATTTCTCAGCATATTTAAAACATAATATATAAACTGTGATATTCATTTTTGCTTCCAGTGTTTACTGAAAACTATTCTATCCAAATATTTCAATAGTCTTATGAAAACTGCTCAGAATGTCTTTTTTCTGTTTATTATCGATAAGAAAGAAACTGGGTTCTCAGTCATTACTTATGAATTGAGTGGTTGTTAACAAAACTTTTATCTACTATTTAATGGAAAATGTTCACTGGGAATTCGGATGCGACACATTTAGTTGAAGATTATGCAAAGTATTGGTTTTTCAATCCTATCAACCATTGAATTGTGAAATAACTGGAATAATTATGCTAACTTTCATATTGTGGTCTTAAAGCTAAATAATGATCTGCTTTCCTCGAGCTACATTCATGTCCAAGGTGAGTAACATATAAATTAAAGTAAGTAGATCATGTGTTGAGAAGTTTAAATGTTAAGATGATATAGTGGTACAGTGTCACTTGATGTTCATTATTTTCAACATGGTGTGTTTGTAAAAACTTCTGATGCAAACTATTTTAAAAATTTGCGTTCTTAGATTGTTACTTCACATGAATAAAAATTACTAGAAATAAAGGCTCATCTGTTTTAATCACTTTATTCATTTACTGAATTTACATTTGAATTCATCATCAATAACTTACTAAAATTAGTACGCATACAATGTAGCCCTATGAGTATTCATTTTTGTTTATTGCATTCCTGTACATACTACAGTATTCAGTTGATGGAATGAATATCTCAGTTAATAATTACATTAGATTATAGAATTAAACTAAAATGTGTCATGTAATTTTTTCATTGCTTAATTAATACACCAGCGCAATGTCAATTCTGCTCATAGGATATTTACCTATTAAATCCAATGACAACAGCACCAATGAATACTGAAATAACAATTATTGATTGATTTTTTTCTTGTTTTTCTCCTTTACAGAAGGTCAGGGCTATTTGAAAAATCACTACAATGGAGAAGCACACTCATCAAACTGATCTTTGGCGAAGTGTATTATTATTTCTCAGTATCACTTAATATTGTCTAATATACGATGTTCAGTGAACAATAAAAGAAGAAAGAAATATATTTTTATGAATTGAAAATTATCACACTTTGGTAGATTATTACCAGGAACTTGAATTATTTAAATGTCTATTCAATTGTGAAACTTTTATCATTAATCACAACATGATTTTCATTTATCTTCAATGTGCATACATCGACCGAAATGAGGAGAGAGAAGGCGAGTCAGCTGATAACTATATTTTCATAAACACTTTTCTTGTCTAAATTTATGTAACAGTGATGTTGCTTTAGTCACTAATTCATTAGTATTACAAAACTAAGAATATCATAGTCTGTAAAAATTAATGGTCTGTTCAGTCAAATTGCTTTATTCTTTCCCAAAATTTATTGATGATACTATGAAGGATTTGTTAAATTACAATATTTCCAATCTATCAATACAACATATTGATTACTGATTTCTTGAGTTTATTTTCAAGTTAAGTGATTTTTGAATAAAATGTGAAGCTTTATTAGCGATAATATTTCAATTTCAAACATCGTGTTATGTTAGGGAGTATGAGGGCAGATATCACTTCCCGGTTGTCAGTCAGTCAACAACAATATAGAATTTCGTACGTACGTACACCAGTTCAAGTCGCCGTCTACATTTCACGGTCGCCTACACAGTGGAAGAGTATTTCCTCTGGAGTGAGCTGAAACAGAAACCTCGGTTAGTTTAGGTCTAATTAACGTTGAGTGCAACCGCAGAGCCCAAGGGACAGCTACTTGTGGCTGGCCACTCACGGCCTTTTTATGAGAAGTTTTTGAAGTGTTAGCTCCGTTCTTGTTTTAAAGGCTTTATCGCTGGAGATGGAAATCCATGGGGCAAGGCGAAGTGTGATATTTTTAGGGTTGACCTTTTCTAACCCTTTCCTTCCTTGTGAGAAGGCAGCATCGCTGCAGATGCTTGTTGTCTGAGAGAAACACCTTACTGCTGTCACACCACTCTGTAGTCAGCCGTGCGACTTCTCCCTCAGACCTTCAGTTGCTGCTTTCAGTCTTACCAACCTGCTCGACATGGTACGACCTAAAGGAACATATGTTCCAGCAAATATAGCTCGGTTTGGTCATCACGATAGACAAGCCTGGCAACCAGGTCAAGATATCAGCGACGGTCGGGAAAATGTAAGCCTACTGATAATGTTCGCGACTTTGGGACAAGTGATCTAAAATGCTAAATAGATAAGTGTTTTGCTCTAATTTGAATGTCTTCGAAAACTAGTTTAATTTCGTTCGAAAAATATCCGTTTAATATTATTAACGACTTATAAATAATTATTCATTCTACATAGGCATATAGTTTTGTTACAATCACAAAATGTCCTGATTTTACATACTTTAGTCTACTACATACGTTGTAGTTTGTCCAGTACTATGCCATCTAAATTACATAACTCTCGCTCGTTATATTTTCAGAAATTGCATAGATTTTTGAACCATATCTCTTGTAGATATTTTTTATAGACTCTGTACTATTTGATGTATTTGATCTTTGTAGTTACAATAGAAAACGCTTTACCCTAAATCAACTTACTCGCGCAATATTATGTTTCTTTATTAATATTTCCATTTCCCTTTGTACAATAGATAGTGTTATTACTGTTATTTTTGTTAGTATGGTCAGTGTTAAAATTACTTTAGATTATAATTGGCTAATTAGAATTCATGGAATGAATTTAAGTGAGAAGTGCTCTCTTCAATATCAATATCAATCTTCGATAATTATAAATAGTCGTTCCTGATAAATCGGAAGATCATGAAAATTACAAATCGTCTTTCGAAGACCATCTATAATCATCTTTCTGTCCGTTTGTAAAAATTGTTTGTAAACTAGATATTTATTAGAAAGTAAAATTTATGACCTAACTAGTCAGCTAATAATACTTCTGATACTCGCTAAAAATTCTCAATAATCTTAACTGACATTTAGTCAAGCTTCTTTGCTTTTCAATGGATTTGACCATACGAAACTTGAATACTAGCCTATTAGGTAAAATTATAATAGACCAGAAAACAACGGATGTAATAATATAATATCTAGATAAAAGTAGAAAGGTGTTATGAACACACATCAACCCGTCATTTGATATGCTTGAACTATTACGAGTCTACCGTCGTTGAAAAACAAGAGGCTACGACAGGCTATTCTAATCCGATTGTCCCAAACTTTCATTGAGTAAAAGAAGAAGACTTGATATGAAGTAGAACATGTATTCTACATGCATCCCGAAAGTTTGAGGTCCGAGTCCAGAAGAGTGTCAGGATCCCGGACTAGGGATCCTGGTCATAAAACATTACGGATAATGCGTCTTTATATGGATGAATATCCTAACAAAAAGTAAATTACTTTCAATCGCTTATCGTTGAATTACTACACAAATTATTGAGTGTTTATAGATACAGTAGCATTATATTTATGATTCTCTTGAGATGAATCATTTTAATGAAAACATGTAGTGCAGGTCGTAAAGTGCATCACATGAAATATTGTTTTGAATCTTATTTAACAATGTATTAGACTTTTCAATTCTTAATTATTAGAGATATTATTGATAGGAGCTTAAATTGGTTTCGTTACGACTTTTGATAGTTCAAATATTCTTGCTAAAGTATTAGTACTAGTAGTAGTAGTAGTACAAAATTTAAAAACACTCCTTATTTTATGTACCTATACTGTTATGCATCAGATTGTAGATATGCAGTCGCATTTTATTTGACATCACTTTAAAGTGTAGTATAAAAATATTAACTTAAATAATTCATAGAAATTTTTATTCATACACTTGATACTGTCAATCAAACTACACTCATTATATTTTTGACTGCAAACGCATTTTTTCAATGCAATTTCATATTCCTTTAAACTCACAGTTTTACCAATTAACATATCGAGCATTAAAAAATTAATTTTCAAGATCATAATATGTTTTATAGTTCAAATATTTTCAAGTGTTCAGTAAATATTCAAAAGATTTTAAAACCAATAATATATGACAAATCAAGCGAATATTTTTTTTGATAAATGTTTATACACATCTACGTACGACACCTTAAAATATTGATATATTTTTTGAAAATAACAAATTGTTTGAATTATTTCATATTACTGTTTAAATTTTGATTAAATTAAATTTTTATCATGCCTAGGGTTTCCTTTCTCTTACACATTTTTTTTTAAATTTGTCGAATACTTTGGATTGATGATGAAAGTTATGTAGAGTTATGTCTGACATCTTATTTAAGTAAAACTTCAAATTATTAATTGTAAAATTTCAAAGCAGTTTACCGAATAAACTGTTTAGTTACTTTGAGCGCTATTAGTTACGTTACATATTATTTTTTGACTCATTCTATTGATCAACTCGAATGTTTGAATATTTAATTAGTTTTATATAAAAAAAGATCTGTTGGGGATGTTAGATCCTCAGAATTCGTTTGATAAATATCTTTATTTTGGATTTATTTCATGGACCGATCATTTGACCTTGAGATCACATTTCCCACCAGGGAAATCCTTGGCTGTGATTGGTTACTGTGTCATTTTTGTGTTCTATTTTTGTAACTGTCCCAAGGACGTCTCTATGGCGTGCTTTGATTCATTGTGTGCTGGCTGGGTGCTTGTAGAATACAATTTCTATACTATATCAAGACTTCTTCTTGATACAGTTTGGGCAAGGGATCACAGTAGCCTACCCGGACGCTGGTTCATTGTCTCGTTCGCGTTAATCGACTAAGGTGAACTCATAATAGTTTAAGCCTACCTATAGACTAGCATAACAAGATGATAGTCATTTTGGATTTTGATTTGGTCCAACACCTCCAGTGCTACATCTTTAGAATGGTTTAGCTAATTTGTAAAATCCCTGTAAATTTCTCAAGATTATTTTACAATAAATTTTGTAATTCCATTATGCCTGGTATGCTAGACATTTTAGTGTACCAACCTTTATAGCATCACACTGAAGAACTTAAAATTCCGATGTAGAAAATAAGAACTGTAAACGATGAAGGAGGCTTTGATTGGAAGATTATTTTAAGTACCAGAAGTAAGAGTATTTATAAGATAACAATTGACCAATACATTATAGGAGTTTTGAGAAAAAAACAGAAATCATATGGACTGTACAACGCGTGCACTTAACAAATTCATATCCGAGAACTACTCTGTATATTTATCGAATTGGCAAGTCAGGTCAATAAACAACTCAATCCTAGAACATACTGTCACTTCTGTTAGCATTTTGTTACCCAGTGGTCCGATGGTAAGGCGTTCGCCTACAATGCCAAAGGTCCCGTGTTCGAATCCTGCGAGGAGCAGGAGTCGTGGATGCGCACTGCTGACGAGTCCCATACTAGGACGAAACGGCCGTCCAGTGCTTGCAGGTTTCTAATGGTGGTCTAACAAGGATGATTGATTAATGATTTCAAA
>OX103973.1:15758525-15774696 GCA_944470395.2 Schistosoma turkestanicum | reverse complement strand
ATCTACTGGTAATCCACGTAATCCTCAACTTAGGTAGCCATCTGCTATATTAGACTTTGTCAAAAGCCTAAACGAAGCCAACAAAGGCTATATTTATGGGTAGTTTTTGATCTTTAAAGCCATACCAGCTTTATCGAGAAACTAATATGCTTTTGAGACATGAATGAACCTTCCTGCTGCTTCTCAGGGGAGGCAACCTTTTCATCTAAACCCTTGAAAAACCTTCTTGTAACTAACCTCTTCTATAATCTTGACAACTGAGCCTTACAAACTTACATGACAATAATCCACTGTATTATGCTACGTAGCCGTTTTAAAAAAATCGAAATTACCATGGCCTTTTTCTGGTTGCTTAGAAGTCTACCATAAGTTACAGACATGTTTCAAAGTGATCTTGAAGCATTTGTGATAATGTTTGTGAATTGCTTTATTAGACTACCTCACATTTCGGCAAATCCCACAGATTTTCTTACATCAAGTTCTTTGATGATCATTAGATCTAGAGTAATGGGAGCAGCATAAATTTCCATGTGAGGTAAAAATGACTCTGCTATTTAGAACCAAGAGTACTTGAGCTTTATTGTAATAGTCTCTCACTGGCTTTGTTATACTACCATCTTGATACAATGCTAGAATACTTTCACCTCATCCTTGTTCTTAACTTATGTAAGAAAGTAAGTGTTCTATATACTTCACAGGAACTACGTACAAAATTTTCATTATACTCTCCTTTAGAATTAAGTAGCGACAACTTACAAATATTTCTAATGTTGAGATTTGGTTTTACCAGCGCCCAATAACTTTGATCTCTCTCACGTTTGTCGCCCTTTACATAGAGTTGTATGAAACTCTCTACTGAGAGCATAGGTGAGTAATTCCTATGTTTATCTGGTATCACCTAGAATATGTATAATGATATAAATCCTTACATAAGAGTTCTTCTAAATTTAGCAAGTCGTTTTTACTGACCACTCTTATCCTATAATTCAATATATATTTATAGTCAACTCACCGCTCAACTGACACATCATTTTATTCTATTAATTTTTGTAAATAAAAACTTTATCAATATATCAATATTGATGGTAATTTATTTATATGATATTGAGTTTGATAAATTATTCATTTGATAATATGTAATCCATTGCTTTTAAATCAAAAAGTCTGAATTATGAAGCAAAAATAATCGTGAATAACTTCAACACTACAGATTTACTTAGTCAATAAATGTGAATAAACAGTGAACATGAATCCTTTC
Organism: Schistosoma turkestanicum; assembly: GCA_944470395.2. Classification (NCBI taxonomy): domain Eukaryota; kingdom Metazoa; phylum Platyhelminthes; class Trematoda; order Strigeidida; family Schistosomatidae; genus Schistosoma; species Schistosoma turkestanicum. Next base: position 15,773,438 of record OX103973.1, on the reverse strand, counting down.
AAACTACGACAAGTCACTGACAGGTGGACTGAGTCATGTTGGTAGATGTAGGCTACCTGGTTGGGATCCGTGAGACGAAAGTCACCAATGGTTAGAGACCTTGAACGACATGGCTCAGAATCGTTTGCAATGGCGCAGGTGCACCCACTCTCTGTGTGCTTTTTAATTCTAATCTTCTGAATTCCTCATAATCTCTATCTTTCTCCTTCTAAATTTATCTCACTGAATTATACTTTTCGAATCATGTCTTCGCTCCCCAATCTTCTCCACTACTGCTAATAATTCTACTATCGCTATCACTCTTGGATTTGAACTGACAGTTACGTCTCTGTGCAGACGTGGTATGGCAACCTGAACTGATATACTTATGTACGAAGTTCTGCGTTGTATCTGTCTGTCTGTCTGAACATGAATCCATTGCTTTACATTCACTACTTTCTAACTAAGCAAGTTTGTTGTTTTACTGAAATCCACTCATAAACAAAAATGTCTTAACACTATCATACTGACTAAAGAAAATGTATATTTTAATTCAAAAATACTTTTAGCAATAAATAAATTTTAGAAAATATACATTTTGGTTTAGCAAATTCTTAGTGTTAATTTAAATATTTTTTTCAGTATATTATGTATCATACATTATTGAGTCTATTGAACATATATATATTTTTTTTCATTTTTACAAATTGATCTTGATACAATTAATATTTAGATTATTGTGCTGTAGTCACACAAAAAATATGATCTATAAATAGATTTATTCAATATATACAGACAGGAAAAGCAAGTGAAATGGCTAACGGAAATCAGTAGTGAAGTTTTCTTTCTTTGCAGTTAAAATAAATTTTTCTTTTCGTCATAAAATATCAGTGATCAGTGTTATTATTATTTGTTTAAGTTAAACTTTTAAATTTACTCTTTCAGGACAACAAGCCATTGAAATTTGAAAAAAAAGATGTAACTAATTATTGAAAAGGATTAATAAAGATATATAGTAGTCTATTTAAACAAAATGTGTATTAGGTTATCGTTTCGTTATCTCAAGTTCATCATCTTGTATGTGGAGGATACTTCAGATATAATTACATCTTATATAGAGTTTCATATTTCATGTTTATATATATATTGACTGATTAGTCGTATAACTTATTACTAAAACTGAAAAAATACAAACACTTTATTGAGTAACTTGGAATTTTAATAAACTTTGTCGGAATATATGGTTTTAGAGTAATTTTGTTGAAATACTTAAATTCCTGTTGATTTATGTTTTATGTAAATATTCCTCGCAAAATGGAAATTTATTTATTCATGCTTCTTAAGTTGTAAATGAAATCACTGGAATTTTAAAAAAAATTTTCATAACACAAATTCCGTCATTAATCGATAATAATAATTTTGGTGTTTGACTGCTCTAAAAATAAATTTTGCAAGAAAAGATTAATAGGAACGTCAATAAACGAAATACACCAAGTAAGATTTGTCGGTATAAATGTTAAACTATAACAAAGTGCCGTACACTCTTTAACTTTATAGCGACTACATGTTAGTTAAATAAAATTTTTGTTTGACAAGGTGGTAAGAGAATGCGGTTTCAACAAATTTCTCAATAGAATTATTTGTTTTAATTAAAATGGATTCATAATTCACTGGCTGAATTCGCTTCACAGCTAAGCAACTTTATAAAAAGCGATCAAGTATCCAGAAGTGACCTACTTTTGGATAAACTCTTATTGGTCTAATGGTAAATTATTACTAGTTAAGTTCGACAATGTCTAGTGTGAGACATTTATCACTGATCACAATGGATGACATTCATTTCATGTCACAAATCTACTACAATTTAAAATAAAAATTACTGGCTACTGACTTAGCAATCTACAGTTATTGTGCTCACTAGAATAGTTAAATGTTCCAATTTTGAATCTTAATGAACTGTAGGTTCCTCGCTATTACCTAGCTCCCAATCAATTATTCATTGTCGCTAGCTCTTTAATTGATCGTTAGTTAAAATCATTTTGAGATTAGCATTAATTCAAACAATCAGCTTCCACACTGATATTTTTTTAAATGATTTGAACTTCATAAATAGAATTCTCTTCTTTTGAAATCCTATCTCAGTATTATCCTTCAAACAATCATCAAAATATGAAAGTGATCATCTTTATCGACTTAATGAATCTAAAGTCTACACAACACAATAAAATACGCTTTTATGTATTACCCTAATTGATCTTGTGTAAATTAAACTGAAGAACTTTAGAAAAAAGCTGTGACCAATGTACAATTTCTGGCTAGTACTGATTGTGGAAATCACATTATATTCATATCTCCTGATCAGTTTAATAATTTAAAATCACACAGTTTAACTATAATTAAATTCGTTTGAAGTGATATGTTTGAATAAGCTGGTGTTACCTTGGCTATATTCAAGGAAAATTTCTTTTCAAACATTTAAACTATAAGAAACGAATTCGTTCATTTTTGTTATTTTATATTGAAAAGTATATTGAAAAGTATAGAGAATTTTGATGAATCTTACTAATGAAATAGAATTTTAAAAAAGTATTTAGCATTTTCCGATTTTTATATTTATTTAATACAACCACTGATGTTCTTAGTTTTGTTTATTAGCGTTTTTGTTGAAGTTTGAATTGACGCGAGAGTTCGAATATCAATAAATGTTAAACGGGATTATTATTATTATTATTATTAGTTGAAGATAATTTTCAGCACATATATAATTAATCATTTAAAACTAGAAAACATCTAATAGTAATTTTACTATATATGACATCCACAATGCTCTTCCATGATCATACAGTGAGATTAAAATATATAATTACGTACATTATTAACAACAATATATGATTCAAGAATATCATTTGTTGACAAATCCATCATTTACAATGTTATCGTAACTCCATTGAAATCCTTAGATTACTATGCAAGTGAATGTTTTTTACTCTATCTACGTTCCGTTTTACTAACAACAATTTAAATAAATAAACACTCATTAAAGTAGTTCTCTTTTTGAATGGTTAGTAATAGATACACAAGTATTAGTTACGAAGAAACAGGTAAAAACAATTTGAAAAAAAATATCTATTCTATACATACAACAGTGTTAACTGAATTTTAATTTCAAGCACAAACTGCATATAATATCATTCATTCCAAATGGACATTAAGTATCAACTAATAATTCGATAACTCTGCCTGTAGACCCTTCGGGTCTACTACAGGTCCCATGTCCGAATGAAGGAGGGGGGTTTAGCATGGGGTTGGCGACCCCATTCCACCAAAAAGCCTAACTTTCCAAAAAGCGGTAATCAGAACAAATAATTCAAAACATTTTCGCTCTGCCCTGGGAGTCAGAAGAAGAATTATGACGTTTGGCGATGAAAGCCGAGTTCCGTCGGAAGTCACGGGGCCGATGCCTCTTCTGACAACCAGAGCAACCATTCTTTTAGGTACATGGAACGTTCGGACATTGTGAGAGACTGGACGACTATGTTAAGTTGCGGCAGAAATGAAAAGATACAACCTCGAGGTACTCGGCATCAGTGAAACGCTTTGGACACAGGTAGGACAACTGAGACTAGCTTCAGGGGAACTGCTGTCGTACTGTGGTCATAAAGAAGAAAATGCTTCACATACACAAGGAGTTGCACTGATGCTGTTCAAACATGCACAAAGGCATTCAGAGAATGGGAATCTGATGGGCCCAGGATCATCAGAGCATCCTTCAAAACAAAGAAAGAGGACATTGCAATGAATGTCATCCAATGCTATGCACCTACCAGTGACTATAATGACGACGATAAAGATCGATTCTACGAAAGGCTGCACTCCATCGTCGATAGATACTCACCAAAGGATTTGAAGATTCTGATGTGAGACCTAAATCCCAAGGTTGGCATGGACAACACTGGATATGAAGATATCATGGGACGACATGGACTGGGAGAAAAGAATGAAAACGGTGAGAGATTTGCAAACCTATGTGCCTTCTACAAACTGGTCATCGGCGGAACAATATTCCCACAGAAGAGCATACACAAAGCTACATAGATTTCACCGGATCACACTACTCAGAACCAAATCGACCATATCTATATTAATCAAAAGTTCAGAAGGACTATGGAGGATGTGAGAACCAAGGAGCTGAAATTACCTCAGATCACCACTTGTGGTCGCCAAAGTGAAACTGAAACTAAGGAAGCACTGGATAACGGGGCAGACAACATCACAGAAAATTAATACGGCCTTTCTCCGGGATACCGTAAAACTCTACGAACTCAAGATGGCCCTGTTCGATAGGTTCCAAGCCCTGCAGGATCTACTCAATGGAGAGGAAACAGCCATGCAGAACAGTTGGCAAGGGATCAAGGAGGCAATCACTTCAAGATGTCACCAAGTTCTGGGCTACAGGCAGTGGCATTACAATGAATGGATCTCTGATGATACTCTTGAAAAAATTCAAGAAGATGGCGATCAAAGTCAGCCGAACAAGAGCAGAGAAAGTTGAGGCACAAGGTGAATACACAGAAGCAAACAGGGAAGTGAAGAAGAGCATCAGAGCTGACAAACAAAAGTATGTGGAAGATCTAGCAACGACAGCGGAAAAGGCTGCAAGAGAAGGAATCTTGAGACAATTGTACGATATAAAAAAGAAGCTCTGTGGAAACTATCGTAAGCCGGAACGACCAATGAAATGCAAGGAAGGCAAAATAATCAGCAAGACTGAAGAACTTCAAGGTTAATTGTATAATTTAAAGACTTTGTCAAGTTTCAGTCAATTATATTCTATTTACAACACAGTGACAGCATAATTCTTATTTTGTCAATGTTCGCATTAATATTACTTTTCCTAATCACTTATCAATGAAATAAAGTACTTTTCAATATTCATCTTCTCTAATCAGAATTTATCGATAAAATTCCATGTTGAAAAGTCCTATTTTACTGAAACAGTAATAATCTTTTATGTTATCGACTTTTTGCCAGTTAGTATAGTTCTCTAGACACAAGACATTACTCTGAGCTCATAATAATCATCTCTAAACAGAATATGATTTTGTATTGTATTTATTCATAAACTAAAATTATTTGAATAACTGAATAATAGCAAATGGGCTTATGGATTTTAAGTGCACATACATTATCATTTTCTAATAAACAAACAATGTAAAAAAAATTCTAACAATAAATGAAACTATTTGCATAAATCTTAACATTGCCAAAGCAAAAACAATCATCAGTAAGATTTTTTGAAAGTTCTGTATGTATTCCTGTGTATAGAATTGTTATTCCGTATTGAACGGATTTCCAAGTGTGAGAAATTATTTACGAAGCCAACATTTTACCATAACTTTAATAATTTTACAATTTTGCTGAACATCTGCTGTGATAATACATTCGAAAATAAATAAATTTATTCATTGTACTAAGTCACAATGTTAGATACATTACTGCATGTAGATTGACAAACTAACTACTACCTAACTACCTATCTTATCAAAAATAATTTTAAGGATTTATATTTTCTTCAAAGATGTGAGGGTGCGAATCGTCAAAGCAAGGGCTGCATTTCTACAGTTGAAAAATATCTGGAACTCCAAACAAATATCAATCAACACCAAAATCAGGATTTTCAATACAAATGTCAAGACAGTTCTACTGTATGGAGCGGAAACTTGGAGAACTACCAAAGCCATCATCCAGAAGATACAAGCATTTATGAACAGTTGTCTACCCAAAATACTTCGGATTCATTGGCCAGACACTATCAGCAACAACTTACTGTGGGAGAGAACAAACCAGATTCCAGCGGAGGAGGAAATCAGAAAGAAGCGGTGGAAGTGGTTAGGACACACACTGCGGAAAGCACCGAACTGGATCACAAGACAAGCCCTCACTTGGAACCCTCAAGGTCAAGGGAAAAAAGGAAGACCAAGGAACATATTACGCCGAGAAATAGAGAAAGACATGAGAAGAATGAATGGAAACTGGGAAGAAAAGGAAAGGGAAACAGAGGACAGTTGGTTGGAGAAAAGTGGTGGGCGGCTTATGCCCAATTGGGGGTAACAAGCGTAAGTAAGTTAGTAAGTAAGTAAGTTAGTTAGTTAGTTAGTTAGTTAATTAGTTAGTTAGTAATATTTTCTTCAATGTTATTATTCCAAAGTAAGATCAATCATACCTTTTTGTCAATATTAACAACATGAAAGAACACCTCAGTATTATTTTAAGATAGTGAAATCGTGGTTGAAGCTTTCGTTTCATGTAGCTCTAATTAACTGAAAATAGTTTTATTAAAGAATTACTGTTTACATTAAGATATTGTTGTTTTAAACACAAATTTTTCAGTAGATTTAAATAATACCAACAAGTTTCATTTTTAACATCAATATTATTACACATTTAGAATCATCAATCAATCATTGTTAGACCACCATTAGAAACCTGGAAGCACTGGATGGCCGTTTCGTCCTGGTATGGGACTCATCAGCTGTGTGCATACACGACTCCTGCTCCTCGCAGGATTCGAAGCCGAAACCTTCGAAATTGTAGGCGAACGCCTTACCGTCGGACTACTAGGCCGACATCCGACGGTGTTAATGTCTAACTGTGATTGATCTAGGGATTTTGAGCGACCTCACTCAATTTTGTTTAGTAGTTACTGCCTACACCCGACAGGGTTTAACTCCATTGGTCACGTCTTCTCAACTATAACTCCGAGAATTTCCTCAGGAGTCGTGGATGCGCACTGCCACTGATGAGTCTCATACCAGGACGAAACGGCCGTCCAGTGCTTCCAGGTTTCTAATAGTGGACTAACAATGATTGATTGATGATTTCAAATGTGTAAAAACGCAAACCTCCAAAACTCTGCCCCAAAATATCAATATTATTATATCAGTAATTTAGTTAGCATATCAAAAATGGATATATATATATAATATTTTCAGACAAACTAAACTGTTTAATTTTTTATTGATGATATGAAATATTACATAATTATCATAAATGATACATTTATTTATTGACAAATTTGTTTTATGTTAATTATTACTACAAGTTAATTAGAATTGAGAAATCATTTCACTTGAGACTAAGCATAATATATATATTGTAAACATAAGCACAATCATCAAAAAAATAATAATTCTTGATTAACTATTTACTGGATTCAAACTTGTGGAAGTTTTCAGCTTGCAACCAGCTTTAATTCTGTAAATTTTATTCATCATATTTAATGGTCAGTTATGATAAAACTGATCATCAACTTAAATCACACAATTATGATACGCGACCAGTGTTGTGTGAACTTGACAATATTGATACAAACAAAAAAAGTTTCTTATCTAAATGAGATTTTATTACATTGAACATTGAAGCATTTTGTATATATTCATGTATTTTCGATGTGTTTAAAGATAATGTTCATTAATATATTGTAAGTCATTAGAAACTATGAATTCATAAAAACAAAAGCAATAAAACAAATTATTCTTTATTTTTTTTTCTTTAGATAGAACTAAAAGATTTTTTGCCTGAGAAATTTGACTATCTATCGATATAGTGTTATTTTTAGCGGATATCATTAACTAATAACTTTTTAAATGAAATAATTTGGAGCTGTTTACATTATAGTGATGGAAAGGGAAAAGGGAATTTTGAAACGATTTAAGTGTTTCATTCTTTTTAGGATTGATCAGCTCAAGTTTATTTATTTCAATGCACATCGATCAAACTAAACTTGTATAGATAAACAACAGTTTATTTGCATTACGGGGTTGTGAAGATTGTTAAGTTACACATTCTTTGACACCATGAATCGATCAATGTTAGATCACCGTTAGAAACCTGGAAGCACCGGACGGCCTTTTCGTCCTAGTATGGGACTCCTCAGCGGTGCGCATCCACGACTTCTGCACCCCGCAGGACTCGAACCCTGGACCTTCGGTATTGTGCACGAACGCCCTAACCGTTAGACCACTGAGCCGGTATCTAACGGTGTTAATGTCCAACTTGATCAAATTCACGGAGTCGCGCAACCTCATACACAGTCTTCGGTAGACACTGTCTACACCCGAACAGGTTGAACTTCACTGGTCACGTCTTCCCACTAGAACTCGGAGAAGATTCCTCACGAAGCTAGTCACTAGTGAGCACAGGCAATTTGCATTACGGGGTTGTGAAGATTGTTAAGTTACACATGAAACCACTAATCGATCAATGTTAGACCACCATTAGAAACCTGGAAGCTGGAGTCCCATACTAGGACGAAACGGCCGTCCAGTGCTTCCAGGTTTCCAATGGTGGACTAACAATTATTGATTCATGGTTTCAAAAAATGTGTAACAGTTTATTTCCCTACATATATATTCATACAACATGACAGTGAAATATAGTTGTCAATATTATTTGATTATAAATTAATATCAAGTCTACGAATTCATAATTTTTATCTATAAGAGTAAGCTAAAGTAAAACTGGAAAGCTTTTTACTATTTAGTCATATATAGTTGACGAATAATAATATGCATTTTGGTCAGCTTCAACCCATAATCTAGCGAAATGTTGACTACATTACGTTTGAACTGCCAATAAATAATTATTTTAGTTGGATATTGTCAAGAAGAGTTAAAACTAAAACTCAGTAACGGTTAAAACTTGGTAATGGGTTCTCTTAAGCATAATATATATGCAATTTTGAAGGAAATACTACTCCCACGAGACTAGAAATATGAACCTCAACTTAAGATTTGAGTAGCCACTAGTGACCTATTTTTGTCTCAGATGACATCCTGTTCAGTACCAACGTCAAAATAGTTCAGTAATATGGAGCGGAAACTTGGATAGCCACGAAAGCCATCATCCACAAGAAACAGGTATTTATTAACGATTGTCTACGAGAAATAGTGTTGATCCGTTGGCTAGGTATTATCAGCAACAGCCTACTGTGGTAGAGAACAAATCAGATTCCATCTGAGGAAGAAATCAGGAAAAAGCGCTTAAGGCGGATAGGATACACATTTCTGAAATCTCCCAACTGCATCACGATGTAAGCCCTCACTTAGAACTCTCATGGACAAAGGAAAAGTGGTAGGCCAAGGAACAGACAGACATGAAAAGTACGAATAGCAGCTGGGAAGAATTGGAACGGAAGGTTCAAGACAGAACTGGATGAAGAATTCTGGCGTGCGGTCTATGCTCCGAAAGGGGTAATAGGCGTGAGAAAGTAAGACATTCTGTAGAAGTGAGTTATTTCCATCAAACATGTTATCTACTTCATCGCACAGAGAGCATTAGTACCATGGGGATGGCGGACAAGCTTCGCTAATAAATATTTACTAGCGCGGAATCGTGTTATCAGTGTCCACTTTGAAGTTTTACTGATAATATTGGATAAATGTGACTTTGATCACTATTAAATAATCACTTAAAATAATTGGATATTATGTAGCACTTGATTTCGAGTGAATGAAACACTTACATTTATTTACTTTTCTAATTTAAGAACTGTCGATTTCAATTGGTTATATCAATAGATGTCAAAAGTGTTGGGGACGTTAAATCTCCTCGACTCACTTGACAAACGCCTTAATTTTGGAATTTATGTTTTAGAGCATGAGCCGATCATCTGACCTTGAGATCGCATTTCCCACCAAGAAAATACTTGGCTATGATTGGTTGCTGTGTATTTTAGTGTGCTATTTTGTGGCTCGCCCAAGGATGTTTCTATGATGTATAAATAAACGCGGTTTGTGTGCTGGCTGGGTGTTTTTAGAATAAACATTTTACTTTGTATCAAGACTTTTCGTTAGGTCTTTTGGGTCAACGGATCAGAGTAGTCTACCTGGACGCTGGTTCATTGTCTCGTTCTCGTTTATCGACTGAGGTGAACCCGTAATAGTTTCAAGTATACGTAGTGACAAGCATAACAAAAAGTCTGACAACTAAGAAATTATTTATTTATTATTCTTAACTGTTATAGTAAGATATTTCATGAGACAGAACGAATAATATGAAGGCAAACCTACAGTACACTGTTCCGTAATCATTGTGAAAACTGAACTTTCGCGTTATTTTTAAACCAACTAATCTATAACCTTCAAAATAACATTGATCATTTCATGGACCCTGTAAACTTACCTATATATAATTATGTAATTTACTAATGTGGAAAAACTATCTCCTACCTGTTTTTAGAGTTTTTTTTCACCTAAGAATATCAGTGAAACATAAAATGATGATAGAAAATTGATCTATAATAATATAAATTTCAGTAGTAATTACATTTGAACATTTTTATTACAGCTAACATTCAATATAGAATGAAACATAGAATTAATTGACCGTTATTATTTGCACATTATTCAATTAATTATTTAACAATAAGCTTTTGACAATATCTATTAAAATGAAATTCAGTTAATAATCATTTAATTACTAATAACTAAAGTTTCAATTACCTATTGTATGTTTTGTATTCACAATATATAGAGAATAGAAGAATAATATGTATATAAGCTTCTATGAATAAGATTTCTTGCCTAAATATCAAAACAAATGAAGAGAGTTGGTTTTCTGACTATATAATATGTAAGTTATTGGTTTTAATTATGTTAATCAAACTAATATACAATTTGACATGAGCGTTTTTTTTTCATCATGAAGACTAAGAGTAAATGTAAATATAAACATTGTATTATGTGTACTTCAGTGATATGAATACAAATTCTTTTTTTCATAGTTTCATTCAATCATGTTTCGTGAATAAAGGCATACATAAAGATAAATACGTTTTTTGTATAAACACAATATTATCAGTAATTAACCGATACCATACTAAATTGTCATATTCTGAGGAGTCCCATACCAGGACAAAACGGCCGTCTTTCAGTGCTTCCACGTTTCTAATGCTAGTCTAACATTGATCGATTCATGGTTTCAAAAATGTGTAACTTAACAATCTTCACAACCCCGTAATCCATATTCTAATAATCTAATAAAACGTAGTAATATATAATCATACAAATATTAGACTGGTTTTATTTTAAAATTATTTATAATATAATAATATTTCAAAATCTTACTGATTTATCAGTCAGTTTAAACTAAAGCAAATAGGAATAAAATTGATCCGTATTAGTCAAATCTAGTTCTGTGTATTAGTCAAGTAATTAATTAATTTGATCAATCAATCAAATCACAGATTACTGTGGATGTACATTTGTTTTTGAAGAAAACTTTTCAACTTATTCTTTCAGTGTTTTTTATTCGCTACTATATTTAATGAGACGTTGCTAAAAGTTGACAAACTTAGAAATAATATTGAACAACCGGCGTAAGAAGAATAACATTCATATTGAATTATTCAATGAAAGAAAGATCAATGGGTGAAGTGAATATCAGATAAGTGTAAGTGTCTGATTCAAAATCATAATTATTATTTATTTAAAATGATGAAAGAAAAAAATATCAATGTTTCTCAAAAAAAAAATAAATAAATAAAATAAAATAACAGTTCACTGGTTTATCTAAATCACATTGACAGTTATTATTTGTATATGAAACCTATTGAACACTTGAATTGGATACATTTCATTTAGTCTATTTTATAGTTAGTTAAAAATGGTTGAAAAAAATAACTAATAAATTTCAAATTGATTATTTTTAATATTCAATGTCCCAGTAAAACATGAAAAGAAAATGATCAAATCAGAAAAAAAATTCAATTCATGAAATTTGTTTATTAATTTGGTTGAAAATAATGAAATATAATAATTACTTTACAGGAAATAAATTGAATTCGATTGATGCAGACTAAAACGGGAAAATAATAAAAGTGACTAATTCATCAAAAATCAAATAAAATGCTTTACACATTTGAAATCATCAATCAATCAACCATTGTTAGGCTACCATTAAAAACCTGGAAGCACTGGACAGCCGTTCTGTCCTAGTATGGGCTTCCACGACTCCTACACATCGCAGGATTCGAACCCGGGACCTAAGGTCTTGTGCGCGAACGCCTAACCTCTGGACCACTGGACCGGCATCCAACTGTGTTAATGACTAGCTTTGATTATTCTAGGGATTTTGCGCGACCTCACCCATTTATCTTTGGTAGTTACTGACAAATTTAATGAGAAAAAAACTAATCTCCATTACTCTGATTGAAAATGCTTTACAATTTCATACTAGTTATTAACATTCATATTTCCACTACGTTAACTAAATTCGATAATTACAATAACATCACTTTTCAGTTGATCAGTGAGTATTAAATAGATGCAAGATGTATCAACACTGAAGTATTTAAAAAGTGTGTTAGAAAATAAGATATTCTGAATTAGCATGTTGTAATACAATAAATGTTAACTTTCTTTTTAATCTAGATAATTTTTCAGCTCACTCTTTTTTTTCAATCAGTTGAATTGTTTGCTTAATTCAAAATTATCATCATCAAACGACACAATATGTTGTATTCACTAATCAATAGTTATTCTGATAACTAATAGTAATTACTAAAAGAGGTATTTCAGAGTATTAAATAAGTGTAAAGTTATTTTGAAAATATGATAATTGAAAAATATCACAATTCTAATGAAATTCAAAGTGTGGTCCATTTGCATGTCAGATCGGTGATTCAAAGATTACATATTTGTTCTGAGTCTTATCTGGAGTTGAACCTCGTGAATGCCTATTCACAGAATATTTTAAAAGATATTTATGACCAATACTTTCTGTGTTTGTAATGGCAATGTAGCTGATGTTACACTGAAAATGATCATAAATTATATGTCCTAATTATAACATTATATAAGAGAAAACAGACGAAGTTGAAACCGTTATGAGAATTTAAAATGCAGTTTAATCATATTTTCAACCTTACCGTTAGATATACTTGGAATTAGATTCTACCTTTTTTGGTAATTTGTTAACACACACAATTATAAACTCTCAATTTATGTTAAATGTACTCATTTGATTTCTAGATAACAAAACATTGCTTCCTTTAACTTACTGTTATACAAATTTTTACTAAACTTTCTTTTACAACGGAAGTGTTCCGTATGTTTTTTATTTTTCCCTATTATTAAAACATCATAAGGGAGTTTTCTACACAACTTAGAATTAATAAAGACTTAATATTCAAAACTTTATCAGTAAAGGAACAAAACTCATCATAAGTCTGTTGATATATTAATACTAAAGAGTCCTAAGTTTATCTGAAAGAATGTGGTCTAACTCACAACCAACAATCGAAGAACATAAAAAGATTTTGACCGTCAAAATGTTAAACTAATTTTAATATTTTCAAACATAGAGCGTCTTTGTAACAGTAAGCAAAGATTAATGGAAGAGTAGCGCTATCCCAAAATATCTGAACGAAAGGACTGTGTATTACTCCACTGTGAATTCATTAGTTCGTATTTCATCAATTCAATGGGCTGTTATGCCAACTATATCTGGTTTATTCAAAACAATGACAATAACAAAAGTATTACATTAACCAAGCAAAGTTTCAATATTAGTGTGAATTATCTAACATCATTTCTGCTTGCTTTTATCTCCACTTGAAACACTTTAGTTATCATCTTTTAAGACCTAACTGCCAACCACTTTGCAGGCAATCAATGAGAGAGATTTAATCAATGTAAGTTAACAATATTGTAATTTGTGAGAACATATTAATTTGTTGTGAACAATTGTTCCATAGGTTTCGTATAACTTTCAGTAGACTCACGTTTACCAAAAAAGTTCAAATTTTTTGGTTTTTGTGCTTTAAATCCTCATTGAATGGAATTTCCGGATATAGTCTGTGAAATCTACTGAAAGTATTCTAGATCTTGAATCCTGATCCTTGAGACCTATTTTAGTCTACAAAAAGATTCTTTCAACTTCTATTTTGCATAGATGAATATAAGCATTATGAAGATATTAGTTTCATCGGGAAATTCTCCTTTTCTATCTCGACAACATCGTTAGAATAAATTTCACACAGCTATATAACTAACCATTTGAACCAAAATAATAGTAAGCGATTTTTAAAATATCCAGAATAACAAATAAATGAACTACTTATTTCATGTATTTATGGTACTCATCAGATTATGCTATAACGGAAATTATAAAGTGCCATCCATCATAAGAGACGTGAAAAGGACACTCATTAAAGCGAAGTGACTAGTGCATAAATGCAAGTTGTAAAAGGGTGTAAATTAAAATAACAGGATTTTACTGTATGTTGAGTATGGATGCAAGTGACTGAAAATGTAAAGATGTCGAGCTAAATAACTAAATACATTTCAATTTGAGATTGTATTTATCATCGAAATAGAATTAAAATCTGTAAAAATTAACAGGCTTGTGATTTTCTGATAATCAATAGTTACGTCTTCAGCAAAAAAGGCGGTTAACAACAGGATTCGTAAATGCATGGAGTACCGTATGATTAATTTTAGGTTATGGTGTCATACACAATATGAAGTTGTTAGAAATTAGTTAAGGCATATAAGCTAAGATAGATAGTAATCAACAGAAGTGAAACATCATGTCTTAGATACGACACTTGATGATTTGTTAGATACCCTGTTGACTAAACTTCTAGCTGTGGTTAAGATGAAGTAGAAAATTCAGCACTGACAACTTAGACTATTGTTACAGGAATCCAGTAACATTATAGAGATGAGTGCAGGAAGGTGTTATATTTACTCATTTGGTGTATTTGTGATATTATTTTATGACATTACTAAGTATCTCCATTGATGATGGTCTTTGAGTAAGTAGTCTTGATTGAGTTCTACTCGTTTGCACTCGCTCTTATTAAATGATAACAAAATTATCTCAGCTCTTTAGCATAAAATATAATTTGCTAACTTTTGAACCATAAGTGAT
>OX103973.1:15671398-15758035 GCA_944470395.2 Schistosoma turkestanicum | reverse complement strand
GGTTGCTTACTTACTTACTTTCGCCTGTTACCCCCAATGGAGCATAGGCCGCCCACCAGTTTTCTCCAACCAACTCTGTCCTGGGCTTCCCTCTCCAGTTCTGTCCAATCTTTGTTCATTCCTCTCATATCTTTCTCTATTTCTCGGCGTAATGTATTCTTTGGCCTTCCTCTTTTCCTTTTGCCTTGAGGGTTCCATGTGAGGGCTTGTCTAGTGACGCAGTTAGGTGCTTTTCGTAGTGTATGTCCTATCCACTTCCACCGCTTCTTCCTGATTTCCTCCTCCACTGGAATCTGACTTGTTCTCTCCCACAGTTCGTTGTTGCTGATGCTGTCTGGCCAACGAATACGAAGTATTTTGCGTAGACAGCTGTTAATAAACACTTGTATCTTCTGAACGATGGCTTTGGTAGTTCTCCATGTTTCGGCTCCATACAGTAGAACTGTCTTGACATTTGTATTGAAAATCCTGATTTTGGTTTTGTTTGAAAGTTGTTTGGAGTTCCAGATATTTTTCAACTGTAGAAATGCAGCCCTCGCTTTGCCAATCCGCGCCCTCACATCTGCATCCGATCCACCTTTCTCGTCGATGATGCTGCCAAGATATGTAAAGGTGTTAACGTCCTCCAAGGTATCTCCATCAAGCGTGATTCGGTTGGTGCATGTTGTGTTGCATCGGAGAATTTTACTTTTTCCTTTATGTATGTTGAGACCTACTGCTGCACAGGCTGCTGCTACACTCGTCGTCTTCTCTTGCATTTGTTGTTGAGTGTGCGATAGAAGAGCCAGGTCATCTGCGAAGTCCAGATCGTCCAGCTGCGTCCTAACTGTCCAGTTGATACCGTGCTTCCCTCCAGATGTTGACGTCTTCATAATCCAGTCGATGACCAGGAGAAAGAGAAAGGGTGAGAGTAAGCAACCTTGCCTGACACCGGTCTTCACCTCAAACGAGTTTGTCAGCTGTCCTCCGTGCACGATTTTGCAGTTGAATCCATCATAAGAATTCCGTATGATGTTGACTATTTTCTCAGGCACACCGTAGTGTCGAAGAAGCCTCCACAGTGTTTTCCTATCCACGCTATCGAATGCTTTCTCGTAGTCGATGAAGTTGATGTAGAGTGGTGAGTTCCATTCAATTGATTGTTCCACAATGATCCGTAATGTAGCGATTTGGTCAGTACATGATCGATCCTTACGAAATCCGGCCTGTTGATCTCGAAGTTGGGCGTCTACGAAGTCCTTCATTCTGTTTAACAATACTCTGTTGAAGACTTTGCCTGGTATTGAAAGAAGAGTGATGCCTCTGTAGTTCTCACACTTGCTGAGGTCGCCTTTCTTTGGTATTTTGATGAGGTATCCTTCTTTCCAATCTGATGGTACTTGTTCCTCATCCCAAATCTTCTTGAAGAGGATGTGAAATATTTTCGCAGTTGCTTCTACATCTGCTTTCATTGCCTCTGCTGGAATGTTGTCTGGTCCTGCTGCTTTGCCGCTCTTGATTTGTCTGATGGCCATACTGATCTCCTCAATCGTAGGTGCGCCAATATTAATTGGTAGGTCCTTGGATGCTGCTTCGATGTTGGGTGTCTTCAGTGGAGCTGGTCGATTCAATAGTTCCTTAAAGCGCTCCACCCACCTATTTCGCTGTTCGTCAGTGTTGCTGATTATTTTCCCTTCCTTGCTTTTTACTGGTCGTTCTGGTTTACGATAGTTCCCGGTGAGCTTCTTCGTTGTTTCGTACAATTGTCTCATGTTTCCTTCTCTTGCAGCCTTTTCCGCCGTCATTGCTAGATCTTCCACATATTTTCGTTTGTCAGCTCTGATGCTCTTCTTCACTTCCCTGTTTGCTTCTGTATACTCGGCTTGCGCCTTAACTTTCTCTGCTCTTGTTCGGCTGACATTGATTGCTGCCTTCTTGTTCCTCCTTTCTTCAATTTTTGCAAGAGTATCAACAGAGATCCATTCCTTGTGATGGTGCTTCTTGCGACCAAGGACCTCCTGACATGTTGAAGTGATTGCCTCCTTAATCCCTTTCCAATTGTTCTCCAATGTTGCGTCCTCTCCATTGAGTAGATCCTGAAAGGCCTGGAACCTATTGGTGAGGGCTACCCTGAATTCGTTGAGCTTTACAGTATCCCGAAGAAAGGCCGTATTAAACTTGTGCGATGTTGTCTGTCCCGTTGTCCAGTGCTTCTTTAGTTTCAGCCTCATTTTGGCGATCAGCAAATGGTGATCTGAAGCTATATCAGCTCCTCTCTTGGTTCTCACATCCTCCACGGTCCTTCTGAACTTTTTGTTGATACAGATATGGTCAATTTGGTTTTGAGTAGTGTGATCCGGTGAAATCCATGTAGCTTTGTGTATGCGTTTGTGAGGGAATATTGTGCCACCGATGACCAGTTTGTTGAAGGCACATAGGTTTGCAAATCTCTCACCGTTTTCGTTCCTTTCTCCCAGTCCATGTCGTCCCATGATGTCTTCATATCCAGTGTTGTCCATTCCAACCTTGGCATTCAGGTCTCCCATAAGAATCGTCAAATCCTTTGGTGAACATTTATCGACGATTGACTGCAGCCTTTCGTAGAATTGATCTTTAACGTCGTCATTGTAGTCATTGGTAGGTGCATAACATTGGATGACGTTCATTGTAATGTCCTCTTTCTTTGTTTTGAAGGATGCTTTGATGATCCTGGGTCCATGAGATTCCCATCCTATCAGTGCCTTTTGTGCATGTTTGGACAGCATCAGTGCAACTCTTTGTGTATGTGAAGCGTTTTCCTCTTCATGACCAGAGTATAACAGCAGTTCCCCTGAAGCAAGTCTCAGTTGTCCTACCTGTGTCCCATGCGTTTCACTGATGCCGAGCACCTCGAGGTTGTATCGTTTCATTTCTGCCGCAACTTGAAATAGTCTTCCAGTCTCCCACAATGTACGAACGTTCCATGTACCTAAAAAAATGGTTGCTCTGGTTGTCAGAAGAGGCATCGGCCCCGTGACTTCCGAGGGAACTCGGCTTTCATCACGAGACGTCATAATTCTTCTTCCAACTCCCAGGGCAGAGTTAAAATGGTTTGAATTATTTTTTCTGGTTAGCGTTTTTTTGGCAAGTGAGATTTCAACGGAATGGGGTCGCCAACCCCATGTCCAACCCTCCTCCTTTACCCGGGCTTGGGACCGGCAGTAGCCCCTAAGGTTCTACTGGCGGAGTTACTTATGGTTCAAAGGTTAGCAAATTATATTTTATGCTAAAGAGCTGAGATAATTTTGTTATCATTTAATAAGAGCGAGTGCAAACGAGTAGAACTCAATCAAGACTACTTACTCAAAGACCATCATCAATGGAGATACTTAGTAATGTCATAAAATAATATCACAAATACACCAAATGAGTAAATATAACACCTTCCTGCACTCATCTCTATAATGTTATTGGATTCCTGTAACAATAGTCAAAGTTGTCAGTGCTGAATTTTCTACTTCATCTTAACCACAGCTAGAAGTTTAGTCAACAGGGTATCTAACGAATCATCAAGTGTCGTATCTAAGACATGATGTTTCACTTCTGTTGATTACTATCTATCTTAGCTTATATGCCTTAACTAATTTCTAACAACTTCATATTGTGTATGACACTATAACCTAAAATTAATCATACAGGTACTCCATGCATTTACGAATCCTGTTGTTAACCGCCTTTTTTGCTGAAGACGTAACTATTGATTATCAGAAAATCACAAGCCTTTTAATTTTTACAGATTTTAATTCTATTTCGATGATAAATACAATCTCAAATTGAAATGTATTTAGTTATTTAGCTCGACATCTTTACATTTTCAGTCACTTGCATCCATGCTCAACATACAGTAAAATCCTGTTATTTTAATTTACACACTTTTACAACTTGCATTTATGCACTAGTCACTTCGCTTTAATGAGTGTCCTTTTCACGTCTCTTATGATGGATGGCACTTTATAATTTCCGTTATAGCATAATCTGATGAGTACCATAAATACATGAAATAAGTAGTTCATTTATTTGTTATTCTGGATATTTTAAAAATCGCTTACTATTATTTTGGTTCAAATGGTTAGTTATATAGCTGTGTGAAATTTATTCTAACGATGTTGTCGAGATAGAAAAGGAGAATTTCCCGATGAAACTAATATCTTCATAATGCTTATATTCATCTATGCAAAATAGAAGTTGAAACAATCTTTTTGTAGACTAAAATAGGTCTCAAGGATCAGGATTCAAGATCTAGAATACTTTCAGTAGATTTCACAGACTATATCCGGAAATTCCATTCAATGAGGATTTAAAGCACAAAAACCAAAAAATTTGAACTTTTTTGGTAAACGTGAGTCTACTGAAAGTTATACGAAACCTATGGAACAATTGTTCACAACAAATTAATATGTTCTCACAAATTACAATATTGTTAACTTACATTGATTAAATCTCTCTCATTGATTGCCTGCAAAGTGGTTGGCAGTTAGGTCTTAAAAGATGATAACTAAAGTGTTTCAAGTGGAGATAAAAGTAAGCAGAAATGATGTTAGATAATTCACACTAACATTGAAAGTTTGCTTGGTTAATGTAATACTTTTGTTATTGTCATTGTTTTGAATAAACCAGATATAGTTGGCATAACAGCCCATTGAATTGATGAAATACGAACTAATGAATTCACAGTGGAGTAATACACAGTCCTTTCGTTCAGATATTTTGGGATAGCGCTACTCTTCCATTAATCTTTGCTTACTGTTACAAAGACGCTCTATGTTTGAGAATATTAAAATTAGTTTAACATTTTGACGGTCAAAATCTTTTTATGTTCTTCGATTGTTGGTTGTGAGTTAGACCACATTCTTTCAGATAAACTTAGGACTCTTTAGTATTAATATATCAACAGACTTATGACGAGTTTTGTTCCTTTACTGATAAAGTTTCGAATATTAAGTCTTTATTAATTCTAAGTTGTGTAGAAAACTCCCTTATGATGTTTTAATAATAGGGAAAAATAAAAAACATACGGAACACTTCCGTTGTAAAAGAAAGTTTAGTAAAAATTTGTATAACAGTAAGTTAAAGGAAGCAATGTTTTGTTATCTAGAAATCAAATGAGTACATTTAACATAAATTGAGAGTTTATAATTGTGTGTGTTAACAAATTACCAAAAAAGGTAGAATCTAATTCCAAGTATATCTAACGGTAAGGTTGAAAATATGATTAAACTGCATTTTAAATTCTCATAACGGTTTCAACTTCGTCTGTTTTCTCTTATATAATGTTATAATTAGGACATATAATTTATGATCATTTTCAGTGTAACATCAGCTACATTGCCATTACAAACACAGAAAGTATTGGTCATAAATATCTTTTAAAATATTCTGTGAATAGGCATTCACGAGGTTCAACTCCAAATAGGACTCAGAACAAATATGTAATCTTTAGATCACCGATCTGACATGCAAATGGACCACACTTTGAATTTCATTAGAATTGTGATATTTTTCAATTATCATATTTTCAAAATAACTTTACACTTATTTAATACTCTGAAATACCTCTTTTAGCAATTACTAT
Source organism: Schistosoma turkestanicum (assembly GCA_944470395.2). NCBI lineage: Eukaryota > Metazoa > Platyhelminthes > Trematoda > Strigeidida > Schistosomatidae > Schistosoma > Schistosoma turkestanicum. Next base: position 15,752,445 of record OX103973.1, on the reverse strand, counting down.
TAGTTATCAAAATAACTATTGATTAGTGAATACAACATATTGTGTCGTTTGACGATGATAATTTTGAATTAAGCAAACAATTCAACTGATTGAAAAAAAAGAGTGAGCTGAAAAATTATCTAGATTAAAAAGAAAGTTAACATTTATTGTATTTCAACATGCTAATTCAGAATATCTTATTTTCTAACACACTTTTTAAATGCTTCAGTATTGATACATCTTGCATTTATTTAATATTCACTGATCAACTGAAAAGTGATGTTATTGTAATTGTCGAATTTAGTTAACGTAGTGGAAATATGAATCTTAATAACTAGTATGAAATTGTAAAGCATTTTCAATCAGAGTAATGGAGATTAGTTTTTTTCTCATTAAATTTGTCAGTAACTACCAAAGATAAATGGGTGAGGTCGCGCAAAATCCCTAGAATAATCAAAGCTAGTCATTAACACAGTTGGATGCCGGTCCAGTGGTCCAGAGGTTAGGCGTTCGCGCACAAGACCTAAGGTCCCGGGTTCGAATCCTGCGATGTGTAGGAGTCGTGGAAGCCCATACTAGGACAGAACGGCTGTCCAGTGCTTCCAGGTTTTTAATGGTAGCCTAACAATGGTTGATTGATTGATGATTTCAAATGTGTAAAGCATTTTATTTGATTTTTGATGAATTAGTCACTTTTATTATTTTCCCCTTTTAGTCTGTATCAATCGAATTCAATTTATTTCCTGTAAAGTAATTATTATATTTCATTATTTTTAACCAAATTAATAAACAAATTGAATTGAATTGAATTTTTTTTCTGATTTGGTCATTTTCTTTTCATGTTTTACTGGGACATCGAATATTAAAAATAATCAATTTGAAATTTATTAGTTATTTTTTTCAACCATTTTTAACTAACTATAAAATAGACTAAATGAAATGTATCCAATTCAAGTGTTCAATAGGTTTCATATACAAATAATAACTGTCAATGTGATTTAGATAAACCAGTGAACTGTTATTTTATTTTATTTATTAATTTTTTTTTGAGAAACATTGATATTTTTTTCTTTCATCATTTTAAATAAATAATAATTATGATTTTGAATCAGACACTTACACTTATAACTCCGCCAGTAGAACCTTCGGGGCTACTGCCGGTCCCAAGCCCGGATAAAGGAGGAGGGTTGGACATGGGGTTGGCGACCCCATTCCGTCAAAAACTAACTTGCCAAAAAAACGCTAACCAGAAAAAATAATTCAAACCATTTTAACTCTGCCCTGGGAGTTGGAGGAAGGATTATGACGTCGCGTGATGAAAGCCGAGTTCCCTCGGAAGTCACGGGGCTGATGCCTCTTCTGACAACCAGAGCAACCATTTTTTTAGGAACATGGAACGTTCGTACATTGTGGGAGACTGGAAGACTATTTCAAGTTGCGGCAGAAATGAGAAGATACAACCTCGAGGTGCTTGGAATCAGTGAAACACATTGGACACAAGTAGGACAACTGAGACTAGCTTCAGGGGAACTGCTGTTATACTCTGGTCATGAAGAGGAAAATGCTTCACATACACAAGGAGTTGCATTGATGCTGTCCAAACATGCACAAAAGGCACTAATAGGATGGGAATCTCATGGACCCAGGATCATTAAAGCATCCTTCAAAACAAAGAAAGAGGACATTACAATGAACGTCATCCAATGTTATGCACCTACCAATGACTACAATGACGACGTTAAAGATCAATTCTACGAAAGGCTGCAGTCAATCGTCGATAAATGTTCACCAAACGATTTGACGATTCTTATGGGAGACCTGAATGCCAAGGTTGGAATGGACAACACTGGATATGAAGACATCATGGGACGGCATGGACTGGGAGAAAGGAACGAAAACGGTGAGAGATTTGCAAACCTATGTGCCTTCAACAAACTGGTCATCGGTGGCACAATATTCCCGCACAAACGCATACACAAAGCCACATGGATTTCACCGGATCACACTACTCAAAACCAGATTGATCATATCTGTATCAACAAAACGTTCAGAAGGACTATGGAGGATGTGAGAACCAGGAGAGGAGCTGATGTGGCCTCAGATCACCATTTGCTAATCGCCAAAATGAAACTGAAACTAAAGAAGCACTGGACAACGGGACAGACAACATCACACAAGTTTAATACGGCCTTTCTTCGGGATACTGTAAAGCTCAACGAATTCAAGATAGCCCTCACCAATAGGTTCCAGGCCTTACAGGATCTACACAATGGAGAGGACACAACATTGGAGAACAATTGGAAAGGGATTAAGGAGGCAATCACTTCAACATGTCAGGAGGTCCTTGGTCGCAAGAAGCAGCATCATAAGGAATGGATCTCTGTTGATACTCTCGCAAAAATTGAAGAAAGGAGGAACAAGAAAGCAGCAATCAATGTCAGCCGAACAAGAGCGGAGAAAGTTACCGCACAAGCTGCATACACAGAAGCAAACAGGGAAGTGAAGAAGAGCATCAGAGCTGACAAACGAAAATACGTGGAAGATCTAGCAACGACGGCGGAAAAGGCTGCAAGAGACGGAAACTTGAGACAATTGTATGAAACTACAAAGAAGCTCTCCGGGAACTATCGTAAACCAGAACGACCAGTGAAAAACAAGGAAGGCAAAGTAATCAGCAACACTGACGAACAGCGAAATAGGTGGGTAGAGCACTTTAAGGAACTCCTAAATCGACCAGCTCCTCTGAAGACACCCAACATCGAAGCAGCATCCACGGACCTCCCAATTAATATTGGCGCACCTACGATTGAGGAGATCAGTATGGCCATCAGACAAATCAAGAGCGGCAAAGCAGCAGGACCAGACAACATTCCAGCAGAGGCAATGAAAGCAGATGTAGAAGCAACCGCGAAAATATTTCACATCCTCTTCAAGAAGATTTGGGATGAGGAACAAGTACCATCAGACTGGAAGGAAGGATACCTGATCAAAATACCAAAGAAAGGCGACCTCAGCAAGTGTGAAAACTACAGAGGCATCACTCTTCTTTCAATACCAGGCAAAGTCTTCAACAGGGTATTGTTAAACAGAATGAAGGACTTCGTAGACGCCCAACTTCGAGATCAACAGGCCGGATTTCGTAAGGATCGATCATGTACTGACCAAATCGCTACATTACGGATCATTGTGGAACAATCAATTGAATGGAACTCACCACTCTACATCAACTTCATCGACTACGAGAAAGCATTCGATAGCGTGGATAGGAAAACACTGTGGAGGCTTCTTCGACACTACGGTGTGCCTGAGAAAATAGTTAACATCATACGGAACTCTTATGATGGATTCAACTGCAAAATCGTGCACGGAGGACAGCTAACCGACTCTTTCGAGGTAAAGACCGGTGTCAGGCAAGGTTGCTTACCTTCACCCTTCCTCTTTCTCCTGGTGATCGACTGGATTATGAAAACGTCAACAGCTGGAGGGAAGCACGGTATCAACTGGACAGTTAGGACGCAGCTGGACGATCTGGACTTCGCAGATGATCTGGCTCTTCTATCGCACACTCAACAACAAATGCAAGAGAAGACGACGAGTGTAGCAGCAGCCTCTGCAGCAGTAGGTCTCAACATACATAAAGGAAAGAGCAAAATTCTCCGATGCAACACAACATGCACCAATCAAATCACTCTTGATGGAGATGCCTTGGAGGACGTTAACACCTTTACATATCTGGGCAGCATCATCGACAATCAAGGTGGATAGGATGCAGATGTGAGGGCACGGATTGGCAAAGCGAGGGCTGCATTTCTACAGTTGAAAAATATCTGGAACTCCAAACAGATATCAATCAACACCAAAATAAGGATTTTCAATACAAATGTCAAGACAGTTCTACTGTATGGAGCCGAAACATGGAGAACTACCAAAGCCATCATCCAGAGGATACAAGTGTTTATTAACAGCTGTCTACGTAAAATACTTCGTATTCGTTGGCCAGACACCATCAGCAACAACGAACTGTGGGAGAGAACAAGTCAGATTCCAGTGGAAGAGGAAATCAGGAAGAAGCGGTGGAAGTGGATAGGACACACTCTACGAAAAGCACCTAACTGCGTCACGAGACAAGCCCTCACATGGAACCCTCAAGGCAAAAGGAAAAGAGGAAGGCCAAGGAACACACTACGCCGAGAAATAGAGAAAGATATGAGAGGAATGAACAAACATTGGACAGAACTGGAGGAAGAAGCCCAGGACAGAGTTGGTTGGAGAAAACTGGTGGGCGGCCTATGCTCCATTGGGGGTAACAGGCGAAAGTAAGTAAGTAAGTACTTACACTTATCTGATATTCACTTCACCCTTTGATCTTTCTTTCATTGAATAATTCAATATGAATGTTATTCTTCTTACGCCGGTTGTTCAATATTATTTCTAAGTTTGTCAACTTTTAGCAACGTCTCATTAAATATAGTAGCGAATAAAAAACACTGAAAGAATAAGTTGAAAAGTTTTCTTCAAAAACAAATGTACATCCACAGTAATCTGTGATTTGATTTTTCATAGGATTGATCAAATTAATTAATTACTTGACTAATACACAGAACTAGATTTGACTAATACGGATCAATTTTATTCCTATTTGCTTTAGTTTAACCTGACTGATAAATCAGTTTCGTCCTGGTTTGGGACTCCTCAGAATATGATATATCATCTATTTAACAATCTAGTGTGGTATTGGTTAATTACTGATAATATTGTGTTTATACAAAAAGCGTATTTATCTTTATGTATGCCTTTATTCACGAAACATGATTGAATGAAACTATGAAAAAAAGAATTTGTATTCATATCACTGAAGTACACATAATACAATGTTTATATTTACATTTACTTTAAGTCTTCATGATGAAAAAAAAACGCTCATGTCAAATTGTATATTAGTTTGATTAACATAATTAAAACCAATAACTTACATATTATTATAGTCAGAAAACCAACTCTCTTCATTTGTTTTGATATTCAGGCAAGAAATCTTATTCATGGAAGCTTCTATGCATATTATTCTTCTATCGACTATATTGTGAATACAAAACATACAATAGGTAATTGAAACTTTAGTTATTAGTAATTAAATGATTATTAACTGAATTTTATTTTAATAGATATTGTCAAAAGCTCATAGAAACATCCTTGGGCGAGTCACAAAATAATACACTAAAATACACAGCAACCAATCATAGCCAAGTATTTTCTTGGTGGGAAATGCGATCTCAAGGTCAGATGATCGGTTCATGCTCTAAAACATAAATTCCAAAATTAAGGCGTTTATCAAGTGAGTTGTGGAGATCTAACGTCCCCAACACTTTTGACATCTGTTGATATAACCAATTGAAATAGAGTTAAAAGAACATAGTTTCGACAGTTCTTAAATTAGAAAAGTAAATAAATGTAAGTGTTTCATTCACTCGAAATCAAGTGCTACATAATATCCAATTATTTTAAGTGATTATTTAATGGTGATCAAAGTCACATTTATCCAATATTATCAGTAAAACTTCAAAGTGGACACTGATAACACGATTCCGCGCTAGTAAATATTTATTAGCGAAGCTTGTCCGCCATCCCCATGGTACTAATGCTCTCTGTGCGATGAAGTAGATAACATGTTTGATGGAAATAACTCACTTCTACAGAATGTCTTACTTTCTCACGCCTATTACCCCTTTCGGAGCATAGACCGCACGCCAGAATTCTTCATCCAGTTCTGTCTTGAACCTTCCGTTCCAATTCTTCCCAGCTGCTATTCGTACTTTTCATGTCTGCCTGTTCCTTGGCCTACCACTTTTCCTTTGTCCATGAGAGTTCTAAGTGAGGGCTTACATCGTGATGCAGTTGGGAGATTTCAGAAATGTGTATCCTATCCGCCTTAAGCTCTTTTTCCTAATTTCTTCCTCAGATGGAATCTGATTTGTTCTCTGCCACAGTAGGCTGTTGCTGATAATGCCTTGCCAACGGATCAACACTATTTCTCGTAGACAATCGTTGATAAATACCTGTTTCTTGTGGATGATGGCTTTCGTGGCTATCCAAGTTTCCGCTCCCTATTACGGAACTATTTCGACGTTGGTGCTGAACAGGATGTCACCTGAAACAATTAGGTCACTAGTGGCTACTCAAATCTTAAGTTGAGATTCATGTTTCTGGTCTCGTGGAATGTATATAATACATAGATTCATGCAAAGAATCACTCTCCACATCTTCTCGGTTCGTCAATAGTCGTGACTAACATACAAAGCCAGAACTCTTCAGTAATGAGTAGTCCTGCCAATATTCGTAACGTGTCTCCTGATTCAAGCACTCACCCAGTCGGTCAAACATATACGGCTACTACCAATGCCCCTTCCGTCGTTGCAACAGATCCAGAAAAACGTCACCTCATCCAGCAACAGTTGATCTTATTACTTCGTGCCCGCCGTTGTCAGCGCCAAGAAGATGAGAGCAACGGACGAATTAGCCAATGTACGACACCTCATTGCAACACAATGCGCGGAGTTTTACAACACATTACTTCATGTACACAAGTTAAAAATTGTCAAACACCACATTGTGCTTCCTCTCGTCAAATTATATCTCACTGGCAAAAGTTTGACAATCGAGAGTGCCCTGTGTGCGGACCATTAAAGCAGGACCAACACTACCAACGTAATCAAGTGATACGTCCACCTCAGAATTCAACTCAGGTACATGCGGTCTCAAACCGCGTCCCCGAGGTAAATGGTGTTGACTGCAGTCCTCATTCATGTGTCGCTCAGCAACCACCCAGCCAAACCTTTCGGGTAACTTCCATCTCCAGTGTTCCTGTCAACACAGTTGCCACACGAGCACCGAGTTCAGTCATCCCCAGTACTCAGATCTCAGATGCTTCAAACTTGAATGGTGTTAATAATCATGTAGCAGTTAAATGTACATCAAGCGAGCAAAATGACTGGCGAAAAGGTGTGGATATACCTCAACGAAATAATGTCGTCCGCAGAATGTAAGTGATGAGTTTTACCTGTTTTATGTCGTCAGATTTATCTACTATAATTTTTAGCAGTACTTGCTCATGTACTTGTTCGTTTGCTTTTAACACTAAGTTTTTTCCCTAAATACTCCAAAATTGCTTTGGTGTTTGAATTAACTAGTGACTTCTTATCATTGTTGTATGCTTGATTCCGGATTCTAAATACAGTACATTCGTTCGTGCTTATCCCGTAGTTCTTGATTCATATACTTCTAATCATCATATTGGCGTCACGATGGAGCTTGTAATGGAACAGTTAGATATTCATTCTACTTCTGAAGCTTTTGAAGATTATTTGGAAATGTTTGAATTCTGGAGTATGTCAGTCAGTCAGTTAGTTGCAACGTAGAACTTCGTACGTAAGTACATCAGTTCATGTCGCCATACCACATCAGCACAGAGATGTATTTGTCCATTCAAATCCAATAGTAGAAGAGGTAGTTAAGGTATTAGAAGTAATCGGAGAGGTTAGGATTAGAAGATATTATTCAAGAAGTATGATTCAGTGAGAAAAGTTTAGAAAGTCAAAACTAGATTTGATGAGGAACCCAGAAGATTAGGATTTGAGAGAACACGAAGCATAAATGCACCGGCGCCATTGCGAACGATTTTTAGCCATGTCATTCAAAGTCTGTAACCATCGATTATTATCATCTCGCGGACCCCAACAAGGTAGCCAACAATTACCGACATGGCTAAGTCCACTCGTCAATGACTTCATGGATTTCTGCCATGTTTTGGTTTAGCCGCCCCTAGCTTTCTTCCAACCTACTCCTACATTACAAAACAAAGCTCGACGAGGCAGTCGGTGGTTAGGCATACGCAACACATGTCCCAATCACCTCAACTGATGAAGTTTCATTATTTCACCTATTGATCTGCCGTTCTTACCTAGCACCCGATTCCTAATAACAGTGTCGCTCACTCGGGTGTCCCAGGATATACGAGCAATGCTTCGAAGACACCTATGGTCGAAAACCAATAACCGACGAGTATCTTCTACTTTCACAGGCCATGTTTCACAGCCATAAAGTAAGACGGAGCGAACCACTGCGCAGTACACTCGTCCTTTAGTCAGCAAACGGATATCTCGCCTTCGCCATAAGTGACGCAGGTTGGCGAAAGCCAGTCGAGCCTTTTGTATCCGTGCTGATATTTCGTCAGTCAACAGGCCATCAGCACTGATGAGACTCCCAAGATAAGTGAAGCGGTCTACACGTTCGACTACTTCACTCCCTATCACTAGTTCAGGTGCCGATGCAACCTAGTCTTGAAGCGACATTTTGCATTTCGAGGGGGAAAACCGCATCCCGAACATGCTTGCATTGTTGCTTAGGGTAGTCAGAAGACTCTGCATTTTGTCAGCGTCTTCATCAAGTAGGACAATGTCATCGGCATATTCTAAGTCAATAAGCGAACCACCTGGTAAAAGGTCTACTCCTGAAAATTCAGACGAGGACAGGGTTATTTCTAGTAGCATGTCGATGATAAAATTAAACAAGAATGGAGAGAGTGGACATCTCTGACGGACACAACTTGAAGTGAAGAATTCCGGTGACAGCTCGCCATATTCTCTCACTCGACCAGTGGTATTTGAGTAGAGAGCTTGTATAAGGTTATTGTACTTCTTTCGTACACCTTTCAATGACAGACACTGCCACAGAACCTCACAATCCACCGAGTCAAATGCCGCTTTTAGGTTCTGGAAAACAACTATTGTAGGACGCCTAAATGTGTGTCTGTGTTCCAAGACCTGTCGTAGTGTGAAGATGTGGTCTATACAACCACGTTCAGGTCGAAAACCAGACTGGTTTTCTCGAGTTTGCTCTTCACGAGCTTCCGTTAAGCGCCGAAGTATTATTGAGGCCAATATTTTAGATACTATATTAGTTAGACTTATTCCCCTGTGATTATCACAAGAACACTGTAGTCCATTCTTATAGATTGGGACAATCAGTGATTGAGACCACTCGGATGGGATTGTGTCCAGTTCCCAGATTCTGCCTAAGATCTCAGTCAACCTAGTTGCTAAAACTGGACCACCATCCTTAAATATCTCAGGGGTCAGTCTATCAGGACCTGCAGCTCGCCCTCACTTCAGATTTCCTAACGCTTTCTCAACTTCATAAAGACTAGGGGGACTTATGTCGACTTGCCATTCAGGATGACTGGAGATCGTGGGTAACCGAAGAGTGGCTCGTGGCCAGTTGAACTGATCCATCAAGTGTTCTGCCCATCGATCCAGTCTCCTGGATTGATAATAAATAATAGTCCCATCATTTTTCGAAATAGTCTCACTTACACTAGGATTCCTATTACCAGTTTCCTTGATAAGTCGGAAAAGTTGTCTACTGTTGGCGGTCGCCTCTGCCTTTTCCATCGCTTTTGCTTTCGCCACCCACCACTGTTCGCGGTCGTTACGTAGGCGTTTTATAAGTCTGCGCCTAAGCTGACTTCGTTCTTCATCATGTCATCTGGATTATGACCAGGAATTATGTCAGAGATGATAAAATTGTGGCTCATTTCCTGACATTCATCGGAAAAGAAGCGTACAGCTTATCAAAAACTTTGGCATATCCAGAAAAACCTATCTCACTTCCCTATGCAATGCTTAAGGAGTTATTATTGAATCATGTAAAGTGCCCTGGTTTTGAATGCCGTGAAAGGGAGTAATTTCATAAGATGACTCGTCAAAATGACCAAAAGGTTAAGGAATTCATTCTTGAATTGCAGAAACAAGCTGTCAAATGTAATTTCGGTGATCAACTTCATGTGCAGCTGAGAGACCGATTAATTGCAGGAATTAACATACCTAGTTGGGAAAGAGAGCTGTTAAGAATGTCAAACTGTTCCTTTCAAGATGTTAGAACTGCGTGCATTAACTACTAGGCGTTGAATGAACTTGATATTCAGTCGATGAAGATCTCCAATACTTTGATTAGTTGTCATGATGAAAAACAATCTCAGGGTCAATCAAAATTGTGTTCGTTTAACAGAGGTTCCTGTTCTCTTGTAAATATGAACGGTGTTTCAATAAAGAATTACAAAGGAAATCACAAAGGTGAGACCAAGTTTGGCAAATGTTTATCATGTGGAAAACTTCATTCTCGTAATTCATGTGCATTTCGTAATGCTAAATGTTTTAGATGTGGTAAGATAGGACACATTCAAGCAGTATGCAAAGCTACTGTTCATTTTGCCTCAAGTAGTACTAAATCTTGTAATTTAGATTCGAATAATTCAGCTGATCCCAATGATCATTTATCTTTGTCTACCACTTCAAAAGGTAATGCTCATATTCAAAAGCGATTATATACATCACTTGGTTCATGTCATGACTTTATTGTGGACACAGGCAGTATAGAGTCCATTATTTCATTCTAGAACTTGAAATTGTTAGGTCCTAACGTTGTGGTTCGACCCACTGAAGCATCAATATTGGGGATTACTGGACACAGACTGACTATACGAGGATGTTGTGAATTGCTAATAAGAGATGATAATTCCTCATACATACCTTGTGAATTTTTAGTTAGTGAAACAGGACTGTCAATACTGGGTTTAAAGAATTTGAAAAGGCTTAAAGTGGAGTTGTCTTTCCTAGTTTCTAAAGAAAATTCTGATGCTTTACTTAAAGATTTGATAGCCACGTGTGCTAAGTGCAGTGGAGGTATGAAAATTCAGCCTATAAAACTTCAAGTACAGGGTGATCCAGTCTTTCTCAAAAGACGAATAATTCCTTATGGTCTTCGAGATGCAGTGCATAAGACTTTGAATGATTTGTGTGCGAAAGGTATAACTGAACCGGTTCAGTCTTCTGCTTGGGGTACTCCTATTGTTACGCCACTGAAATCGGATGGTAAGACTCCCAGAATATGTGGTGACTATAGACCAACATTGAACTCCCGTTTGTTGAAGCAAACATGCACGACGGTAGAGGCTGAAGATTTCCTAAATCGACTTCATGGTCCTAAAGTGTTCTCGAAAATTGGCCTAAAAGATGCTTATCTTCAAATCCCTTCAGATCAATGCTCATCTGTTTTGACGACAATTAATACTCCTTTTGGTCTGTTTAAATACAATTTCCTTCCATTTGGGCTAAGTTGTTCTCCAGCCATATTCCAGGAAGTTATGAATAAGGTGGTTAGTGATCTTGAAGGTGTTGAAGTTTATCAAGATGATCTGATTGTTCATGGTTCTGATAAGGTAGTTCATGACCAAAGACTTCTTTCCTTATTGCGTCGTTTGATTGAGAAGAATATTACAGTAAATCCGAATAAGTGTTCATTTTGTGTATCTAGTTTTGAATTTCTTGGATACCTAGTTGATGGTAATGGTTTTAGACGAGATATGAAACGACTAGCTCCACTGACAAATGCACCGTCTCCAAAAAATCTTACGGAACTACGTTCACCAGTGGGTGCTCTTCAATACTATTCCCGTATTATTTCTAATTTTTCTTGTCGTTCAAATTGTTTATTTAATATTTTGACATCCAATTCATTCAAATGGGGTGAGGAACAAGAGTCATGCTTACGTAGTCTACTAAAGTTTCTTCAAAGTGATGCTGTTCTTCGAACTTACTCCCCTAGTGCACAGTCTGTGCTTATGACCGATGCATCACCTGTGGGTATTGGCGCAGTTTTGAAACAGGAAGATAGACCAGTTGTTTGTGTTTCACACAAACTTACTGTTACTGAACAAGGCTATTCACAGACTCAGCGTGAGGCATAAGCTGTGTTTTGGGCTGTTAAAAGACTTCATAGATATTTATTCGGAAAGAAATTCAGTATTGTTACTGATCATGAGGCTTCGCAGTTTATTTATTATCCTGAAAAATCCCTAGCACGAGCCTCAGCTGCTATGGTTCAACGATGGAGTATTGCTTTGAGCACCTACGACTATACGGTTCAGCACAGGAGTGTCAAGCAAATTCAACATGTTGACTACATTTCTCGACAGTCATTACAATATAAACCTGTTAATACTTCAGACTGTTTGTTGGTGCAACCTTTACCAGTGAAACGTCCAGATCTCATTAGAGAAACTCGTAGAAACTTTGGATGTATAATTAATGCTATACGGAAAGGTTGGAATGCTAATCTGAAACGTAGATTCCATATCTATTTTTCAAAGCGGGATGAGCTATCCACTACTCCTGATGGTATTTTGTGTTTAAATGATCGGGTTGTTATTCCTCCTTCACTGCGTAAAGCTGTCCTTGAAGATCTTCATACAGGACATTTAGGTGTTGAGAAAATGAAGTCCTTGGCGAGGCTCACGTGTTGGTGGCCAGAGATAAATGCAGATATTTGTCGTACAGCAAACAATTGTGTAAAGTGAGCTGAAAAATCAGCATTCGAAGTGGACTCCATGGCCAGTATCGTTGGAGGCCTGGCAGAGAATTCATGCAGACTATTGTGGCCCGTTTTTTGGCAAATACTATGCACTTGTAGTCATTGATTCTTTTTCAAAGTGGCCTGAAGTTTTTTTCACAACTTCACCAAATTCTGACTTCATTATTCAAGCATTAAGAAAGGTGTTTAGTTGAGAAGGGGTTCCAATGGTGTAAGTGACTGATAATGGCACTCATTTTGCTGCAGATGCAGTTAATACCTGGTTAAATGGTATAGGGTGCAAACATCTGTTTACTGCTTCCAGACATCCTTGTTCCAATGGTCAGGCAGAAAATTTTGTCAGGACGTTGAAAACTGCTATTGATTCTATTGCCGCCTCAACATTTAAGGACCTGGAGAGGGGAGTAGATACCTTTCTACTGCAATATAGAAATGCCAGACACTAGGTGACGAAAGAGACTCCATCAAAACTATTAAAAGGAAGAATTCTTCGGTCGAATATGAGATGTTTGGAGTCTGCAGAAGTTACATATTATCGTGGCAATCATCTTCGACCATCCACGGGGATTGTTCTGAAGAATGTCGGGAAATCTATGGTGCGACTTCTAGATATCAATGACTTAAGTACACACAATCGACATGTTGATCAAATACAATTCCAGTAACCAGGTGAGTCTGTTCCGATTCCGGTTGTTAATTCTAATACTAATGAGAGCATTCTAGATAATACAGAGCCTTTATCCAATACACTGTCGGACAGACACAGGATGAATTTGAGAAAAAGACGTACAATTGATTACAGACACTTGGATTCGAATTTAAGCTGTGGTGGATGTGGTGTTTGAATTAACTAGTGACTTTCTGGTTGTTGTTGAATGCTTGATTTCTAATTCTAAATACAGTACATTAATTCGTGCTTATCCCGTAGTTCTTGATTCACATACTTCTAATCATCATAATTGCTATTCTGGAACTAAAAATATTTCGAGGACCCAGCTTTACCGACTCACTGTTGATCAGGATAACATGTGAAATACTCCGAAATGATTCCTCAAATAAGCACAGTTAACGTCCAACCCTAATATTAAAACCCTAATAATTGATTTTGTCGAATAATTTGTATTTGTTTACTATCCGATGTAACACTAGACGGATTTGTCACCCTCGCACAATGTCGCAGCATTCTTGTAGTCGCAAATTATTGCTTAAATGGGTTGTAGAAATTTGAAATTGGTAGCGGCCATAACATTTTTACTTGACTGATCATTAACTGATGCCCGAACAAGCATATTCTGCAGATTACGTTTCACACACCACAGCTGTTTTATTAAGCTGCTGAGCAAAGTATACGCTACTACATCTCTACTAATAATTCATATGTATATTCCTACTCCATTACCGATAACTAAGCATTTTTTCGGTAGAATAAGCTGAATATCAACTTTCCAATCTTTATGTTAAGTAGATATAACCCAGTGAACTGAAGGCCGCTAATTAGCTATAGCTGTTTACAAGAAACCCACTACCTTCTGAACTCTTCTGAGCTACTTCTAGTTTATTTTCTGCCAGCTTTTTAAGTTTAATAACTCCAATTTATCAGGTTTCGTCTGTTCATTTTTCAAATACACTCACCATCCTGCCGAAATAATTTTCTGTCCAATATTTTTACTTTCATTATCTTCACTAGCTTTTCACCCTTACCACTATATTGAATCTACTTCTATGGGGAGGAAGCGATTGGTTTATTAGAAACACTCATTATTATAACGAATTGTACCAGTAGTCGTTTTTCTGAACCTCCTTGTTTATTACTTTCTGTTTGTCACGCTGCCATTTTGACTCCACTGCCTCTGTGATTTCGCTCATCTTTCCTAGTATGATTTCAGTATTCTTTAGATGCCACAAAATCTCTAGAAAATATATTCTCTCTCATGAATTTACATATCTTCTCCGCGATGGGCACGTAACTTGTCTGCATTGGTGATCTTAGTTGAATCGCAACACGCCACACCGTTTACAAACTGCAGATCGTTTATTGATTACCTCATAATTTATGCCATTAGCTTGCTGCTTAGTAGCATGATTAACTAAATAAGTGCCTAATTATCAGTAGAGAGGTTACAGATCTATGCTTTCTTCGTAACATAGGACTTATGGAAAAACGTATTACAACAGGATATGTAACATATAGCTTGAAGCGAATTCTTGTTTAAATATATGACAGCATTGCAAGGGCCTAACATCACACAAAAGGGAGTGACGTTTATGGATCTCAAACATGCTAGTGGGGAGATGACCTCAATCCACTCATAATAATATATTTATTCTCAAATAACTACGTTACAAGAGTCACGCCAGTTTACAGGCTAGATCAAATTGTCACAAATGCTTTCACAATTACTGTAAAAGTTATAGCAGTTAAATTAAGTACAACAGTCATTTTCTGATTGCATATTTACACCATGTCACTGACACAAACAGTATTATACAGCCACATTTTCAATAGTAGAGTACAAATAAGGAAGGAAGGTGCATAATAGGTTCTTTTGGCGATTTGCCGAGATCAATAGTGAATTATTTTTGGGAAGGTCAAATGAAACGCGCTTGATACGAGCTGTGATCCAGACAGTCATGTACCTAGGGTGCATGTTCCCTAGAGTTGCCAAGGATTTCCCACCGTGAATGGGGTTCTGAAAATGAGAAAAGAGAGAAAAAGGCAGCAGTGTGGCAAGTGTATATATATAACCAAAGCACTACTTAACCTGTAATGTTGAAGTAGTCAATACAGTAGTAGGTCAAGATGAAATTCATACTGACCACTTAAATTAAAGTAAATTATGGGAATATAAGAATATAACACACAGATAAAGGAGTACAGCAAAAAGAAGGAAGAGTTGTGTAGTGTCAGGTGGATAGAAGAGAAGTCGAAGTAAGAAGCTGGATTTATGTACGTTGAAATCGAAATTCTAGTTGAAAGAGTAGAGTTTGTAAAAATAAAACTTTGATGAACAAAATCTCGCACTGTCTAACTGTATTTTATTATTATTATTATTATTATTGAATGCCAACCTCTAAGTCATACTGTAAGCGCATGTGTAAGAATGTTGCGGGTGTCTCGACAAAATAGCGACCTCATCATAGTTTTGGAAACATGAACCTCAGAAGTAGCAAGCGTATAAGAGCAACCTCAGCGTTACTGATTAGTCGTCTCATCAATCTAAAGAGCCGAAAGCAAACAAAATGTTCTGCCCCACAAACATGGGTTGTTTGAAGTTATCGCCCACACCATCAATGTTTGCTGGTCAGTAACTCCACCATCCCTCCTTTTGTGTTGTTAGGCTCATGTTAAATGTTTAAAAGAAGCTATTGAGTTCTACTTGGTGTTCTATGTCTCGCATACTGTTGAGAAACACTATTTCTGCAAGTTCCTTTCACAAACTCGTCTGGCTGTTACAACTTATGAACTATTGGTTAGGCATCAATGCTATACAGTTAACAGTTATAGAGAAATAGTAAGAATTTTCAAACAAGATTTAAGCATTTAGAATGTAGTGGGGAAGATGTACTTAACTAGCTAAGCAGGAGATATAAAGAGTATCACGGTTAAAAGTTGAGCAATAGATAACACTAAAGGGCCAAGGTAAGTCAATAGCGTGTAAGTGAGAACAGTATAATTGATAATAGGCAATGTGGAACTCACACAGTTGTAAGTGTGAAGAAGTTTAATTAGCCCGTATCTACGTGAAAAGTTATTCATATATTACCTCCGTTCATAACTGTGACAGTTTCTAAACATAGTTTTTAACGTTTTCTAATCTGTTCAGAGTAATCACAAACTACCACATGATTTTATGAAGTGAAGTTAAGAGCTCCCATTGTGAGTTCGATAAACACCTGGCCAAGGACACTATACATTGTTATTCTTTAGCTGTTATATTTCTTTTCAGTGTAACCTTCCATATATACTCACATACTTTCCTGAGCTTCGTAGGGTCTGAATCCCAAAAAAATAAAAAGACACTGGGGCTCCTAATTCTCAATCTCTAATGGCATCCAACTCAGAATGCCGTAGGAATATGTGTACAATCTTCGTTCTTTGTAGCTACTACATGCAAGCGTTTCTGAGCTAACAGGAAACTAGTCACCATAGCTAACAGCGGGACAGATAACAATGTAGGAAAGGTGCGAAAAGAATATACCCTCCTTTCTTGACTTCATTACCACCAGCTGATCTTGTCAACAAAACATATGTCCAGCATATTCTCATACACACAAATTCAGCTCACATTACTGACAGTGTAAAAATAAAACAAGTGAAATACAGGAGAGTGGATCTTCGAAATAATATTTTACGATTATTATTACTCCCAAACAGCCTATAGTAATAAAAGTAAACAGAATATTATAGTCTTCAGAAAAAGGATTGGATCAGTTTGGTGTTCTTTCTACACAAATGGCACGAGATACTTGATTTGAGGTATCAGTGGAACCCCCCCTCAGGTACTAAGGCTAAGAAGGATGAGCTTCCTGAGTCAATAGTTTCTTTTAAACATTTAACATGAGCCTAACAACACAAAAGGAGGGATGGTGGAGTTACTGACCAGCAAACATTGATGGTGTGGGCGATAACTTCAAACAACCCATGTTTGTGGGGCAGAACATTTTGTTTGCTTTCGGCTCTTTAGATTGATGAGACGACTAATCAGTAACGCTGAGGTTGCTCTTATACGCTTGCTACTTCTGAGGTTCATGTTTCCAAAACTATGATGAGGTCGCTATTTTGTCGAGACACCCGCAACATTCTTACACATGCGCTTACAGTATGACTTAGAGGTTGGCATTCAATAATAATAATAATAATAATAAAATACAGTTAGACAGTGCGAGATTTTGTTCATCAAAGTTTTATTTTTACAAACTCTACTCTTTCAACTAGAATTTCGATTTCAACGTACATAAATCCAGCTTCTTACTTCGACTTCTCTTCTATCCACCTGACACTGCACAACTCTCCCTTCTTTTTGCTGTACTCCTTTATCTGTGCGTTATATTCTTATATTCCCATAATTTACTTTAATTTAAGTGGTCAGTATGAATTTCATCTTGACCTACTACTGTATTGACTACTTCAACATTACAGGTTAAGTAGTGCTTTGGTTATATATATACACTTGCTACACTGCTGCCTTTTTCTCTCTTTTCTCATTTTCAGAACCCCATTCACGGTGGGAAATCCTTGGCGACTCTAGGGAACATGCACCCTAGGTACATGACTGTCTGGATCACAGCTCGTATCAAGCGCGTTTCATTTGACCTTTCCCAAATAATTCACTATTGATCTCGGCAAATCGCCAAAAGAACCTATTATGCACCTTCCTTCCTTATTTGTACTCTACTATTGAAAATGTGGCTGTATAATACTATTTGTGTCAGTGACATGGTGTAAATATGCAATCAGAAAATGACTCTTGTACTTAATTTAACTGCTATGACTTTTACAGTAATTGTGAAAGCATTTGTGACGCCTGTAAACTGGCGTGACTCTTGTAACGTAGTTATTTGAGAATAAATGTATTATTATTATTATTATTATTACAACTGCCACTCCCTGGTTTTGATCAAATATTCTTAACTGGAGATTTAGGATCACCCTTTCTCTAAATCTAAGAAATCTGAGTACAACCGCCATTGGTTGGTTCCAGAGACGACTTGGCGCAGCCATTAGAAGCTCTGGACTAACTGAGCATGTGTGCAGTGCCACTGGATAGATTGAGGAGGGAAAAACCTCAAACTTGATTGTTTGTTAACAAATGATCAGCCTCTGGTCGAGGATGTTCACGTCCATACACCGATGGGAATTAGTGACCATGGCACAGTCTAGTTTAACATGGTCATAAACGACACACTCAGGCAGGACGAAAACAAGCCCTACTATCGCTACACCAATGCGAAATACACCTGCATGAGGGAGAGTCTTTTAAATGCCTCACAGCCGCAGGAATGGCGGAGGCTGACAGTAGATGATCACTGGTAAATAGTGAGAGACATCATCCGGAATGATGTCCTAAATAATATACCACAGACACACCACGTACCTGGAAGCTGAACTGTATGGGTTAGGCGCGGCGATGAATGCGCGCTACAGGCGGAGAGCAGAGCCTGACACAAACGAAGGTCTGTTTGAAAGATTCTGATCGTAGTTCTTACTTCGCATTGAGAAACAGCTGAAATAACAGAGTTCGAAGTGATAGGAGACGCTTTCAGATAAAGCTATCTGTCAAAATAGAGGCGAACCCCATGCATCTGTCTAGGTTCATGACAAAAAGAAAACTTACAATTCAGAGTTTGTGTCCTTTCAAAGGTCCGAGTGGGCAAGACCTGACCAGCCTAGAGATGGCTGAGATCTTCAACAACTGCACTGATCTGTCAAATCCGGTACCTGCATATCCAGAGTACTAACCAAACCCAGTGCTGGCTTTCGGCCTGCGAAATATCCGTCTCGCTCCGGACTTAGTGCTGATAAAATTAAGATCCTTGTGTACCAGAAAGTCAACAGGATGTGACAGTATCCTTCCAACAGTCTGGAAAGACAGTGCAGAAGCCCTCAGTTCACCGATATATGACCTATTTTAGGAATTCACTGGAGTTACACCATCACCCATTTAAATGGAAACAAGCTACTCTCTCCCCAATCTTCAAAGGAGGAGATGGGAAGGACACATCCTGTTACAGATCAGTAGCATTTTGACCGTTACTATCGAAGGCTAAACGATGCTGTAGTTGTACACTCTCAATCAACTATTCAGTAAGAAGACTAGCATAACAATAGTTCAGTCAAGTCGGCATGTCTCTAATAATCCAGCAAAATTAGACGGCATTAACGAAATACTCCAAGCACATTCACTGAAACCTGTGAATTTGGCGTTGCTAATGGACCCACAAGAGCGTTTTTCAGGTGTCAAGGTCGTTTTTGTATGCAAAAGGTGAAGAATGCCTCTACCTAACTTTGATTCTATAAAAAACATCGCTGTTGGGAAAGATAACCCAAATAAACTACAGGTATTTAGTTACCTTTAATTTTAAGTCTTTCAGGTTGTGCACATTCTGAAGGGTATCACAGATCACGAAGTTCCACCAAAACAAAAGCATATTCGTGGTATCATTTTAGCTACATTTAGCTGGAGGTCATCGTCATTCTTCTACGACACCGCACTTAAACTCGCCATTTACACTAATCCTGTGGTCTGCTGGAAGTTTCTGTATGTCATCCATAAATTGTTTCGAGATGGACACCGCGAAGTATTGTTTAATATTACAATCGAATAATGTATTTATACGTTGTTCTAGTGCATAAACGACGGGCTTCGTCACGCAACCAGAGTTTCCCAGTTACAATCTGCTTGGGTAACTTTTAGCTATTTAATAGAGCATCATTTAGAGTAACCACGCAACTAAATGTGGATACCCGATCGTGGACTTCTGTCAATTGATAACCAGAAAGATTCGCCTACACAGAAAAGTAACCGTTTGGATTTATTAATTCAAAATGTTTTAGTATGGAATATTACCTGGGAGTTTAGAGCTAACTCCTAGTGAGCTAAAGAGTTGTCTTTCTGCACAATTAGACCACTTGTAAGTCATTTCCAAAGCGAAATATATTTTAAAAATTCAAGAATTGCCTTTGTGAATGAAAAAGTTTATGCCTTATTAGCTTATAATATTTCTATGTCTCATGAAAAGCAATAAACTGAATGGAAATATACTTTACCTAAAATACCAAGTTCTTATCCAACTGCCTTTCTCCTGCTTTTCAATATGCGGTCTCATGGAAGCTAGATATCTCGAAATTAGAAAAAAATTCGGTCAAACTTTGTGGATATGAGACTAAAGACAGTAAACTTTCTAATGGTCTAGGGAAAGCCATGAATTTATAGATGACATTAGGGAAAACCTCAAAGTTTATTCGAAATTCCCTGAAATTTCCTCAGCCGTAATACTAAATGAAAGCCATCATTTTCTAAATATTTTTTAATCATGACTGACCGCTGAAAATAACCGAGGTATTCTATTAACCTAACCTTTCTTCGTACTCTTACTACTTTTATTTCTCTCGGACCTGTCTTGATAGTTTTTAATTAAACTAACGTAGTGTGTGAACTTGGGCAAATGTACATGTCTCAGGTTCAACTTTTCACACAAATGACTGATTCATTTTGACATGTTAAGTTTGCTTTTATCACGATTATTATTACC
Source organism: Schistosoma turkestanicum (assembly GCA_944470395.2). Classification (NCBI taxonomy): domain Eukaryota; kingdom Metazoa; phylum Platyhelminthes; class Trematoda; order Strigeidida; family Schistosomatidae; genus Schistosoma; species Schistosoma turkestanicum. The sequence goes on along the minus strand of OX103973.1, from coordinate 15,731,793 downwards.
AATAATAATAAACGGTTACTTTGTTCATTTTCTTAAGATTTCAGTTCAGTGTCGATCTTATGGATATGTTAGAAGAAACGTTACGCTTCAAAGATGTTGTGTTTCTTTCTGTGGAGGGTATCCAGGCCGCTTCATTCACTCCGTCTGGTCAGTGTAAACTTATTCCACTTGTTCAATGTATTCAAGATGCTGCAGCTCTCTATGAACTAAGCGTACAGGTCATCTTTAAGCTTCATGAGTTGTTAGGCAACGGAACGATGTCGGGTCACCGAGAACGCTTCAGAGATCTTCATATTTCTGTGAAGAAATTTTTCGAAAATGTATCCCACATGCAATACTTTCGTTCGTTTGTTCATATACCTTCAATCTCGCAGGTTTGTTAATGACGTATTTGATTGGTGTCAAAATGAGTTTAATTATCAAGACATTTTGCCTGTATTATTTTGCATTCTAACTTGTTAACATATCAACTATGATTTTGATACTATTAATAGTTGTAGTTAACATCTTAAGTGACTGATGTTATTAAATATCTTAGCTTTAGACTTCACTAGATTATTATATATCAGTTGCAGTTTTTCCAACATTTTTCCAAATTTTGTGTCGACTATCTATTTGCTTCATTTCTTCCGTTCTATCAAGAGAATCCTCATAATTTTTTCTTGAAAATCTTAACGTTAGTTGATAATTTTGCAGGAAATAGGTTCAGCTATCTCAGATTTTTGGTGAACTGGTTAGCCTGATGCACGGTTATGTAAAAACAATTTCATTTCCTACTATGAAGTACGAATCCCGGCGTCTATAGGAGTTAACAATATTTCTGTTAGTTCAGTTTCATCATAGGACTAACATACTCAACAAATGTGAAATATAATACAACACTGCACCATATCGGCCTCAATACTTCATAATGCCACAGTGAAGGTAGCTGTAGAATGTTGAGGAAAAATTGTGCTAGACGATGCAATCCAAAAACGTTATTCACTGGCTGAATCTCACATTGTGGTTAACATCACTTTTTGACTTTTCACTATTTTACTTTTGATCATCATGTACTACTTCCTAGGCTGCCGAGCTCCAGGCTAGATAGCTTATATTCCATAGCAGAGTTCTCTTTAGCTCTTTGAATTCATGGGTTAGTATCATAACAACACATCCACCCTGAAGCCCAAAACTTCAAATAGATTTGATGTTAATATTACTTAGTGGTTGAAATATGTATGTGACTTATCATGAAACACACTGCAACAATATTATTTAATCAGCTAAGCTACACTTCGAAATATTAGGAATAGAAATACCTTTTATAATTATCAAATAGCAAGCAGTAAACCATTAAGGTGAATGTAAGATTAAACAGCAAAAGAAGAAGATGAAGCTTTCTGAACTTGAACTTTTGTTACAGATTTAAGTTTTATTCAGTTTTGGGTAGATCGATAGCTACAGACTTCCATTTTTCTAAATATTCAATCAGTATATTTAAGATTGTTCATACATCGGCTTTATTCTTTTTCCTTATTCTTATCACTTTCAGGTTACGACTATTCACTATTTTTGTTTGACAGTTCCTTATTTCATGTATAAGCGTATGCATTTTTATGTTTGTAGAATCCACCAAATTTCTGTATTCAGTCAGAACTGAATGAACATACTGCACTTAGAGTTACGATGAATGACAAACCGTCACTACCATCACCGCCAACATCATGTTCACTGTCATCATCGACCGTAGCACCGGTAGACGAAAGAGACAGTCTGCATTCAGGTGATGAAGAAAATTCTTTTGAGTTGGCTATTGAACTTAATAATGTATCACAAATTAATTCGACCAGGATGTCAACTGAAAAGCAGGTACTAATTAAATTAGGTACTGAAAGCACGGATGTGAATGACAAAACGGACATGTCATCAAAGGAGGTGAGAATGGTGAGAAATTTTCATTTTGTAAAACAAAAAGAACAACTAATGATGGGTAAATAAGTTTATTTTTATATATAAATCAGTCTGTATACGGAATATTTAGAGATTATAAAATTAAATAAGTTAACTCCATCCTGAAATGTTTGTTGTTCTTGTTTTACAAGTTTATAAAGGTAATTTATTTTCTAAAAATTTTCGTTCATATTTTCTTGTTTTATAGATAAGCTATTTTATCTTTGATCGCAATCGTGATGATGCTAACCTATTTTTCACTAATTTGCTTATAAGCTGCTAGGCAAAAATGAATGATAATACGAATATTAAATTTGCTGTTCAGTTGGCTTTTTATGTTGTCTTTCTTTTGCACATCACGCAAGTTCATGTTCTAAAAGAAATAAAAATGAGATATTACTATACAACCGTTTCCTTTCAATGGAATGTTCTAAAATACTAATTTACTGGGTTCTTTTTCTGGTCAAATCTAGTGCGACCAGTGAATAATGAATGGGAATACGTGTAGTAACTCTACGATACCCAAAAATCTACACCAATGTAGAGAAGAAAACACAGCTTTTTACGATCTATACACTTATTGACCTCGTGAAAAATACGTACATTCAGTTACACTTCAGAAATTGATCTGGAAAATAAAAAAGTACAGCAATTAACTAACACGTCATTCAGTTTATCAGTGGGTTTCATAGAACAGAATCTTTATCTTTTATGAAGAATCACTTCAAATGTTGGTTTTTATTTGAACCAATCTGTATATGATTACATGGAAAGTTATCTACGTTTCGTAAAGTTGCTTATAAATTATGAGCTTTCAAATTGCATAGTTATATTTTTAGTGGTACATTTACTATGATAAATTGCTGTAAGTTATGTAAAATACTTCATCCAGTGATTTCTCTGCAAATTAAAAAATCATATAATTATACTTCAAAATGTGGTAAATCTTTAACATAAAAGATGATAGTTGTCAGTATCCATTTCTGTTTTTACTTGGTTATCTGTCTGTGATTTATTGCAACGGAAAACTTTCTAATTTTAAGCTACTTTATATCCGAGACTAATTTTAACTAGTCAACCGTTAAGAAAATCAGAAAAGACTAGATAGCTTTTTCATCCTGATACCGACAACTTCAACGGTAAACATTCGAGACTTAGTAGGAGGCCTTCGGACCTTACAGTGCATGTTTCCCCTTTAGACCACTGATGTGTAGGATCCGCTGGTCATTATTTCAATTAAAAATAACTTGCAATAGATTATGATCCTCTATCGGTGTCATCGAACAGTGACTTCTGAAGAGCCCAGTACCGAAACGAAACAACCATTCAGTCAGTCCCTTCCGACTTTCATTAATTTTCATTATGGGATTGTGGAGATTATTGATTTTTATTGGAATCATGAATAAATCACTGTTAGACCATCATTAAAACCTGGAAACACTAGGCGGCCATTTTGTCTAGCTAAGCTTGACCTGCGAAGTAAAATACGTACTATATATTTATAATTTTATTAAATCTTTACTTTTATATAGAACGTTCAGGATCCCAGTGTCAATGATAACTATCACAATAATAATACTAATAATAATTTGAAAATAAATTGGAACCCGTTTTTGGATAATTCAATCCAAACGAATAACCATGCATCATCGCCTTATCAGACTCATGTAACAGATGAGAAGTAAGTGAATACTATCCTTTTTTTTACTGAAGTTATTTTTCTATCCTATAAATTTCTACTTAGTTTACAGAAGATAATTGTAATATAGCCTAAACCACAATTTAGGCCAAATAACATGAATTCATTTTGTGTTATGGTTTCACTTTATCCGCTTACAACCGTATTCTTATTTTAAAGTGTTTCATTACGATATAATATAACATGAAGTTATAGATGTTGGTGATAAAGAATTAGAATACAAACAACTATCAGGAACAACGAGTTATTTGTGGGAATAGACAAATGTGAGATCGGTTGAAGGTAGAATTCAAAAAGATTTTGAGGAGATAGGGTAGTAATTAGTTGGGATCTAGAAAATATAAACACCAATTGTGTAATAATTATAGAAGATTTGAAGGGAGAATTAGGTTGGTAAGAAACGTGGATAACTGAAATGTTAATTTAGGCATAGATAAAATAACATAGAATAAAGACAATGAAACAATGGTAGTAATAATTACAAGTCTGTTTAATCGAAAATGTAAATTTTCCAAGTTGGTGATTAATATTTGGGCCAAACAAAGAATATCCATCATTTTTTTCTCTTGATAATTTTAAAGGACTGAAAATGTCAGAAATATTCCCTCTGTCAGTTAAGTATCGAGTTATTGCACCTTTAAGTTTCACATTATTTGAAAATTGCCTGAATATGTGAAAATATACTCTTCATTCTGTTCTTCCACTGTATGTGCTTTGGGACGCAAAGGGTTAACTGATAAATACAGGTAGAGGCACTAAGAAAAGAGGACTTGTAGATTTCCGTTTGTTTCGCGAGAAGTTCGTTTCAGATGAGGTGGTCAGCGTTGCTGCTGGATGAGTAATCTTTATTGCAGCGTTTGTCCTGCCGTTACTGATCCAAATAATTTCGTCTCCTGTTAGACGGTGTAGCGAGCAAGTTTCTTTAACTGCATCATGATTAACGCGTTTGTTAGTCTTAGCGTTCCTCTCGATGAATTGCTGTGAGTTTACATCTTAATATCGATAATTTTCACTGAATGTATACTCTTCTCCTATTCTTTCGCTGGGCACAAAGTTTATGAGCACTGTCAAAAATGGTCCATACATTTTCACGTTTATAGTTTCTTGAACTGAAGTTGTTAATTTAGCATAAATTTTATTTCGTCTGTTTTTCCGATAAACAAATCTCCATAGATTATTCATTGAATGTTCGTTGAATTCCAAGATTTAGCTAATAGAACTTTCCTTCATCCCTATGCTTCAAAGTAAATTCCATTTCAAGAAGATACATAGAATGCTTCAGATCATTACAAGCCGTAGGCGCTCGTAAACTACTGTATGATTTGTTCCTCCGATCTACTGATCAGATATACTAATATACATTAGTAGAATTTGAGTTAAAACCACATTAAGCCAATTAGTCGATGATTAAGCTAAAAGTGTTTGGAATTATCATTGTTTTTTTGAAATCCATTTACAGAAAGTAAGGAATCATTAATGGGTTTTTTTTAGAAGTTGTTGATCAGTGAGTGAATGTGTTTTAAGTTTAATCTTTTCAATGGGTTATATCTTTTTTCCGGAGTATATATATTAAATGTAAACGGGAGAATTGGTTTGATTATCGGGTTGCGTTTATTCCTTGTTTATTTAGCAATCTCTCTAGTTCACTTGGTATATTTACTTGTTAAAGTATGTGTGATTGATTTAGGCCTAGATAAGATAATATTTAACTATTTAAGCCGAAGTAGGTAAGAGATGTAAGGTGCAAATCTCTATTCCACCGATACTCAGTCAAATACATACAATTAATCAGTGAATTTCACTTTCATATAGTTTTATTGAATATTTAAACATCTATCTCATCACTCGACGTATGCTTTACCCTAGTGCTGAGATAAACTTTACATCTTTTTTTTTTTGTAAATCCACATGACGTACAAGCATTTTTCGGTTGTTAGCTATTATATCTTTCCGCAGATTAGTGAATCGATTCAGACAAAAATATGCTGTGTATATAAATAATGTAATATTTTATTTAAGTGTCATATACAAAAGTAACATGTTAGTATTTTCATCTTAAATACACATCAGTTGCATAGTAAAGATAGTAAGAAGAGCAACTAGCTAAAATCATTTTAACGTTATGTTTATTGAATTATGACATAGTCTATAATCAGCTGTTTGATGACTACTGATTTTGATTTAACAACAACAACAACACCAATAAAACTATTTTAAATAAGTATCAAAGTCTTCTTATCCTTGTGGTAGATTTACAAAATGGCATTATGACTGGCTTTTAAGTACGGAATTTAATTAATTCAAGGTAACTAACTGTATATGTATGAATTCATCATTGAATAAATAAATAAATTCAACAGTCAAGAATGAGTTGAATATCATATGAAAAAAGTTTCCATACATTATGAATTGATTAAAACCGTTAAATTATAAATATAAATATTGAATTGTTTATGAGTAGATATTACTATAACTAGTTCTGAGGTTAAAATTGGGATCCATAACTAAAATGCATTAATATTTGTTTGATTATTAAATGATATCGAAAATCATATTAAATAGTTAGGTGATGTTGTGATGTAAGAAGATAATTTTTTCAGACATCCATCTTTTAATTACTAACAACTGTTCATAGAGTTTGAAGTGTGTGTATACATGCGTAAGATACTCCAATACCACTCACTGATGATGCAATAATTACAGGCTTGTTTTATTTATCAAAATCTTATCATAGCTCAAGTTAATAACTATGCAACTAATCAATTTCTTTACAAGGCTAAACAATGCTGGTTCACTTCTTATTTCGTTTTACACCTTGGTTTAATCATAATTAATAGTGATATAAATGCTTTTTAGATTTTAAGGTTACCACACTTGTTAATTAATGAGCATTATTTCATTCAGATTCAAAAAAATATTTCAAATGAAGGACTGACTTTGTCTAGACATTCATCGAAAATCGGGAAAACTGTTTCGTCTTATTACGGGGAATACCTAGGCAGTATTTATCCAAGCTCTTGAACTCAAAGCCTTCGGAGCTTATGGCTATCACACGACCTTCAGTTTATTACGTTGATATCCTGTAGTTTATACATCATACTTCTGTTTATTTGTATTATGAAACACTCCATCTCTGTCAGTCAGTTATAATCAACGTTAGAGCCTGGCATAAATGTAGATTGGTTCAAATTTCTATACTATGACGTGAAATTAACAGAATTAATAGCAAATTAATCAAAACAACGTGCTGGCGATAATTTCGAGGGAGACCTAAAGATGTCACAGATATTTACTGCTTGACAAAAGTATTATCAGTAACACCTTTATAATCAAAGATCCAAAGGCCAGTCAAATCAGAAACCAGGAATAAAGGGGTCCGAAGATATATTTGAAAGATAGTCGATGGATCGTCAGTCAGTCAACAACAACGTAGGACTTGGTACATCAATGAAATATGTATACATAATCTTCGATCATCTGTTTGCGTGTTTCACGATGCAAGCCGATTATTGGCTTTCTTCTGCCACTCCTCTTCCGGTCTTCAAAATACTTGATCATATCGTGCACTTCGATCTCCTGACACTATTCTCTCTGGTACTGAATTCTAGGCAACTCACCGCCGCATACTACTTATTATAAATCATATTGTGGGTTACATCTACCACAAGAGGAATAAATTGAATTTCGGCAGTGTCGTATTCTCTGATCTGGATGATCTAAATGATGAAGACTTTTGTTTTAAATGTAAACTCCGATGATGTCTAAAACAGCATTCAATAATGTGTAATTGAATTAGCAATATTTAATTGAACCCAAAAAAATTAAAGTACATTCGTTCTCTATGGTTATTGATAGTAAACTGTAGCAACATTTATCATACAGCTTTGGGAAAATATTTCTTCTCCTTTTGGTAACACTAAAATAACAACTGACTGTATTTTAGCTTATTCTGTTTATTTGATATGGATTTCTGCTGCATGGATGCTTTTGTCCAGTTGCTTTTTTTAGTCGAATATGTAATATAATAAAACTATTTGGTTTCGATCTTCTTCTGTACATGATGGAATATTTAGAGATTAATACAGAATAATTCCAATTCTCATCTTCAACCGATTTCTGAAGTTGTATTACGATTATTTGATGATTTGAAAACTTTCGAAAAGTTTATTCAATTTAGTAAATCATTTACCACTGTTTAATTCAAATAATAATTTAGATCACATGTTACTTTCGTGTACTATCATATTAAAAAAAAAAAATTCATTTAGTATCATTAAAAATATTTCTAATTCCAAGTGTTTTTTATTACTATGATTTCAAATTCATTCATCCAAAGTAAGATGTTCTGTTGTCATTCTATGTAATTAGTTCAGTTCAAGAGCAAGAACAATATTAATTTTGCAGGATAGCATTAATCTGTTGTTTTTCATTATAATTCTACTCTCAACCCAGAATATATTAGCTGGTACTATTTCACTTCAATGTTTGCTGCATTATCTATTAAGTATGTTAAGTATTTGAGTAAATCACTAGTTTGATTGGAATTTTCCTATTGATTTACTTTGTTTCATGTTCACATTATCGCTTGTTTTCCACACGCACATGTGTTATTATTACTGTCTCTGTATTCTTCTGTGGTATTAACCAAGTTTTGAAAAAGAAACTTAAGCCAACAGTTACATTGAATCGAAATCACAATATATCAAACATTGAGTGAAACTGGAAATTAGCACTGTTGAATTCTGACTTAATATCGGAAGTTTGTAATGATAATTGTCAGAAGTGTGTTCATTGTTGCATAGATCACGTATTTGTCAGCAGTTATATTGTCATGACTCGGTTAAGTAGTTATTTTAACTATTTGTTCGTAGTCCTGATAATTTTAAAAGCTTCAATACTAAAGCAATTAACCATTAGAAATCAATATATTACAAGTCTGCTCTTGTATCTTTTTGAACAAGTTGTGTATGAAATGGTCAGCTTATTTTAATTAAACTGAAATTTTTTCATACTATTGTGGTGCGCGCTACTTATAAGTAGTATATGACGCTAGTGTAAACGTAATGTCTGGCAGCAGAAGATGGGGGAAGATCAAGAAAGGAAGAGTGGGAACACAATGGAATTTGTATGAAACGCATGAATAGTGAAATGTCAGACAATGGATTGATGACTGATTGAAGATTTGCAAATTAACGGTTACGATATGGTTTTCCTATTTTACTGAGTAACTCTGTAATTTTCGTTAAATACAATTCAGTTGCCCTCACCTTTGTTCTCCTTCACTACACTATAATCAGTAAAAATAATCTGGAATATTCTTTTTCAGTGTAGTACATAATGGTTATCTTTTAGAAACATTACATGTTTATTATATCATCTACTTAATTGCATGTGTAAGTTTGTGTAAATGTACTTCTTCTTGATAATTCTATATTATATATTTTAACTTTTCATTATTACTGTTCTAAACTATTTTAAAATATTTTGGGGCACAGTTTTGGAGGTTTTTGGTTTTTTACACATTTGAAATCATCAATCAATCCTGCTCCTCGCAGGATTCGAACCCGGGACCTTCGGCATTGTGGGCGAACGCCTTACCATCGGACCACTGAGCCAGCATCCAACGGTGTTAATGTCTAACTCTGATTGATCTAGGGATTTTGCGCGACCTCACCCATTTGTCTTTGGTAGTTACTGCCTACACTCGACAGGGTTGAACTCCATTGGTCACGTCTTCTCAACTAGAACTCCGAGAATTTCCTCACGAAGCTAGTCACTAGTGAGCACTGTTACGATATTTTGGGGCACAGTTTTGGAGGTTTTTGGTTTTTTACACATTTGAAATCATCAATCAATCATTGTTAGACCACCATTAGAAACCTGGAAGCACTGGACGGCCGTTTCGTCCCGGTATGGGACTCATCAGCAGTGCGCATCCACGACTATTTTACTGATCTACGGTATAAATCAACATTCTGTTTTTTGAAAAAATAATATTATTAATGCATAGTAAACACATAGCTCTAAGGATAAATATCTAGGCTGTAAGTGAATTTTGACAATTAATATTTTAATTGTTTACATTGGGTTTGACCGTAATTCAATTATTATTCCTTCATAAACAAATTACTGTTTAAACATTGATTAAAATTTATTTGTTACAATCATTTTAAAGTCTAACAACATATATATATATATATATATATATATATATATATATATATATATATATATATATATATATATCGGCAAAGTCTGTCTATCGAACTTTGTTGAATTTCGGAACAATACTACTAATTTAAAATGCACAACATTGAAGTTCAAATAAATCTATTTTCAGGAAATGAAGAATGGTATGATTATTAAATCGTATCGAACATAACCAAGTATTTAAGAGCAATAATTTGTGAAAACTAATAAATGATTATGTAACTCAATGTCAAAACCTCAGTTATTTAGCGTGTAGTGAAAGATCAAATTATTTAGCGGCAACTCTATGCGTTCGCACTGTCAGCCTCCATCTTAATATTGCATTTGTCAACATTTACTTCATGATGAATAAAAAAAGGATAGATTGTATACTAAAGATTTAATATGATTAATCATGCATTATGTGATATACACTAAACTATACCGAATGAATTATTAGTGAAGGCTGAACAGTATTATATAACAATCGAGCAATCATACCTACAACTCTCATACATAGTTGCATAAACCCCTTAAAGCTACAAAACATTAATATTAACTTAACCTTTTCTAAAACCATTGGGAAAATTTGTCACTTCCAATTTGACCTGCATTAAAAGAGCCTATTGATCCATTTGTGTATCATAATATAGTGTTTAGCTGATTAAAGTACAAGAAGTATGTCTGATGTGCATCTGATATTATACTTGTGCATATGACTTTATCACAAGACCACTACCATTAGATAAGTCATTCAGTGTAAACACTGACAGCTGAGTGACTAACTGACTGACTGTGTTACCATTCTGGCAAGGAATAATATACTGCGCTTGTATAAAACTGTTTGTTCAACGTCTTTAAAAACTCAGGATATTCTTTCCCTTTCTATTTTCTTAAATTTTTTCTACATGGTCTGCCATCTACAGATAACACTTTAGTTAAGTATGCAGGTTATCTCAATGTATGTACACCGATTTTTTCCTCTTCACGTCCCCTTTAAATGAGTGAGTTCTTTTCTCGCAGTGAACAATGGTTTGTCGTAATAGTCTCACATATAATTCTTCTAAATTTTAACCTGAGATATCAACGAGACTTAAACATCCTGCCTTACTATTAGAGATTCTATATCAAAGGTCATTAGTTTTGGCGTAAGTTTTCCTCTGACCTCTCTTGATCTTCTCATCTTTTATTGATATAAAAGAATGTCTTCCATTTGGCCGGTTATGCAAAGAAGAAACGTGCTTTCGGCATACTGGGCATTCATTTTTTCGGCTTGTAAATCCTTGCATATTACCTTTCACTTCCTACTGTTTTCGATTATTCTTTCCCGAACTTTTGAGAGAAGATTTTGTCGTGTTGCGGAGAATGCTGAAGGTGGTTAGCAAGGTGTGTGATCGATCTTTTGGTGTCATCATGATATGGTTGTAGATAGACATTTAAAATCTTGCAAACTTGTGACAAGTATTATCCTATTAGATATTAACCATCCACTCCATTCACATCTAACTCCTCGTACATTTGCAGGTAGAATAAGATACCAATATATTATAGTCCATACACTCAAACAAAGTACAAATACTTTATAATATCTTATCTAACAAATGTACAATACAATGAACAACTTGTTAGTGTTGACCTAATCAAAAACGTGCTTTCTTGAACATTTTGCTAATTAAAAGTTCAATAGGTTCTTATCTTATTCAAAAGCATTTAGTTCTAGATATAGTTCATTTATTTCATGTATATTTGTATGCAGTAATTGAATATAATTATTTTATGTTGTGTGCTTGGATTTTGACATTGTACAATAAAGTGAACCACTTTCACTATCTTACAGGGGGTATTTTCTTTCATGTGGACGAAGAAATAACTTTCTTCTCAAATTTCAAAAAATGTTTAATATTTTCTTATCATTTTTTTACAACTTGTCAACAACATTTATTTGACACAAAAGATAAAAATATACAAGTTCATATTTTTATTTTTTCACAAATAAATTCTGTCGATTAAAATTAATTTTTAGCCATGAAGTACTCATTGAAGTGGAGTTATTGAAGTCTGAAATAGAAAGATTAAAAGCAGAAGTAAGTATCGTTTTTTACATACATACATGGATTTGTGAAAACTTCTTTCTGTTAAAATATATGTAGTCATTTCATTGTTAGGTGATTCTTAAAATAAAAATAATTGGAATAGAGGCAATAGTGAGTGTATTAATCGGTTGATCATTATGATTTTAAAATCTACTGTAGATTACTTGAAGAATGAGGAATTACGGAACATATTCAGTGTTTACCATTGCTGTAACGGTGGATTACTAGACAGGTGTTTTGTTTTCGAATGTGACTCAAGAGTTCACATTGATGACCATACATTAGGTCGAACTTAATGCCATCAAGTTTTGCGGCGGGCGCGTGACCATCAGAACTGATATGTCGGTGATCACTGGTACAACTTCTGTTTTGATCAATCTACAATATAGGATGACGAACAGTCAATTCTATTAACGACAAATAGTTCATTCTCAATATGTTCGATCCCTAGTATGGTCATATTTATTCACTGGTGAGACGTACGGTGCAAAAACGAACTATCTGTCCAGTGTTTACTGCTTTTAGGTGTGATGTAAATTGAGGTCGTTTGGTGAGGAATTTAACGCACAATGAGTGACATCGCAACAATTTTTATGCAGTCCAACTTATCATGCCTAGTACCTTAAAGCTTTCGGGACTAAACAGTAATAGAGTTGTTTGTTACATCATCGTAGTTACCATTGGATTCATTAATCGATTTTCCTTCCTTACATTGAATGTTCCTGTAATATTTTTTAATGAGAAAATCTCTTAAATCATATTTCGTATAAAATGAGAATGTTGGATGATTTATTATGTCTTCCTTTTACTTGTTCTTGTGTTCGTTTAGCACCATGAACAATCGTATTCACTTTTAAATCGTATACGAATATTAGAAGATGAAATCAAAGAACTTGTACAATATAAATCGAATCATGAGGAGGTAAGATATTTCCGAAAATACATTATGTTGACTATTAAACATTTGTTGGATTGTGTCCAGTTCAAAGTCATTGACACCATAGATTAACTTTATCTAGATCACACTTGTACAATGCTTTTGGTTTTCTGTGGGTATCGATCCAACGTCACTTTGTGACTTAAAATATTTTAACAAACTAAATAATCTTTCTCAGTCTTCTATTCAAATAAAAATAACAATAATAACAACTAGTTGTTTAATTATGACAGAATACAAAAGGAATCCCCAAAAGTTCTGTTCAGAAGTCATCAACTTTGGCTACAGCAGTGTTAGAATTAGGATATTTATCACTAAAAGTAATAAATGAAAACCCCTAAATAAACAACTGTAGTAGTGTATGTGGACTATCCGTTACCAGTTCGATGTTTAGTATCCTGGGATCTGACTCCCGTTTAGACGAACGACTAAGTATTCTATGAAATGAATCTTCCATTTAACTTCTACATATCATTCTTAGGCGAACCTTGTTTTTGCGACGCCGTTATTATTAAAAGCCCATTACGGTTTTGCGGATGAATTTATTTCACACATTCGCGTAAGCAGACAGACAAGGTTAGCATGAAATCCGAACGAAATGAAGTGGAGTAGGCGAAGTAAGGTATGACTAACTATTTATTTATGGTCAAAAACAAATAAGGCAGACATGTAATTAACGAAATAAGTAATGCACACACGCACTCAATTAAAAACAAACAAGGTTAGAAGATCTGCGAATCAATAATTCGAAAAGAATAGATTGGTTAGTTTGTTCATAGACTTGAATAAGTCATTTAGGCTGGATATATAATTGCACACTACAGGTGATATGAAAGTGAGATTTTATGATCTTGGGTTCAGTCCTTGGCTGAGCCATAGGTGTACATAGTACTAAGAAACCTCATGTTGGGGTCAAGCAGCTGTTCATTACTTCTCGGTTTTAGTTACCATATAGCAAAAGTCAGATCATAATGTAAATAACTATTTTCAGTTTGTTATTTCATTTATTGCTGAATAGTGTTTCATTATTTATGTTGCTTGAAAACTTATAAAACTTTACAAACCTTAATACTGGTGAAGGTTTATTAATAGAAAACGTTTTGACCCACCTAGATTGTCTAAGGCTTACGCATACTATTAAATTGTATAACGTGAGTTCGGTTTCCATTTATTAAGAAAAAAGCACGAATGTTTAAACCACTGAGTCATAGACGACCTAGTTGCTGTTTGTATGTTCTTTTAGTGAAAATAAAAGTCAAGAATGTCATAAACGAATATAATTTACTCATTGAGTGAATTGATGTAGAAGTTAAAGAAACAAGCATCATTCCCTTTGTTTACTTATCTCATAGTAGATTATGGCGAGCAGGTTGAAATAATGAGTACATTATGTAATCATCATCACTACTGCCTAACAGATTTTAGTCATTCATTCACTAAACGGCACTGAACAAGGGAAAAGCTACATTATTACTGTAACCCCTGTAATATTTCATATCAACACATTAAGAGAGAAAATAAACTTGACAAAAAAACAAATAAGTCAAGATATTGAAATGAATGACAGAAGTAAACATCTAATGAAAGATCTTGTTTTGTTTTTTTTTAATGCAAAAACAAATAACAACAGATGATCAGTGTTTATGAAATGAAAATAAAAATTAAATATTCAGTTGACGATTATTAGACAAGAATGTATCATCACTGGTCTGAACCATTGAGTCTGAATTGCTTGAACTGGTTCAAATCTATTGTCAATAATTGATTTTGACTTATGAATTCGTATTTCCACCTTATCCAACCAAACCAATTGATGATTTTATGATTGGTGCAATGAACTTAAACTGTCTAACTCTATCTACTAGACTTTAAAAAAAAGGCATAAAATAGTAATTTTATAATTAGTCCACTTGATCATATATATTCTTGTCTTGTATGGAGACCACAAAAATAAATAGGTTGTATTCTAGTTTCACCTAAATTTATTTATATCGATCAAAACCGATCAAATATATGCATCATTTGGTCATTGATAATATTATGTCTAGGTTAAAAAAAATTACGTATCCAATTTCTCTGTCCTATTGATTATTTTTAACCATCGAATCGAAAAATAAACTGATGTTTTTGTACGTTAAGCATGGAAAAACATCGTCATCTGATTAATTCTAATGAAAGATAATAATATTCATTGAAAAAAAAGGCAGTAAATATTCAAAGAAATTTTTATGTAAAACAACATTTCGCCAAAAGAAATTTAAAAAATCTACTCTAATGGGAATAATAATGCTTCTTTTTAGAAAAAATTTTATTTTTTTTTTATTCTGAAATATTACTATACATAAATATATAAATCACTTGATTTATGAATAATTTTGAAGCAAATAAAATATGTCGTCCGCCTGCCTATACAATGTTCCATTTGTTGTTTAATCTTGTCTAAATCTGTCGGAAAAGTTAAACATTCAGTAATTTGACTTTTTTTATTTTTTTCAAAAACTGTACAAACAAACATCAATAAGTACGTACGTGCTAAAATATCATTAAATCATAAGAAATTATTTATAAATAATTCAATCGTGAAAGTTATTCTTAAATAAAGTTGGTCATATGATCTAAAAGTCTGTTGAATGTTTTGACGCAGAGTTAAAAAAAATAGATTGATTGTTTCAGTTAAAACTTTTAACCAATAACCAAATTAGCAATTTGGACAGAACAAAATTAATTCATTGAGTTCTAATCAACTGCTTACAACTTGTAATGTCTCAAGGTCAGAGTTCAAAGAAGTTAAAATTACGAACCTGAATTTGTTGGTAAGCTAATGTAAAAACATATTACCACGGTATTTCAAAAATCCTAATCAAGTCAAGAGGTTGAATAAAACATCCTAAAAATATATATTGTTTGTAGAAGACCATTCTGCAACATTGGTAATAACAAACGATAAAAAGGTTGGAAATAAAGGGTCATGTAATAAACAAACGTTAATAAAATGAGTTGAGCCTATCTATTTAGGGATAAATTTGTCGACAAAGTGACGCAACCAAGTGAGTGGGAGAGTTAAAAGAAACTGTACTCAATTATCATTTATGTGAACAAAGCTAAAATGAATGACAAATGTCTCCTTTTTTTTAACACAAATCAACTTTCTGTTAACTGTTCTCACAGTAGGTTTTCAACAAAGATTTCTTGGTGTTCACTTAATATGTTTTACCTCCAAACAGTTTCTAGAAATCATACTACTCAATGTCATTATTTCTTTTAAACGAAGGATTCAGAGAGTGTGTCCAGAAAAAATAAAGGGTAATCCATTCCTCTTCATCTACTAACATAACTTGTTTGGCAGAGCTACACGTCAATTTATACACAAATGCTTGTAACATGAAAAGTGTATCTGGTAATGACCTTAGTTGAGTTAGTAAGCATATTGTTTTTACACAAAGTTATTGTTTTGTTATCAGGTTAGTTTCTCGTTAGTGAAATGTTCAGTGTTGAATGAATGATCGTTGATGGGTATTTTACTTACTGTAACTAATTTGTTATCCTTAGTTTTCTGTGTTTATCAACAAATACTAGTGAATATCAGTTGGATTGTAAACAATTTTTCCACATTTATCAATTCTTCGGAAATAAACTGATAACAGAAAAATATGATGTCTGTTCAACTAGATAATTGGAGAAAATAAATCATTTTCCCTGATGCTCTATACCAACTCACAGGGCAGAGTTTAAATGGTTTGAATTATTTCCGGTTAGCTTCTTTTAAGCGAGTTGATTGTCTACAGGATGGGGTCTTTAACCCCATTCCCAACCCTCCTCTTTTATCCGGTCTCGGGGCCGGCAGTAACCCTAGAATGGCTGCAGGCGGCATTGGAGAATGCTTTTTGCGCCTATGGTCCATTAAGATTAACAGCCCTTAAGTTAGTAAGAAGGTTTGTGGCTTACATGTATGGTGTTTTCGAAATTAAAATTTTTTGTACTGAGTGATCTAATTATGAAGCGTTGTCTAGAAAGATAATAAAAACCTCATAATTAAACTATTTGGCTTTAAAAAATAATGCAATTTATACAGTTCACTATGCAAATGCAATTGTGTCATGGTGGCTGCAAAAAGAAAAAAAACACTGATCGATTTCCTTTTTCCTTCACTCATTATTTCTGGGGATTTTTTGTCTTAGTTGTCTAAAAAAAGGAAACTTTGTATGTATATTTTTATTTTTAAATAAACAAATTATTCATTTGCTCTTTTTGTTTATCTGTTCATTTACTCACATCCATGTGTATTGTTTATTGTTTATTGTCTATTTACCGGTGCAGCTTTTAAATGTTTTTTTTTCTTTTGGGTGCCTTTTACCGTTTCGAAAACATACGAAATAGTTTACACAAATTTTTTTCTAGGGTTCATTGTCTAACTGTTTCATTTTGTTTTTTATTACTTTTAGTATTAGTAATGGAAGGACATCGTTATTTTTTTTTTACTAAAGTTTAGGGTTAGCATCTATTAAAAAGAATTTTTAGGGAAGGATGTAGTATAGGTGAAGGTTGTTAATTAACCATGTTAAAATTCGACCTGAAATTCAACAATAACATTCACAAACCCACTGTCTAAAGAATATTTTAATTTCTACAAATGATTAGTTTTAAAATGGATTCTCAAATTTTTAATCAAAACCCGTGTCTGGTTAAGCTTGGATGTATGAGGACCGGAATAATAATAGAGCAATATTTGGGAATTGAATAGCTGCGAAACATGGCCGTTAAGAGTAGAAGATATTCGTAGGTTACTAGTATTCGATCATAGATGTTTAAGAAGCATTGCTCGTATATCGTGGGACAGCCGAGTAAGCAATCCTGTCGTTAAGAAACGCGTACTAGGTAAGAATGGCAGATCAATCGATGAAGTGGTGAAACTTCATCAGTTGAGGTGGTTGGGACACAAGTTGCGTATGCCTAACCACCGACTGCCTCGTCGAGCTTTGTTTTGTAGTGTAGGAATAGGTTGGAAGAAAGCTAGGGGTGGCCAGACCAAAACATGGCATAAATCCATGAAGTCATTGACGAATGGACTTAGTCATGTCGGTAATTGTCGACTACCTGGTTGGGGTCCGCGAGATGATAATAATCGATGGCTAGAGACCTTGAATGACATGGCTCAAAATCGTTCGCAATGGCGCCAGTGCATTTATTCTTTATGTTCTCTCAAATCCTAATATTATGGATTCTTCAACACCTCTAGTTTTTACTTTCTAAACGTATCTCACTGAATCATACTTCTTGAATAATATCTTCTAATCCTAACCTCTCCGATTACTTCTAATACCATTACTACCTCTTCTACTATTGGATTTGAATTGACAATTATATCTCTGTGCTGATGTGGTATGGCGACATGAACTGATGTACTTACGTACGAAGTTCTACGTTGCAACTGACTGACTGACTGACTGGGAATTGAATAAATCTACAAATAATGACTCATCGAATTGAATCTCAACTATATTAAGATATTGTACTGGACGCGATATTTGAATTTTCAAGTCAAGGTCATGGCTGGGCACTTTTGGGCTTTCTCAAAGACTAAAACAGCTGTCGAAAGCTTCATGACATGCAGTAGTTTTTCAGCTGTCTGCTTATAATGAAAACTTACAATCGCCTTATTCCCCTTAGTTTTGCTATATATTAGAATTTTGTGGATATTTTCATTTCGTTTTATTGATTCCTTGTTTAGAAAACATTCCTAACAACCCAATTATTCGTTGTCAATTTGATCTTTCGGTTTAAAAGATGTTAAATTTTTAAAAAAAAAATTGTATTCATATAAGATGAATTTTAGGTTTCAAAGTTAGGGCGCCAGTAGTACACTTGTTCATTTTGAAAATACTATTTCAATATGAACTACCAACCAATATTAGTTAGCTAGAAATATACACTAAGACACCTGGTAGGAAGACTAAATAGGACGAGCAAATACTTCTTTTTCCAGTCACATTTTTGTCTTTATTAGCATATATGTAACGAATTATTTAATAAACTTGCAAACGTGTGAATACAAACGACTTGTGAAGATATATAATGTTTATCGCTGTAAAGCTGCGATTTGATTCATTCTATTTTGTAAAAGATATATGATATAAATACTGAAAAACCTCCACCATGCATTTTTACAAAGAATTTCATGTCAGTGAAAGTGCACATTTTGAAAATGATGAACCGAATTGAAAATTGATTAAATATGGAAATTTTATTTAAATCACGAATGGATCAAAGCTAGACAGCCATAAATAGCCTGAAAGCACTAGACATCCGCTTGAAATATTTGATATTAATCACACTACCCAATGATTGATCAATTGTAAACTGTTTGTCTCTACTAATAGCGGCTCCTGATTAGTGCTTTAGATATTTTTTTCTCCGGAATCCAGTTATTAATAAGCCTATGATAATTTTTAATGTAGAGTTATGACGACTGTTGCGCTTCATAGAAATCAAGAATCTTACAAAGTTAGTCAAGTGAACGAGACGGTCGCTCAGTGCTTCCAGGCTATTAATAGCTTTCTGTCTGTTGGTCTGTATGTGATTTCAGTATAATTCAACATTCTGCACAAATCTTTACTGACAATATATCGACGGCTGGGGGTGATAGAGAATTTCGGAGATCTTTATACGGAGTTTCGGTATTGTACATTACTCATCAATAACTAAGAAGCTTTCATGTCATTCGCAGTACAAATCGTAATTGTTGCTTTTTTTAATTGATACATAATTAGGATTTATTCGTAGATTTTTTGGCACCTTACTTAATCCCTATGAAATCAATGCGACCTGCGTTCAGTTCATAATATGCAAGATCATCATACTCCAGCATTTATTGATTCTTAAATTTATCTATTGATAAAGTCATGAAGTTCATTGGTTAAGCTAAACAATTGTGGCACGCGGTGTTAGTAAAAGAAGCAAAATATAATTGTGTACAATATACTTCATGATCGAATTTCGAATTACGCGTACTTGTTTGAAATAACTATTGTTTGTCGAAAGGGATGAACAAAAGCCAACTACCACCAGTCCAAGATTTCATAATTATATTTTAAACATTCTTTTATATACACACCCAACCAGATCACGTCGCACTAATAAATGGAAATTAACAACTATACATGACTAAGCCAAAGGTGCTTGTGAGTAGAGGAAGACTGTGAATAATAAACCAGCAACTGATTAAGAATAATAAATCATACAACTATAGTTTATGAATTATTCAAGAGCTCAGGATATAGGCAATATATATTATATTATGATTTACTTAGTAATTATACAGTTAAACTGTGTACAACAATAATTCATAAAATTGGATACCCAAGTTAGTATTTACTTTAGTCTTCAGTAGGATATAACACTATCAACCTTTGTTAACTGATACAGCATGGATAAGAGTTACATATTGCTGGCCACATTCCCCATTGAGCAATGTTTGCAATCATAGAATTAGGTTAAACAAAAGCTAGGTGTATAAAGATCAAGAAACAACATCAATTAATTAGATTGTCAATTGTTTATTTAGCTCACACTTAGATGTTTTACCTTGCTTATTCGATCGGTAAGTTAACTACAATCTTTAGTTGACTATGAATGATTTAGCTTGAAAATCTTTCTCACCATCAGCTTCTGTATTCATTCGATATCCTCTTTTCAAAGTCCTGCTTAATGTTAATTTGTACCATCATCCTTTCGAATAATGTATATCATTATTTATTTTACACCATTGTAATTCATATTCTACATACTTCTCATCTTGTTAGTTTTGTGTTCTGGTCTGATTTATATATCTATTTTACATTGTTTTTTAGCAAAACAACTTGAACCAATGAATTTACTTGTAAATAAACTTTTCTACTGTTTAACACCTACATGTCCACTTGTAGTTATTCACACATTTCTATGGAGTTTAGTTTTAAGAATCGAAATTCGATATATGTTTTGCTTTAATAATCATACTTGTTTTTGTTTTTTGTTTTTTTCGAACCTTCAGTGTTGTTGTATGTTTATGTGTAAAATGGAAAAAGAGAGATAAATTTTGTTGTTTATGTGACTGAATAAACAATACGTCACTTTTATTCACAATGTATGTTGTTTTTGTTGTATCACAACGTTATGTTTAAGTTAGTTTCTGGTTACAATATTTCTTATTGAACAAACAACCTTGTGCATTTTGCTCGATTTGTGTTTTAGTTAGATTTGAATTTTACACATACAGCATATATGAATGAGTTTATGTGTAGGTTTTTGTCATCTTGAACTATTGTTTTATGCTGAATATTATGTTTATGTGATTATCGTGAATAACCAGTAAGGACACTTGTTTCACTTCGAAATATACTTGAACTTTATTGATCAGGATAACTTTTCAAAACCTCTGGGAATTGATTCAGTCCATATCGAACACAGGATTAGCATTAGTTTGGGAAGTTTGTTATTGTTTTTCATGATGTAAGTAAGTACATAATACTATATAGTAATATAGTATTGTGTACCTACTCCTACTGGGACAATCCATGTGTCTCTTCAAAGTGGACAGCCTTTACAAAACTCTCATTTTAATGATGATTTAATCATTCAATAATTTGCGATTACCACCACCTTGATGATGCATTAACTAACCATAATCTGTCAATTTCTTTTTCCGTATTTTATCCATATGTTTCTTGTTTTGTATCAAAATATTAATTGTATGAACAATTTGCAACTTTTCCGATCATCATAATACTGAATGTTTTTTTAAATGATACATGGTAGCATTCTAGTGTAGATAAAATGCATACCAAGTAAAGTTTTTGAAAAATTTAGTATATATTTTCTACTGTTTACCTTACTGAATAGATATACTCATCGCAGTAGTTTTTCAACTCTTATGTTTTGGCTCTGTTGTGGTTATTACTTCTCATAGTTTATAAATATCGTTAATTATCTTATCAAAAAGTCCGTTTTTTAAAATATTTGTATGTTTAAAGGACTTGATAGAGACTGAAGATGTATTCTAACGATTCCCTATGACAATTTCTTAAGTTACATGCCGTTTTCTAACCTCTCATCAAATAATCATTACACTTCATAGATTGTCTACAGAATTCACACTATCATTGAATTAAATTGTCAAAGTGTATTGATAGGTTTCATTTCATATGAAATACATGTTTTGTGTGTGTGTTGTCACTCTGAAACTAAAAACTATTGCCACAAGCATGACTTTGAATAATAATTCAAGCTTGGTTGTTTATTTGAAAGACGATTAAAACAACGAGTTTTTTTCTTAATTCTGAAACTTTCCCTTAAATCTAATCGATAGCATTCTCCGTAGTTTTACAACAACTCCATACTGCTTAGAATATTCTTTAACAATTATGTAAACTACACTGTATCGAACAAGTCGCAAAAATATGTGCTAAGATAAGATAATAAGTATGGGAAATAAATTTTAATTTCAGTCAAACAAATTTTTAAAAAAATATGTAACTATTTCAAGAGAAAGAATTTGCCTGATTTATTATTTTGATCGAAATGGCGTTTAACATTATCATCATATTAGCTTAGATATTAGACATTTATAAAGTGAGTTGCTGCACACACTTAAACCAGTTGTCATCTCTTTTGGTTTGTTTATAAGACTAAGCAATATCAACAGCCCATCATCATATAACAGATATATAGGCATTAAATCAATAATACACACAAGTTTTTAATTGGTTATTGAATAATTGTATTCTGAGCTTATTTTTTTTTTATCATTATTATTTTCTAACACTTTTTGAGATTGTCATCAAATTACTTAGTCATGAATGATGATGAGTTTTGTTGAAATTCTGTTATCTAACGAAATTTAATTATTTGTGAATATTCGTTTTCATTCAATGTATTTTTTCGCACTATTTTCCATGCTTCTTTTCTTCTTTTTTTTTTTTGTAGCAACAAGTAAACTATGAGACAAAATTAACTGAACAACTTTGTCAAGCTCAAATGTTTGAGGAGAAATTTTTAAAATTAAAAGAAGTCTATGCTAAACTACGTGAAGAACATGTTGTTCTATTAAAAAATGTATGTTTATCACGTTTTTTATTTTTTCATGTCACATACATATTGACTTCTATTTAAAGTGTGGTGGATACATTACATTTGATGAGTGATGAAAAACATTAGTAAGTTTAGAAATTTATGAACTCGTCAGCGAAGTTTCAATAAATAACTATAATCTATCTATATAATCAGATAAGTTGGAATTAAGATAGTCAATAAAATCCAAAGAATATCGCCCAACCGTAACTGCTACTTTGATGTGGTGGTCGGGCTTGCCTATCGTGATAACCCAACCGAGCTTCATTGGCTGGAACATATGTTGCTGAAGGTTCTACCATGCCAGGCAGGTCGATTGGAGAACGATGTGACTAAAAGCAGCTACTCTAGGTCTGGGGGCGAAGTCGTACTGCTGACTGCAGAGAGGTGTGACAGCAGTAAGGTGTTTCCCTCGGACAACCAGCATCTGCAGCGATGCTGCCTTCTCACAAGGAAGGAAGGGTTAGAAAAGGTCGACCCTAAAAATGTCACACCTCACCCTACCTCACGGATTTCCGTATCTTTGTGTAAGGGTGCCTACTAGGGCTTTTAAGAGCGGAGCTAACACTCAAAAAAAACCTTTCATAAAAAGGCCGTGCGCGACCGGCCTAAAGCAGTTGTGCCTTGAGCTCTGCGGTCACGCTCCCAGGTGGTTCAGACCAACTCTAATCCACCTGCCTTTTCAGGTTCCTCAAGAAACGCCCTTCCATGGTGTTGGCAGCCGGGAAGTGACAACGGCCCTCATACCCGTAACAGCACACAAGACCAACTTGGTCAAAATCAAATCTTTCCTACACCCCCTATTATCTCTCTTATCTCTCAAAGAATATCGCACCAGATTACTATTATCTGCAGTTGTGAAACTTTAAATTTTTATATAAAGTGACTCGAAAAATCGTGCTTTTGTGAGATTTCAAGTTCAAGTTCCTGATTTCTTGTAAAATCTTGAGTATACACATTTTTGGAGAGTTGAAAACCCGGTTGAAATGATTGTCAACAGTTGAATAAAAAAGATTTTTATTGAACAAAAATTGTCAGTAGTTTACTTTCTGAACCTTTTGTAAATGTGAATCCTTTTTGAGTGCCTATTTTTTTTTATGTTCAAATTGTTGTTTATCGAAAAACCTTTAACTCACTCAGATCTCTCTTTCTCCGTCGGTGCATTATTAGTTTTGCTTGCTAGGAGAGATCATGTCTGAATACATCCGCTTACGAAGTATCGTATCTCTTTTCACAGATTTTACACTGTTCATCATTTTGGTTTATACAAAGAATCGGGTGAAAATAAAGAGCATAGAATATTACTTTAAAAGAAGATAAGTGATGCATTAATAAATAACAATGAATTGTATCACAAGTCCTCCCATTGAAGATATCCAGCTTTAGATTACGATCATCTGTTTTATCTTAGATCAATGACAACATAAACTAACGTATGTTTCACTGACATAACCGAGTAGAACTATGTCATCTGCATATTCTAAGTCAATAAACGACTCCTGAAAAGTCAGATGATGAAAGTGTCGTATCCAAAGGCACGTCAACGAAAAATTTCAACAAGAATGGAGAAAGTGGACAGCTCTGTTGAATACTACTTGAAGTAATCGATTCTGATGACAGTTCGCCATAAGCTCTAACTCGACCTGTAGTGTTCGAGTAGAGTGCCCTTATATGATTAATGTACTTCTCTTGTACATTTTTCAATGACATACACTGCCATAAAACCTGACGATCGACAAAGTCAGATGCCACATTAGGGTCGAAGAACGCAACTATAGTCGGATGCCGAAATGTGTGTCTGTGTTTTAGATCCTGGCGAAGCGTGAATATGTGGTCTATACAGCCACGTCCAGGTCGGAAACCGGCCTTTTTTTCTCTAGTTCGCTCTTCACAAGCTGTAGTTAGGCGTCTGTGTATTATCAAGGCTAACATTTTAGACATTATATTAGTTAAACTGATTCCTATTACGTCCAGTTCCCAGATTCTACCTAAGATCTTATTCAATCTCTCTATTAAGAATGGACCATCATCCTTAAAGATCTCAGAGGTTAACCTATCAGGACATGTTGCCTCCACTCGTTTGACATTGCCTATACCGTTTTCAGCCTCACTGTGAGTTGGAGGACTCACACCAACTTGACATTCTGGTTGACTGGCGATCGTGCGTAATTGAAGTGCTTCTAAAGGCTAGTTGAACTGCTCCATAAAGTGTTCTGCCTATCAATCCAATCTCCTGGATTGAGAATGAATAATATGCCAATCTTTTTTCCAGATAGCCTAGCTGATAGTCGGATTTCTAAAACTGGTTTCCTTGATAAGTCTGAATAGTTGTCTGCTATTACTTATCGCCGCTGCCTTTTCCATCCGTCTTCCTTTCGTTACCCACCACTATTCTCGAACATTAGGTAGGTTTCTTACCAGCTTAGGCTTAGGCTAGCTCCGCCCTTCATCATATTTAGAGCCAGATGGAATGAGTTTTCGAGCACCTATCAGTTCGGTAGATGCTACTGTAATTCACTGTTTCTCCCTAACCTTATGGTTTAACTGACCGGCAGATGTCACTGCTGTTTGTGTGCAGCGTAAATCAATGGCATAAGATTTTAAAATCCTAGCTAAGGATGCTTGTTTTCCTATTTGGCACAAGGTTCGAACACTAAAAGCTCCAACATGTAATTTAGCGAGGGGTTTAAGGAGAACTGAAATAACGTTTCATGAACTCGGAACGTTTGCATCAACAGTGCGAAATGACAAAGGAACGAAAGAAGTGTTGGTCGTGGAGATAAGAGAGTTATTAAGGGGTATAAGAAGGATTTGATTGTGACCGATTTGGTCTCGTGTGCTGTTGCAGGTACAAAGGGCGGATGTCACTTTCCAACTGCCTACACCATGGAAGGGTATTTCTTGAGTAACCTGTAAAGGAAGTAGGATTAGCGTTGGTCTTGGAGATCTGTGACCGTGATCACAGAGCCCAAGAGACAACCGCGTGATGCCAGCCACGCACAGCCGTTCTATGAGAATGTTTTAAAGTGCTAGCTCCGCTCTTCAAATGGCTTTTCTACCGGAGACCGAAATTCATGAGGTAAGGTGAGGTGACATTTTTGAGGTCCGACGTTTTCTTATCCCCTCCTTCCTTTGAGAAGGCAACATCACTGCAGATGCTGGTTACCCGTGAGAAACGTCTTAGTGCTATCACATCTCTCTACAGTCGGCAGTACGACTTCGCCCTTGGACCTTTTTTATTGAGTTTAGTCTTACCGTTGTCCAATCGACCTGCCTGGCATGGTAGAACCTGAAGGAACGTAAGTTCCAACCAGTATAGCTCGGTTGGGGGTCCTCACAATGGGCAATCCTGACCACGACGTCGAGACCGCAGGTATGGTCGGGTTGAATGCATTTAATCTTTAATGTAATTGAAAGACACTGTTTATGTTTTATTTTAAGCTGGAGCATTTACTTAGTTCGTCATTTCATACAAAATAAGAATGGAATTTATCAAAACTATTACTCCTTGTCCCATATTCCAATGTGTTTATATGATTATTTTCTGAATGAAAAAACGATATTTAACTTTATTTTATGTGTTCAGTCAGTCAGTCAGTTCATTTTTGCTTTTGCATTGAAAGTAAAACCACCGTAAATTTATTTTGTTCGCTAATCATAAACACCGAATAAATTTTTAATAAAAATGTAATTTTTAGTAAAAATATCAGTTTCATTAAACAAATCAGTTAATAATATGGTATTTATGTTGATTGAATTTGATTATCTAACTGAGAAAATTTTATTGCTGGCATCTTAAACACCCACCCTTATATTTAGAATGAAAGTTGATTATTTTGTTCAGTCTGACTGACAGTCAGTGGTATACAATTTTATTATCCAACCTAAAGTGGACAATATCATTTTGCATATACCATCATTACTTTATTCTTAGTTTCTTCACGTCTGTTCATTTTTGCATGAATATGCTCGTCAATTAGCAAGAAAATTTATAAAAATTGTTTAATTTCAAATCTTTATTTTAATATCAATTAGGAGTTATTATACTTTTTTATTGAAAAACAATACGAATATTCTTGTTAGTTATTTGTTAATAGCACATCGATTTTTGAGCACAAACTGAAATCAGAATATAAAACCTAATGAACTATTTAGATTTTGCTTTGATTTTGGCTTGTTTATTTATATATATAGGATTAATTGGATTTATCTAAACAAATTAATGACATTCAATCATATTCTATAAAAAGATTAACTCACATCTAAAGTCAATTAAAATTACTTTATTACAATCCTCCTCCTCTACCTGAAAAAATATAAAGAATATTTTTAATCAATATTCATACAATATCACTATGCTGTTATAGATAGTCACGCACACTTCTGTAATAATCTATAGATGTAATTCATGAAACGTTTTGTAATGTATGACATTTAAATATAATATCATCAACATAAATTTAAGCTATTCAACATGAAAGTGTCAAATAGAATTAAAAGTTTATCGAAAATCAGTTGTTGATTATTAGTAGATTTAGTTGGATGGTGGCTAGCAGTGGAAACCAGCATACACACCACGCCCTATTTGATGCTCGTCAGATGGATGATATACCTGCATCTCAGAGTTGAAATTCTTTCCGCGAATTAAATTCAACACCGTTCGCTTCAAATGCCATTGCGTTATCTACTTAGCTCAGATGGCCAGTCGCTCATGGGCTAATCAACTCTTGATAATCTCTGAAAACATTTGACTCCTAATGAGTTTTGATTGCACGTTTTCACCTCTAAGTATAGAAACTATTTCAAAGATAACATTTTTACCCCAATAGAAGCTAGCTACACAATAGATATTTAATAAAAGATTTCATACTTCAAAGTATTAATAATAATAATAATTTCCAGTCAAGTTCACATCTATGAAAATGTATCTATCACTGAAGAGTACAATTTTTTTTTCATAAGTCTCTCATATCGAGCGATATTTTCTTTGGAACAAGTAAAAATAGTTAAAAATGTTGAACAACTTTTCTTGTTTAAAGATTAATTTATCAGCAATGTCCCTTTTGCATTACGGGGTTGTGAAGATTGTTAAGTTACACATTTTTGAAACCATGAACCGATCAATGTTAGACCACCATTAGAAACCTGGAAGCACTGGATGGCCGTTTCGTCCTGGTATGGGACTCCTCAGCAGTGCGCATCCACGACTCCTGCACCTCGCAGGATTCGAACCCTGTGGATGCGCACTGCTGAGGAGTCCCATACCAGGACGAAACGGCCATCCAGTGCTTCCAGGTTTCTAATGGTGGTCTAACATTGATCGGTTCATGGTTTCAAAAAATTTCCCTTTTGTTCAATTTGTTGTTGAGTTATAATAAGTATCACATAAATGAGATGATAAGTTTGCCTAATATTTAACAAGTAAACTTTCATTATTTTTTTTTACCAAAAATATTTTGTTGTTAAGACTTGTTCTTTTGGTTTTTTTATTCTTCAAAAAAGTCACTTGCTGCGTACATCATGATTAACTAACATGCACACACTTATATAATAAAATGATGAACTTTTCTAATAGAAATTAGGTAATCATTTCTTCTCTAATCCGCTGATATACAAACAAGTTTTACAATTCATTCAAGTTAACTTACAGCATAAAAATGTAAATGTTTATACCACGTTGTTGAACTGTACTAATTGGATGATCAAATCCATTTAAGTTGGTGTTAATATTGTAGTGAACGAGAACACAGGTGGGGCAACCGAATTGTATTTAGCGAAATTACAGAGTTACTCAGTAAAATTGGAAAACCATATCGTAAATCGTTCATTTGCAAAATATCAGTTCATCATATCGAACCGGACTGTTCCTGTTGCAAAACATCAATCCAATGTCACTGTTCATGCGTTTCATACAAATTCCATTGTTTTCTAACTCTTCCTTTCTTGATCTTCCCCCATATTATGCTGCCAGACATTACGTTGACACTCACGTCATATACTACTTATAAGTAGCTCACACCACAATATGATCGATTATACAACAAGATGAGATATGTTTTGTGTGTTTTATCATCTTAGATTTTCTTAACAATTGTCTCATGAAAGATTGAGTTTATTTTAGAAATGATTTTGTTTTATAGTAAAAGTTCATTCAAACAAACTGCTGACACATATGATTATAAACTTCACCTTGAATAGTACTGATAACATTTTCATTTATTTTTTGAAAACGATGTACAGTAAAAATGTAAACTTTTATTTCTAAAATAATTTTTTATCAAAATCTTTAGAAAAAAAAGCCTAGAATATGTTGCAATAGTAATCAATTCTTATTACTAATTTATCAGTGAGTTCAGTGTATACTAATTCAACTTTCAATTCCCTTAACTCAGATAAATTCTTTTTTTTTTAAATTCATTCAGCAACTGTTCTTTAAATATTTTATCGGAATGTTGATTAGCATTTACACTTGTTTAAGCATTGATTAGTAACCAATTTCATATTTCGTTGGCCTCAATGGTGGTCACATTTCTAATCTATAAAATTACATCATGTTTTAGTGTCTTGATGTTGCTTAGCAATTTATTTCATGATAGCTGACTTGTGACAGTTAGCCGGTAAGCCTAATCACAAGGTCACATTGTTGTCTAACACTCTCCAGCAAATCATATCTGCAGTCTGTATTTTATTGATATGTCACTTGTACGTCATTGATCCAAGCTACCCACTGATACTACAAATGATTTTTACTCTTGTTATGTTTTTTAACCGCTAACTAAAATCACGTAACCAAACCGCCAATCAGAATTTCGCTTTCTATGATTTAGTCTCTCTGGATTGACCAGTTACATGTTCAACTATCACTGGTAACCTTAAGTCAGCCAGCGAACCTTTATTGTTCACGATCCTATAGATTCTCTCTCTGACCTACCCATTGAGTCCAGAAGTCAGTCGTTTTGCCTCTCCTATATTCATATTTTAGTCTTTGAGCAAACAGTGCAGACCACATCACATTATATCATAAAAATAACAATTATCCATGAACAAGTTAATAAAGTGTCTGTGACTAGGGAACTCTCTAAATAAACTACCAACAGATTAGGACTGGTAAATTGTACAACACTAATAAATAGGTCATCTGAAAACTTATGCTAAATGAAATATATGTGTAAATAATTATCTAGTGTCCTAATAATTATCGAATAAGAATATATCTATATTAAAGCATAAGCCAGTTATCAGAGCAACTATTCGTTCACCGCATGTCTTAATTATAACAATACAGCTATTGTAAAGACACTGTTTCCTTGTATGATAAATTAAAATTCTGTATATGGTATAAATTATTTTCCTGTTCTTTATATTGTTTGTTGATTCGCCTGGAAATTCACAGTCCTGCTAGACAGTAAATTGAGTTATGTAATGTCAACAAGTTTTTAGTTAAGCTTTCAGTGGTTCTTTAACTCAAGTAGAATTAGTAGTGTAAACTTTATTTGATTAAATGAATACGCGTATATCTCCTCAGTAAATTACAATTATTGCTATTTGTTTGTTATTTTTCATATAACTTGTAACACCTATTCAGTATGGCAATGTCCAACGAAACTTACAACAAGAAACTCAACAGAATCAAGACTTGATGAAAACAATTGAAGTAAGTTTATCAGTAATATTGTTTAATTTTTTTTCAGATATAAAACCACTCTTTTCAATTATTTTCCATGGATTAATCTTGTGTCTTTTCAAACAAAATATCTGATATGGAAGTTAAGTTAGATTTGTTAGTGAATAAAAAATGTCACCATCAAGTCACAGCTTTAAATAAATTCTTAAACTTTTATTTTCTCTGAGTACTATGATCTTTTTGTTAGCGCTAATATCAATAATGAGATTTACCGGCTATCTTGAAGTTTTACGAAATTTTACAAGAGTAAGTCCAATCCAGACTATTTGGTTAACTAACTGTATACAAAAAATAACACGCTTTTTGTTCCAACCCTGGATACTTCAAAAAGACAATCTGACAAAGATCAAAGAAGATTGGCTTAAGTAAACAATAAACGCGTATAAACTCATGTACAGATAAAATGGCCTTTGGAAAAAGATTTTTCAAAAAAATGTGATAGCGTACTAACTAGATAGCTCAAAAGTTAATATGAACATTTCATTCTTATATATCACGTAAAAAAATAACAAAAACTCAAGTATACCAAATATAAATCACAACATATTATCAGTTGGTAAGTAGTTTTTTGAGATATGTAAAACCCCTTAATAGATGAAATACTGATTATTAACCTAAAATTGATATTTCTCAAATTCCTGTTAATGATCATATTTCAGTAAATTATATCATTTACCCTCTAGAGTTACTCTTTATCTGTTTAAACCTTTCATAACCTTCTTTCTTGTACACACACACACACACACTCACACATGGCTCCATTCGAACTGAAATGCTTTATGGCACTATTCTATATTGACTATATATATATATATATCATGTCTCTAATATATGATTTTGTGCATTTTTATTTTTTTTCAATTAAATTCAGTTTTATCCTTTGTAGAAACAATCATTATCACAATAAATTATTACAATTTGAACATTTACATTGTTTATGTGATTTTACTAGTGATGCGCATTCATCGTTTGTCTATTCATTCATTCATTCATTCGGTTTTTAATAGTGTCATGCATTTGATATTTATTATAGATTGTATTCTGTTGTTATAAACAATCAACTTATAAATAATGTGTTAGCCATAATATTTTCCAATAATATATACATTGTTGTCTAGTTAACAATTTACGAAATATAATCAAACATAATGTAATGCTGATGATGATGTATGCAACATAACATAAATATTTGTATGAAATGAATATTTTAAAATACAGTATTCATCTTATATGTAAAATTATCTATTGAACTGTTGTTCTTGGTTTCATTGTGGTTTGGTTTGGTCCGTGGCATGTGTTTGGTGTTTATTGCGCTATATACAGTTCTGAACAGACACTATTTTACAATTACTCTCATTTCATTTAGTCTATGTAGGAATTCTGTAGCGATTTTCAACGATATCCCTATACACAATCCATTACTTACTTACTTACTTACGCCTGTTACCCCCAATGCAGCATAGGCCGCCCACCAGTTTTCTCCAACCAACTCTGTCCTGGCTTTCCCTCTCCAGTTCTGTCCAATTTTCGTTCATTCCTCTCATATCTTTCTCTATTTCTCGGAGTAATATGTTCCTTGACCTTCCTCTTTTCCTTTTGCCTTGAGAGTTCCATGTGAGGGCTTGTCTAGTGACGCAGTTAGGTGCTTTTCGTAGTGTATGTCCTATCCACTTCCACCGCTTCTTCCTGATTTCCTCCTCCACTGGAATCTGGTTTGTTCCCTCCCACAGTACGTTGTTGCTGATAGTGTCTGGCCAACGAATCCGAAGTATTTTGTGTAGACAACTGTTAATAAACACTTGTATCTTCTGGATGATGGCTTTGGTAGTTCTGCAAGTTTCCGCTCCATACAGTAGAACTACTATCTTGACATTTGTATCAGACACTCTATTTGTAATAATTGTGTTTTTTTTCAGCTTATTATAGAATTGAGAGTAAATATCACTGAGTGATTTTAAAAATGAATTTTGTTGTAGCAAATATTGAAAAAGTTTAGAATCAGCTAATGACTTAAATGAATTCGAATATCTAGAATGCTATGATGGTTTATATAGTGTGATTTGAAATGAGTTCAATATTCTAATTATAAAGTAGTATTTTTATTTTCTTATAATTTAAACATCCAAGTATTTTAGAATTAAAAGATTCGAACAAATGAATGAATAAATGAAATAATTGAAGTTAGATATTTTTCACTTGATAATATATAATTCAAAAATTTCTAATTAAAACAAATGATTGAATTTAATTGTTTTTCAACATTTTAAATGTGTTGATGCACTCTGTTGACTTTCAATTGTTTTATTCATTAGATTTGATACTTACCATTTGTGCCTAAGTTATTTCGGATCACATATATTGATTTCAACACTTTTGCCATTATTGTGTGTTTTTTATCCTTACAAATAGGCTTGTTGTGTTAAAGCATAAAGTAAACAAACCAATAAAAACTGAATCATACTACTACTAGTACTACTACTACTACTACTACTACTATTTCTACTACCATTACTACTATTACTACGAATTAATTAACATATTTCTGTAAGGAATTGTGAGCTTCAATTTTTTTTTCAATAATAGATTTATTATATTGTGAGATTGCCGGAATTTTGATAGAATTCAAGAGAGTAACTCTTCGTTTTTAAAAAATTTAAGAACTAGTTTAAGTGATGATCAATTTTTAAAATGATTCGTATGAAAGAAACTTATTTAATGGGACTAATCCTGTACTTGAAACATAAATAAATTTTTAATGAAAAAAATCCTTATATAATTATTAATTTTTTTTCTATTTCTCTATTAGAATCTTCGTCATCAGCAAATATCTTCATCATTAGAGAAAGTCGAATCATTGCCTGAATCTGATAGTCAAGTTGATCAAAGCTTAGATTTACAGAATCAATTGAATACCTATAAATCAAAATTCGATTCTATAAGCACTGAAAAAGATCAACTCACTGTTGAGGTTTGTATAATTGTTTCCATTTATATTATAAAATTTATTTGATTTTTTACGACGGGTTAATAATATAATTATTTGTTATATAGAATTCATGTGTGTATAGCTGTACTTACAGTGTCATTTTAGTGAAATAATCCTTTTCAGGGTTAGGAAAATATAGAGAGATAACTATTTTCATGTGTCATTTATTTGCATTCTTAAGTGATCGTTTATTATCTGTTCATAAAAATTAGCTAAAATTTAGCTTATAATGAAATGATTATCAATAAATAAAACATTCAATTCATTATGCGTAATAATGATGTTTTTAAAACCATTTTTAATAGCTGTGTTAATGCTTTATATATATATATATATATATATATATATATATATATATATATATATATATATATATATATATATAGTATTATCCGTTCCATTCTATGCGTTTACGTCTCCTATCAAAACAGTCAAATCCTTTGCTCGTCATTTCTATACGACTGACTACAGCCTCTGATATAATTCATCTTCATAGTCTTCGTTGCTGTCTTTGGTGGGCGCATAGCACTGGATGACATTTATTGTAATCCCCTCTTTGTTTTGAAGGATGCTTTGATGATCCTAGGTCCATGCGATTCCTATTCTATTAGTGCTTTTTGAGTTACTTTACTCAACATCAGTGCAACTCCTTGTGTGTGTGTGTGTGACATTTTCTTCCTCATGATCAGAGTATAACAGCATCCCTGGTGAAGCTAATCTTTTTTGTCCAACCAGCGTCCGATGAGTTTAACTTATTGAAAGCGCACCGCCAGGTTGTATCTCTTCATCTCTGCAGCAACTTGTATTAGCATCCTATGTACTACCTGTATTAGCGGTTGCTTTTTTGTCAACAGGGTCATTGGCTTCGTGAATTCCGAAGAACTTCTCCTCCCAATATGAGAAGTCACAACAATTTTGAATGAAGACCTTCCAACTCCGAGGGTAGAGTCTAAATTATTTGAATTAATTTTTATGGTTAGCGTTTTTTTGGCAAGTTGCTTTTCTACAGTATGAGGTTACTAACTCCATTCACAACCAGCCATTGTCGTTTTATATCCAGGCTTCAGGTGGAATAATTGTATTTGTAGTCTGAATTGAATTAATTTATTCATTGATCTAGTTAGATATCATGAAGTACCTAAACATATTAGATTACCAACTAAAATGTATCTCTGGCTCTTGACCGTATACTGTTATCGTTCATTTTTGTTTTTTGTTTTTCTACTTGACATACACATCATTTTATGCATAAAATTATCATTTTCTCATAACTGTGATTTATTTATGCATTGTTTCCAAATATGTAGTAATAATAAATGCTTATTCACTGTGGTTTTTTTTTCATTTTTTCTTATTTATCGCTTTATAAACAAACTATTTGGAGTTGTCTCATGTTTTTATTCAACTACTAAATTTTTTGGATCTATATTTTTAAGATCAGCTGGACCGAATATTGTCTTTTCTCAAAAAACGTAGATTAATATATGACTTCAAAATAATTACTCTACTGTATCACATGTAAATCTACTATTTAAGTAATATCAAATAATTTGATTTCAATTTTATTCAAATCTTGTATTTGAATTGATGTGTTAGTATATTTTAAAATCAGTAAACGTCATCCGATGGTGTATTTCGTCATTTTCAAGGTTTATTTTTCTGAGAAGCATTCCTTCCTAGATTGGACTAAATCTCCGCACGAGAACAGTCTTCAGCCCACTATATGCACTAACTGATTAAGCCAAGAACTAAATTCATATTTGAAAAGTACTAATCATAAAAACATGATAACTCTGGTGTAAAAAGTAAATTTTTTAATGTTCCAGCATATACTATTTATTTGTGGCGTAAGTAGTATGATAATGCTACCTAAAGTTTTGCATCGACTTTATTGTGAATAAACGCAACTAAGTGTAAACTTATCATTTCAGAAAACTGCATTTTATTGCGTTATTTGGAATCAGTTGAGTAAACCTTTATTTTCCGTGTTGATGATATGAAAATGTTGCCTGAACAATTTCACCTTGCTTGTGTTAACGGGGTATGTCAACTTGAACCGATGTAGATATGTACCATCTCCACGTTGCAACTGACCACATGATTAACTGAATTATAAGTTGGATCAGGATGCAGTCCTATGTTAAAATTGACTTTACTGCTTATCTCACTGTACTGCACGTCGGAATTTTAGAAATACATATTACCAATAAATTTTACGAAAATTATATTATTCGGAGTTTGAATTCATCATAATAATTGTACTGCTTTTAAGATTCTTGTTTTTTAATGCGTATAACAGTATCTAAAAGCTATGACTCATAAACAGTACATGAAGAATCCCATTCAGATTAACCAGATAATCTGAAACATCTGTAAAAACCCATTTAGTCAGTTATGGAAGAGTATTAAGATAGTAATGTGTAGTGTATACTACTCACGATGTGGCCTATAAGTAGTATCTAGTGTATATGCAGCGAAGTGTCGCCTTGGAGTTACTGCTGAAGCGATCAGTGTTAGACCCAAATATATGATATGACACTGACATATTTTTTCGAAGACTTAAAGATATGTGGAATAAATCCCCGGTTATTCGCCTCATGTTTAAAGATAACGTGTACACATTTTTCAAGTAAGCTGTATCGTATCTTCTTGATATCTCGTTCACTATATTAAAATGAAATATTCACTCGTGAATTCAAAACCCTTCTATTTTTATTTTTTGAAGCTGATTGGCCATATTAATTAACTCATGCAGTCAGTGGAGATGAAATCTAAAATAAATCAATCGCTTGTTAGTTTGTAGATAAGTAATAATATTGTTTGAAAATTATTATTATTATTATGGTATTCCAATAAATAAAAAAATCAATAAATTAAAAAAAAATAAAAAACGATTTCAACATACATTTTTATGATATGATATGATATGATTATTTTTTTTATTACGTTATCGATTTAGTTTTATCATATCGTGTGTACATCATATAACTTACTTTACTTTACTTTACTGTATTTGCAGTATACATATATATATATATATTTGTTGGTTTGTATGTAAATCACAACACCATACCTTTTGTAAAATGAAATTTTACTATAGAAAAAAGAAAAAAATTATATTTCTAACCATTTATCCATATTATTATTTAGTCTTTTTGTTTTTTTTTATGTTTCCTTATGATTTTGACTAATACACATGATTCTTTATTATCTAATATATGATGTATAGTTGTCATTTGATTGAAATATTTAAAATATGTTTTAATGTTGATCATAGTTGTTTTTAATAATTAATTAATTAAATGTTATATTGTTTGAAAATTTGAACTCTTGTGAACTGTGCATACATTTACAGAAAACGATAACCCATTTTGATAAGTTCATGTAATGATAATACAACACTACTATATATGTATAATATGACCATATTTATTTCATTTACAAATCCCAATCACTAGATAAAAAAATATCTAGTGTGTTTGGCCTGAAAACTTGACTAAATCTTCTTATTAATCGTTCAATTTTTTCAATCAAAAATAACATAAATGTGATAGAGAATCCATTATTGATGATTATTTGTTTAATTTTTTTTTTAATTTCTATGTTTATAATTTTATTGATTAATTTGGTAATTTTTTTCGTTTGTTTTTGTAATTAGATATGTGTATATTACATAACAACCGGAATGTCAAAGTGATGTGACACTTGTATTTATTATTTTTTTGACTTTTAAATGCATGTCTTTTTTTTGTTAGCACTACTGATGAGAATTCCATCAAAAAGTGTATTCTTTATTCGGAAAGGCAAATCTTTTCTCATTTTTAGTAGTCGTTCTTATCTTATAAGTAATTTTTCTTGATTCATTCATGTCTCAGAGAGATTTTCAACTTAAAAAAAAATTAATCGATAGATTGAGAAACAAACAAACATAGTGGACAATCGAACTATCAGCGTATAAAGAAGTCACTGAATGTTGGATTTTTGAGCAATATGAGCAGATGAAGACTGCTTGATTATATATATAATTCACATGGTAATTCTGTAATCAATGTTTGAATGTCATATTAAATGATATTATGAATCAACATCTGTTATAATGCCTAGTAAGATATACAACACTTATTCTCTTTGTTTTAAGATATTGGACTGCCATATTATTTTTCACACAACTTAAGTTACTGTGGCATTCCTCCTACTTTTGGTGGATAGCATCGGTATTGAGAAGACTGAGGCAGGCGCGGAAGATTGTACTATGCAAATTTACACTCTTAGTCAATTAAAAACGAAAACATTACATTGAACACTCTATTCGCACATCATCTTTGAGTCGTGACTTCCAATGCTCCATCCTTCTTCCATTCCTGTTGTTGATTCCTTTACTTCCTGTTGGTACTCCATTTACTTCTTGCTTTTGCTCCATTTGCTCTCCGTTTCCCTCTTCTGACCGTAAGACTTCTTTCATGTCTCTTCTTATACTACTTATATCGTTCGTATAAGTAGCACACACCACAGTATTACTTTAACTCGTTCAATATTCAAATGTTTAATTTCATCTCACTGTTATGACATAATGTAACATCTGTAACGAAAAACTAAGCAATATATATATGATATTTATAGTTATTTAGTTAACAGTTAATACATTTAGAATGCATTTTTTGTTAGTTATAAAGACGTAACTCTTCTGTTATTCCATCATTTTTTATTTAATTGATGAAAATAATCTAATTCAATGAATGTTAATTTCCAGCTTACTTTGATCAAAGAAAAATCTTATTTAAATGATGAGAAACTTTCTGAAAGTCAACAATTATTAAAGAATTATGAAATGAAAATTTCTGAATTGACTAATGAATTAGAAGTATTAAACAATCAATTTCATCGAGAGAAATTATCTCCAGTTAAAAAAGATAACATATCCAACGGAAATATTATTGACAATCATCATCATCATCATAATCATGCTGATAACAATCATGAATTCACAATACTACAGATGAATAAGTTGAGAAAATTAATTCTAACGAATACAATTGAACAGACATTATCTGTGCTACAAACTAATCAAACTAATAGACAACAATCAGATCAATTCACAGAAGTGTATATACATTGTTCTCCAAGTAAGTGGTGAATGCTTTGCTACTGTTTATAATCCTATGAATTGTGATCGGTAACTTTGATTTCTGACATGTAGCAGAAATTGTATGGAAAAAGTATCTGAATTTTTTCTAGTGTTGAGAGTTTAAATTCGGCTTTCGATATTGATAATTTCGTTTATATATACACAATTTCATTGATTGTATAAAGAGCAAACGGTTTACATAGTTCTGGATTCAAAATATTTATTTGTGAAGAATGTTAACAGTGTTAAATGAGGTATTTCTATAGTGCACAATGAATAAACACGATTTGTACGCTTCAAGTTTTTCAAGGTCACATTGGTTTGAAACTAAAGTTTTCCTCACCTTTTTATGTCAAGATATTTTAACTGCCCCCCTAAACTTAATAATTATACAATTTGGAAACACCATTCAGTTTATTGTATTGTATCTAGTTTCCTTATCTATTGATATTTTTGTCTTCATTTGAGTTCATAACTATACAGATGTGAGATTTAAGGCTAAATTTAATTTTCTTTTTTAACTGATGAAATATAGAAGTGGTAAATACACATAACTTATAATATTATTCATGAATCATTTGTAAACATTGGTGATTAGTAAAATTAAATATAGAGAGAGGGGAAGATCAAGAAAGGAAGAGTTAGAAAACAATGGAATTTGTATGAAACGCATGAATAATGACAATGGATTGATGTTTTGCAACAGGAACAGTCCAGTTCGATATGATGGACTGATATTTTGCAAATGAACGATTTACGATATGGTTTTCCGATTTTACCGAGTAACTCTGTAATTTTCGTTAAATACAATTCGGTTGCCCCACCTGTGTTCTCGTTCACTAAATTCACCTAAATTCACCTTCGAAAATCCAATTTCAATTAGAATTCTAAGACTGACAGTCAACAAACAATCAACATACCAGTGTGGATTAAGTTCTTAAGGATATTCTCATTATTTCAAGTAGACCTCCTGTAATTTCAGGATGACTTCAATGTATGGATATTGAATTATTAATTAGAATATGTAAACGGATTGTAAATTTTACAAATTACTAATTCATCATCAGTAAATGAAAGTACATTTTGTATAAATCATCCTTTTAATATGCATACAAATTGTTACTGTCAGCATTTTTCTTTTCACAGTAAGTTAATCAATGTGTTCAATATTTGTACAATTTTCAATTGAATTTCATTTAATTTATCACCATACGTATTATTGATTTTCCATGTGGTAATTTTCTTTGTTTTTTTTTATTCTGTTTTCTTTTTTTTTCATCTTTAGCCTACTTTTTGAATTATTTATCACAAGTAATGAATCATTTTAATTTATTCAAATCTACATTAACCGACTATTTATGCAACAATGAAAGCGGTAATAATAATACCCTAGAATCATTGGTTTTAATTTTTCAAGTTTCATTATTAATTTATTGATTGATTGCTTCTCTGAATAGTGAAATTCATTTGATAATTAATTAAAATATCACTAGTGAAAATGATTACAAGCCTACTCTTAATACTTAGATAACTATAATAATCTGAAGTTCGAAATGGAATGAAATTATTTCCTTTACATTGAACGTGTACTTAGATCACGACGTCTTATTGGGGGGAATAAAGATGAATCTCTGTATTTCATTTCATGAATCACTTGGTGAACATTCTAGAATAAATGAGAACTAATGTAGAAGAACTTTTAGAATAGTCAAAATCAAAACATATTCGATTCATAAAATGGTCCGATGACATAGTGGTGGTAATGGAGTTTGTCCTACAAATATCAGGTTCTAGAATTCAACTCCTCTTCACCTATTTAGTTGCCTATGAATTATAAATAGTTTTCACATGTTAATGTGGTCCAAGATTAAATACATAAATAAGTTCTTGGTAAATAAGTTGAAGTACCAAGTTCTACGTTGAATCTGACTGACCGACTGACTGACTTTCTTAACTTATCTCACTGAATCATACTTCTTAAATAATATCTTCTAATCCTAACCTCTTCGATTACTTCTAATACCTTTACTACCTCTACTACTATTGGATTTGAATTGACAATAATATCTCTGTGCTGATGTGGTATGGCAACATGAACTGATGTACTTACGTACGAAGTTCTACGTTGCATCTGACTGACTGAAATAAGTTGAACCAATTAATTTGTTTTACATTTGTAAATACAAAATATGGTACATTAAACAAATTTAAAATGTTGGTAGCTATGAGTTCATTGGTAAATAAGCCTAGACGTTTTTAATGTAAATGACAATAGTCAAATGAAACACACAACTATATTTCACCAATAACATGCCATAAATATACATTTAACTCCAAATATAATCTCTATCAATTGATGAATACAATTTCATCATCTCATTACGTATCATGAAACCTTAAATATTTCTTACTCAGTTGAAGTATATACAACGAAATCTTCTCACCAATATAATATATTTTTACTCAACATCTTTTAAAGCAGTTTCTTAATTAGTTAGCGATCAAGTCCAATGAAACCTGGATCTATCATCTCCTCAAAATATGGCCGCATTATTATTTCAAATCATTCAAAATACACAGTGATATCATATTCATTAAATTGATATCAGTCAGATTTCTACTTGGGCAATAATATTTCATCAAGCACTAACGGATTACCAATATAACATTGGTTACTATCCTATGACATGCTTTGTTGATGAGTGTCAGGTAGCTTGGTATATCTGTTTACAGTTTCCTGATAGTTATATACCATGAAACAAAAATGTACAAGCGTATCGATTTACTTCATTTAGTTGTCCCACTAGAAATTTATTGACATTGTTGAGTCACCAGTACCATCGCTAGCTTAATGTGATGTTTGTTAGTGTTTTCAGTCAAAAACAGCTGGAAAATAGATCATTTAAACTGGATTTTGGGTTATCATTGATGATATCATAGTGCAAGCTTTATCTGCAAACTGTATTACAATGTACTAGAAGTCACAATAATGTTTACCTTTCATTATATATAGGTCTGTGTAATTTAACTGAATTGATTCAAACTGCATTCTATATTGGTCAGCTAAATTCTGAGTTATCTTTACTATCTCTGTACTCCAAATCGATATGTCAATCAAACGCTACCGGTGACTCCTCATTTGGTAAGTAATTACTTTTGTATTATTCCTGATATTATGTTGAGTTTAATATTGTTTGTGTTTAAATTGTAGCACCTCATATATATTTTGTGTTTTTATCATTGTTGAGCTTGTATGCGCAGTTTGGAATCAATCGTTTAGGTGGTTGATTAGCCAGAGGAATCGTCGTGATTTCTTTTGCGATCCGGGCAATGGATAATCGCCAATAGCTAAAACTTCTGATGGAATTGGTGTGATACCTTGAGAATTTCTTATATGTCCTAGAAATTGCAGTGATTTATTTCCAAACTCACATTTCTCAAAGTTGATTGCGATACCGCGTTCTTTTAGTTTATTGAATAATTGTCTCAGTTGTTGCAGATGTTCTTGCGCCGTAGCACTAGCTACAAGTATGTCGTCGATGTATACATATACGCCTGACAAACCCCTGACTACCTGGTCGATGAATCTGTGGAAGGCTTGAGCTGCATTAGTTAATCTGAAGGGCATTCGCAAAAATCCGAATCGAGTGATCACAGGCGTTTTCGGCATATCCTCCTGCGCCACGGCAATATGGTAATAGGCTCTAACAAGGTCAGTCTTCGAAAAGATCGTTGCACCTTCCATGTCGTTATTAATGTCGTGGATATGTGGAAGTGGATATCTATCAGCCAGGGTTTGTTTATTAAGGGCTCTATAATCTCTACAGGGTCTGTACTGTCCGTTCTTTTTTTGTACTATGTACAACGGAGATGCTCAGGGACTACTGGATAGTCGTATTATACCGAGTTTCATCATTTTGTCGAATTCCTGTTTCGCAGTGTTTAATCTTTCCGGGTCCAGGTGTCGTGGTCGTGCGTTGCAAGGTGCGCCTTTCATTACAATGTGATGTTGCACTGTATGTTTGATATAACTGCTGTCGTATGACACCTTTGTCAAGTCGGCGTATTCGTTTAAGAAGCGATTTATATGGATCGTCTTCGTCTCTTGACACTGCTAAATTCATAGATACCCTGGTCAGTGATTACTCCTCTTACCACCACTGTACGGTCTCTGTACAAGAGTCGGTTTCGTCGAGAATTTACTAATAAGTTGAAATCTTTTAAAAAATCAATACTAATTATAAGTACTGGATACATCTGCGATAATCAACTCCCAGAGAAGCGAAATTTTTCCACCGAAATCCAAAGTTATTTTCCACTTGCCGTATGTTTTTATGCAGGATTTGCTTGCTGCCTTAAGTGTTAGTGCCGTATTAATATTTCGTCGTTCATTACTCAATGGTGGCACGACACCTATTTCTGCTCCTGTGTCTACTAAAAATTAAGCACCAGTTATTTTGTCCTGAATGTAAAATAGAGGACGTTTTTCAGGAGCTGCGCCAGTTGCCGTAGCCATTACCGGCAACCGACGGGATCGTGTCCCAGTTGTATTAACTTTAAATGCACATGGTAATGTACATTCCCGAGCTCTGTTGCTGTATTTCTGGTGATACTAATATAACGTAGGTGCTGAACTTCTGCGAGAGAGTGATCGATATTTGTCGTGCGACCTACTTCGTGATCTCTCTCAGATCTAGCCCGAAAACGTTTTGGGGTAAATTGCGAATCTGTTTTCAAATCTTCGATTTCAGAATTAGCTGAGTTATGCTTAATTACAAGGATGGAGCCACAACTGAAAAAATATGTGGTCGTCCATCTTTCAGTCCCCTATTATGCTCCTCGTGTAATTTTTCAGCTGTGATGGAATCCTATCACCTAGTTCCACTTGATTGAGGAGCCGGTCTAAGGCTTGTTGGTTAGTTAGCTAGACGGCCTTTATTACAGACGTTTTTAATAGGTCGTACGGCCTTTCTGTGTCCGGTTTAGCTAAAACATCGCTAACACTGTCTGCTACTTCATCCGGAAGCAGTGCACACTCGTGGCCGAATTTATCTCGTTGTAAACTAATACGGTTAACTGAGAAGTAACTTTCAAGTCTAATAAACCATAGCTGTGTGTCGGTGATGTTGAAAAGGAGGAATGGATAGATTAAGGGACCTCACAGGTGCCACTTGCGGAAGACTTGCTGTATAACGACAAAATAAGTGATCCACAAAAAGCAACTAATGAATGAGGGAAAGAAAATAGATAGACAATAATAATGTTAATAAGAAATAAAATCTTACAACACAGAACGGACTTACGAAACCACAGCAGTCTAACAATTGTACGCCTGATCACATTACTCGTGATTGTCAGTATTGTCAAAATCTTTTAAACAGCATGAGTGGAATAATAAACGTGTAATGAAAATACGATAATAGTAATCTGCAACAGTAAATAAAGTCCACAGTAATAAATCGAATGGAGACGGAGACGTATTCCTTTGAACTCGTAGGAAACGGCGTTGTGTTCTTTCGATGGGCTCACCAATTTATTTAATGATTGATATAAATATCGGATTTAA
Organism: Schistosoma turkestanicum; assembly: GCA_944470395.2. Classification (NCBI taxonomy): domain Eukaryota; kingdom Metazoa; phylum Platyhelminthes; class Trematoda; order Strigeidida; family Schistosomatidae; genus Schistosoma; species Schistosoma turkestanicum. Next base: position 15,687,478 of record OX103973.1, on the reverse strand, counting down.
TTCAAATATATAATATAGTCGATATTGCCATCGAATTATGTAAACAGTTAATCGATAAAGCCAGTCAAATGGCTATGTGTGTGAATGGTAAGTATTGCCCCAAGCATACATGCGCATACAAAGCTTAACAGTGGTAAAAGTATAAATATATACGCGAGGTGCTACAAACTTAATATGTTTTCAAATTCCAGCGATTGTTGATCTGTTAAGTTTTAGCAATAACAAAAATACTCCATAAATGAATTTCTGTATTTGAAAATGTCATTTAATATCCTTTTTCGCGTTTTTAGTAAATTTACATAGTTTATTGGTCATTTTATAACATTTACAATGACATAAATGACTGTATAGGTTAAACTAAATGATTAAAAAATTATATCACATTGGTAGTACTGTTAATTAAAATCAACAGAATTACTTCACATTTTTTGAAACTATGAAGCGGCCGTCCCTTTTGTCCTGTGTAGTGTTTTTCGCAGTCCGAGCAATTTGTTTTGTAGATGATATTTGGTTTTTCTTGTTTTGTCATTTTGTCTTTTGGTTTACATTGGATTGGTTGAAGTGATTCTCATTACGGTGTTGTGAAGATTGTTAAGTTACACATTTTTTGAAACCATGAATCGATCAATGTTAAACCACCATTAGAAACCTGAAAGCACTGGACGGCCTTTACGTCCTGGTATGGGACTCATCAGCAGTGCGCATCCACGACTCCCGCACCCCTCAGGATTAGAACCCGGCATTGTGCGCGAACGCCTAACCTGGGTTCTTATCCTGAGGGGTGCGGGAGTCGTGGATGCGCACTGCTGATGAGTCCCATACCAGGACGTAAAGGCCGTCCAGTGCTTTCAGGTTTCTAATGGTGGTTTAACATTGATCGATTCATGGTTTCAAAAAATGTGTAACTTAACAATCTTCACAACACCGTAATGAGAATCACTTCAACCAATCCAATGTAAACCAAATGACAAAATGAAAAAAGGAAGAAAAACCAAATATCATCCACAAAGTCAACCTGTTCAGATTGTGAAAAACATTACATAGGACAAAGTGGATGTTCTCTTCAGCTTCATCTGCATGAACATCAATTAGCAGTCAAATGCCACGACATTTCTTCCGGTATATCAATACATACAGACAACTATGGAACAATGTTAAAATGCTAGATAGAGGGAGTACAAAGAACACTAGAAAATCTTTAGAAGCTTAGCACTCAGGTCAACCAGCAATCGCAGTCACCAAACTCATTAACATTGACTCGAATTATCAGTCAATCAGAAAAATCATAAACAAACTTGTGATCAAGAAACAGATCAAAAGGGTGCAAACAATGACAGGTTTAAGGTTAATAACAACCATTGAAGATCGAGTTTAACAGAACAAGCTACAGGTCAGACGTGGAGAAATTCGAATGCTTCACTTCTATCTGAAGTTTGTACTGATCATGTTGTTCAGACAAACAATCAAAACTTCACAACCAAAACATTCAACTCAGTGAACCAAACTCCACCACAATTATCTACCTTAGCTACAAATTTTCTCTACCACCAATACTGTCTATAATTTTGTTCTGTGCATAAACATTAGCATTACATAGTACTAAAATATATTCAATAACATCTGATTAGTAAGTAAGTCATCCACATTTCTGCTTTATCATATTAATTAACATTTTGAAAATAACTGACATTCTGTAAGGTTTTGGAATAAATGAGATTATAGAAAATCATTTATTTGTATTTGTTTCATAACAAATTATACAGAAATAAAATTAATAGACTGGGTAAGTAATCTCTGTTATACAATTTGTTTGTTTGGTTATTTAGTTACGACTGCCTTTGTTTTAATTTTTTCATCATCTTTGTTATTATTTTCAAAAAAAAAAAATTGTTTTACATTATAGAATGTTTACATAATGTAAACTCAATTGTAAACGAATTCACACAATTACTTAATGCACTTTTACAATTCAACAGTACTAATCATGATGAGGATATAAAAAATGATAATAAGGATAAAGACATTTGTTGTAATCAAATTAAACAGCATTTATCTGTGATACATCATCAATTAGATTCAATGTCTATTGAATTAATAAATTTATCAGATCATGTATTATCAAATGATAACAGTACTGTTGACATTTTATCATCAACCAATCTGATACAAAAAGAAATGGAAGCCACATTTGATGCTATCACAATGGCTGAACAAAAATTCCAGGTAATCAATCAATCAATCATTTCCTTCTCTTTTTTTCATCAATTTCTGAATTTAAATTGTTGTGCTCACAGTGTGTTGTTGTTCACGGTTCATCAATCAAGTCTCAATGTGGATGATGTTCAAACACAGACATCCAACCAAACCCAATAACTGTCATTTGTAATTGGGACACTTGATTCAAAAATCTACGTTTCTTCTTTTTTTGTTGTGTTAGTTACAATGCTAGATCTAATCATCATCATTCGTTTATTCACCTGCTTATTTTATTTCTACGCTTGTTGATATTCATCAGACATGAGGAATGTTTACAATTCCGACCATCGTTTACTGACATGAAAATCTATTCTTCAATATAATATGTGTATAAAACTTTTGAAAAAAAACATGATTTCACTGAATGACCTAAATCATATACTAATGTCAGACAATATTGCATCCAAACTCTAAGCTTCTAATTTCTAACTTTTAGTGGGAAACGACAGCGAGGGTCGAGGATCCGGTGATACGACATGTTACTCAAATCCGATTATTACAACCCCCATATTTAGTTAAAATAAGAAGACATGATATGAAGTAGAACGTGTATTCTACAAGCATCCAGGAAGTACGAGGTCCGAATCCAGAAGAGAATCAGGATCCCGGACTAGGGATCCGGGGCCGAGCCCTGGTCCTGGTCGTGGTCATAAAACGTTACAAATAATGCGTATTTATATATTTTGGTCGAATAGGAAACAGCATTGAATTCTGTGGCATTGACAGTTAAGACGACCAATAGGAAGTAACATTTGAAGTGACATTGACAGTCCGGATGACCAATAAGAGACAACATTGAAGTATTTGACTTTGACAGTTAAAACGACCATAAATTTGACCAATAATTCTCTTAGGATATTGGATGAATATTAACAACATATATATCTGTTGTCGAACTCAATACCATTAATTAATTTTTTTTTAAAGTTGAGATTTTTTTTGTAAAACTTTAACTTGACCTACTAACATATTCTTTTACTTTTAGGAATTAATTATGGAATCGAAAAAAATGTCAACTAATCATGAAAATCTTCAAGTCAATTCACTTATATTAGATTGTTGTTCGGAATTGTTACTTAGTGTTAGTGAACTAGTGAAACAATCTCAAATAATTCAAAAGGAGTTTGAAGTATGTAGTAGTTAGTAGTAGTAGTAGTGCATTTGTGTGTATACTTTTATTAGTTAGCTTCATATACACATTTATTTCATACATAATAATTATTGTTATCTGATTTGAATTGTTTACATATATGTATGTGTTTATTAGCGGTTAATTTATGTGATTTAAACATTTAAATAGATTTGAACACTAATTCAAACACTGAATCAAAATGTATTATCTATATATTCTATAGTTATCGACTAATAAGTTTTTCAGAGAACGCTCCGAAGAAATGGTTTCGTTTAAAAATTTTCTATTCGGAAGAGTTTGAAGAAGAGCAAAATAAACTAGGAAATGTTTTAGTTGTTGGTTCTCTCCACTGTTGACAGTTTAACTGTGAAGCTTGATTGTCATTCTCAAAAAATCTCATCAGCGCTTAATTCCATATAATGTAACTTATGGAACACAGTACCATTAAAAGCACCTACCAGAGCTACGAATCTTTATCCGCTTTTAGTTATACTAATAAGTTATTTAGATAAGTCACTATTCGTTGAGGTATTGATAAATTGGGTTCTTAAGGTTTATAGTTAACTAGTCTTAGGTGTCATAAGTCCTTGGATGAATATCTATCGGTTGGAGTTTTGATTGGAATAGTACGATAGGATAAACTAATTTACTGTTGTTACATCTTGACTCATAATGCTTATTCACCTGATATCAGTCTGTGTGAAAATTATCTTGGAAATGTTCAATGTAGACTATGAGCATAGGAAGAGTCTTCAATTTACAGATGTTAGTAAACAGTTATACCGGAGAAATTCATACCTTTTTCTACTTATAAGACATGAATGAGGCTTTGATAAGATGGAAATTAACTATGAAAACCACTTCATTTGAATTAACTGTTTGGATCGTCTCATTAATGTGAAGGATTGCAGTTATTCAATCTCTTTTATACAACCATCCTACTTCACAAGTTAGTCACCATCCTGACTTAACAGCTAGGTGGATAACGTGGTGATTTTTAAAGCAACCGGTACTGGGTCCAAGTCCCACAGTGAAAATCTACTCTGGGACACACGTACATTCAACTAACTAGTCCCTAAAAGAAAGTAGCATGAACCATTACTTTCACTTCTATTGTAGTATACGACAAGGCCTTGACCAGATATAAACGAGCAGACAAATTGTTTTTGTAAGATTTATTCACAGTCTTCAATCGTCTATTTGCATTCCCAGCAGGTTATTGACTATCTTTTCTGAAACCTCTTCTGGTCTTCAAAATACTCCTATTACACTGCACATTTCTATCTCCTGACACTTTTCTCTTTGTTGGCCGCCAAACCAAAACGTGGAAGAAATCCATGAAGTCATTGACGAGTGGACTGAATCATGTTGGTAGATGTAGGCTACATGGTTGGGGTCCGCGAGACGATAGTCACCAACGGTTAGCGACCTTGAATGACATGGCTCAGAATCGTTTGCAATGGTGCAGGTGCATCCACTGTTTGTGTTCTCTCAAATTCTAACCTATTCGATTCCTCATCATCATCATCTCTATCTTTCTCTTTCTAAATTTATCTCACTGAATTATACTTCTCGAATCATATCTTCGCTCTCCCTTACTGTTAATACTTCTACTATCGCTATCACTCTTGGATTTGAACTGGCAGTTACATCTCTATGCTGATGTGGTATGGCAACCTGAACTGATGTACTTACGTACGAAGTTCTGCGTTGTATCTGTCTGTCTTTCTTTTTGATAGTAATTTTCAAACGACTCTTCACTGCGTACTACTTGTAAGCCACCTTGGGAGTAACATCCACTATATTAACCGCCGTCCAACTGTACTTATGTGGAATTCTACATTACGTCTTTCCGTTTAGTATTACCATTAAATGTTGTTCAACATTCCGAAAAATGGAAAATGTTGAATGTTTTAGTGAATTCCGTTCAGCCGATAGAAGACTAGCTTATTTGAACCATAATCTGTTGTAATTTTGTCGCTAAATAGCTCAGAAACCTTTTTTCCATTCTTTTAAGCGTTGCCTCTCATCGTTTGACCATGAAAAACATACTGCTTTGTATGTGCGTGATTTCTCTTTACGTATTTAGTCTAAGTGAATGCACAAAAAACAAAAGTTTTTCCATCGTGTTATCGATATAAATCAAATGAGATGTTTTAAAATGAAATATCGATTTCTATTCCTTTTAATTATGAGTAAACATTGCCGTTTATTTTTCGTTTGACAAATCAATACTTCCCGATAACCCTCACGAAATGTTCCTGGGTGAACACTTTAACCACCATTTCGGACATTCTAAAACATATGCACTACGTTAAATCTTATACTATAGCCCTCGTCCCTAATGGCCGGTTTTCATGAACATCTCAAGGGTTGTTAAAGAATACTTTGGCATTTCATACTGAGTCGATGTTTGTTGGAGCTACAAATAAACTTTCCGCTTTTGTCTTCTTAGCTGTTCAGGTGTTTGGTTAAACAACTACTGTTAGTAGTTAAAACGTCTATTTCGTCCGGATTTCGAATTGTGTGTTATGTTTAACACATCTTGAGAAATATTTCTGTGTAATAGCAGTTTACTAAATCATGTGGTATCATTCTACAATAAAGGAAGACTAGTATTTTGAGAATAAACGACTCAGCTGAAGTACAGCTAAAAACAGGAAAACGTGAAAGTCACCATACATTTTTTCAGATATCTAGCTCTATTTGGAATAAATTAATCAACTTGATCTATGTAGGTATATTTCAAATAACTCAATATCTTATGACAACTATATTTTACAGTTGAAGCAAATTTATTCAAAAAAAACGATGCAGAGCACCTTTACTTACTCTTTTTAACGTAGTTCTTACTCTACTTATTGTATCAATCATTCTTTTTTAGAGTTCATCAACATCCGTTGAGTTTTATAAACCTTATAATCGTTGGACTAAGGGTCTTTTATCGGCTGCTAAATTTGTCGGTGCTAGTGCTAATGTCATGGTGTAAGTTATCCTGTTATACTGTACAGTTCATTTTTTCTTTACTTATGAATAGACTAAATAAAATCATAATATGTATACATTTAATCAAGATTCATTGTAGTTATTATTTGTTTAAATGGTGAAAATAAATTTTTGCGGACTTATTGACTTCTTTAAAGATCCAATGTCTGTGTATCTATCTGGTAAGTAGTAGGTTATAATTAAGAAGTTTAGAAATAAATGCAAATGGTTTATAGTTTTTGATAATAAAACTTTGGTAACCTGAAGTAACTACACTAAAATTATTGTTCAACTTCAATTTGATCAATTGACTTTCGGTATTTTATAATCTTTCAATAAACTATCTCCGAAAATTAGCCTAATCAAAATACGTCACAAAATAACAGTGTAATACTGCCCTCCATATTGAAAATATAAGTAGGGCAGCGTTTCCCTGTAACAATTAACATATTTTCAGTTGAAATGAAAAATCATCAGTCTTCAAAATTAGCGTCAACCAATGGTCGATTTTAGAAAAGCAAGAGCCTCAAATTTTGAAGTCAGAAAAGTTTACGACTCCTATGAATTTAATTTGGGCGCTAAGATTGCTCGATTCGTATTATCCAACGCCATATTTTTTCAGTTCTTATTGCTAACTGAATTCTGTCATTTAACTTTTAGTGAATTCAACTGGGTAAATAACTGCACATGACGCGATTCACGTGTTTTGTGGTTTCGGGATAATTCCACCACATCATCAGCCTGAGTTTCGCTCTAGCAAATACTCGAGCGATGTATATTTGGAACTTTTAGAAAGTTGTTACTTCTCATGAAACTCTAGTCCAACAACCAATCACCATAATCTGAAGTGTTACTTTTGTAGTGAGCTAGTCAAGATACCAGATTGACCATGCTCACCACTAAATGTTCCATACGGTCGCGTCACGAATATCAAAACAAATCCATGGTCCAATGTTTTATTTAAGGAGACAGTAGGCATTACATCGGGAACAGCAAGTAGAGAAAAATGGCAGCAACGCGAAGAGAACGTTGCGCGCAAGAAGTGAAAGAAGTGTTTTTTGGTACAGTTAAACAAAACGAGTACAATAATGTTTATTTTTAACAAATCGTATTTTCTTCGTAGAAGCGTTCCACTACACTTTTCAGCGATAAAGGATGCTTTTAAACTTGCATAAGATTATAGATCTGATACACTAAATGATTATACACTGGTAATCAATATCTTACTTATTTGTCACTGATAATCAAGTTCTATGCTATGAATTTATGTTCATTAAAACCATAGTGAAGATTATGACCAATACTACTTGTAGTCCATCTGTTTCAGTTTCTCAAAACTACTCTATATGACCCCTAGTTTAGACTCTCGAAAATCAGGAGACGTCAATTATAATTGTATTTTATGATCAATTTTTGCACAGAATCTATAGTTTCTTATCATGTTAAAACAAACGTTTATCTTTTCAATACTAAAAAAATGTTACTAGAATTAACAAAAATATTGTGGGGATTCCCCAATTAATTCTCTAGAGAACAATCACTAGTTTTTCATTATTCTAAAAGACTCTAGAATTTCCGTTTAAAATTTTGTAATGTAGTACTGGTCGTTTGCACCAGTCACTCCTCAATGATTAATGTACTGTTAACTTCATAGTACGGGCCTTAGCTTAATCAAACAGTTTTGCTCATTCACAATGATTTTCGAATTTTCTGTGATGCCTAAGACTAGAATAGAATTTCCTTTTCTAATTTGCGTTTTCATACTTACTTAGGCACATCATTGTCATTTGAATTATTTCATGTGAAAATATTTAACTATTATTCTTTTCTTTTTATTTATAAAATATCGATAAAAACAGTGAAATAGCTAATTCTATAGTTTGTGGAAACGATGTGAAATTAGAGCGTTTAATTGTAATCTCACAAGAAATAGCTGCTGGTACAACTCAATTGGTTTATGCAACTCGTGTAAAAACTACTTCACCATCTGAAATGTTCAATAAATTACAATTAACTAGTAAAGAAGTATGTAAATGTGCTGGGAATTTGATTGCATGTGTAAAAATAGCAATGGAAGCAAAGGATATAGAAGGTAAAATTTGTTAAATATTTTTCCAAAATTTCGTTTATTTTATTGTATTATTAGCAATAATCATATAGATGTTGGAGATTACATAGCAACTTCGTTCATTTGTTAATATATATAGTCCTTTTGGAGGAAAAACAACTGAGAATTGAAGCATAGTTTGAGGAATTTCAGGGCTAAACTAAACCAGTAAACCACTAATAAATTCTAGACATCTATCGTTTGGATACATTATCATAGCTCTTGCAATTGTCTCATTCTTATTGATGAATAATTACAATCTTTTTGATTTAAATTTAAATGAACTATACGACAGTATGTAGGTTATGTTAAAGTGACCTCAATCTACTGCTTAGATGTTTACATAAAGCATATGTGGGGATGTTTGTGGAGTCCATTCTAGATCTTAAAGGGATTCCAGGCTTGTGAATTTTAAATAGCCCATAAAAACGTACAGTGATGTTAGATTTGAAATCTAAGCTTAACTATGATGAGATGCGAATAACGTTTTGTAACCATTGGAAGATTTTTTGAACCGCTCTTCAGTTGCTTGAGATTCTTAACCGACGTTGTATTACTTCTGTCAGCCTTGGTAACGACAATCGTTCCATATTTTTGTAAGAACCGTAAAATTCTTCATTCTTCTTTCAACACGTTACTTGTATCATATATTTGGTTCCTTTAAATGTGAGGTTTCTTTCGACGCAATATATGCTACTACTTATCTAAAAGTTTTTCGAGTATCGGTCCTAGAATTGAGCTCATTTGTAGAGAACTAAAAGGTTTTCTTGTTCTAGTAGAGCGATTTCAGCAGCAGTAAGAGGCCACTTTGAAAGATCATGAACCACCTTGAGAACAGTAAGAGTAGATCTCCTTCGTGACGATTCCTTTTCTTTTCTTCTTTTTGACTTTCTTCAAATTTCCTCAATTGTCTCGGTTTTGAAGCATTACGATGATGAATCTCTCTTTGGTTGTAAAAAGTCGAGGATGGAAGTAAATGATTCAATGGGTAATACAACAGTGACTAGCCCATCTACATTGTTGATGCATCCACGATATTTTTCTAAAGTGAATGTACATTTGTGAATTCGTTCGTGTTGTAAGATACCTAATGTACAATGAGAAATATCAATAGCGCGCCACGAACCTTCTAGTCGCTTAACAATCAGAGACTTGGAAATCATGTTATTCTTTAAAAAAATGTTTATTATATATCCGATGATTGTATAAAATACATTTGCAGATGGATAATTTGATTGGATTAATAATGAGTTTGTAGGTATCAATACCAAAGTTAGATTTGATAATTTCAAATAAATTGAGTATTGAATGAAAAGTTAATCATAAAAAAATTACCGTAAATTTTTCTTTTCGCTGATTTTCTGATCAGTAGAGATTTGTATTTCTGACATTTTGTGACTTAATGCGAGTCACTTGGCAGCAAAGACACAATACATTTACATCCACACAAAAATGTATCTACAAACTAGGTCGGGTCGATTTTGATGTGTTCTGTATTGGAGAGTCTTCTCATGAAATCTTGAGTTGTGTCAAAGAGCACTTAGGTTGCACAACAGTACTTTCTGATAATCCAGAAGAGTTGGAAAATTTACAAATGAAATCGACAATAGCAGTGAATGCTATATTCAATCACCACCAAATCGATATTAGAAACATCAAAATAATGCGAGAAGGTTTTCCCAACTACTCGGAGAGACGAGTAGCTGAAGCATTTCATATGATGCTTAATCCCACTGTCTTCAATAGGAAAGAAGTTCTGACTATTCATCCAACCTACACAGTTTATCTCAATAACCACATTTGACTCAATTCATTATCTACACAATTCTACACAGACACTGACACAATTTCGTATTATTTTTAACTCCACTACTTCATATCACAAATTACATATTCTTTCTTACCCCTGCTTCACATACATAAATAACACTTGAACGTCTCCAACAGAATCAATCACCTCGACCGCAAAATCACATGACATTGACATGTTCAGAGTCATTATGATTTTGATTGCACTGAAGAAGTTACTTGCATTAATTTGCGGAATGTCAGAAATACGAATTTCTACTCATCGGGATATGAAATAAAAAGATTGTGATGATTTTATTATTACAAGCAACCGTTATATGATGAATTTTCTATTTCGTACGATTTCAAAATTTGTCGTAAGTACGCACTATCAGGAAATTATTCTGATAAAATGTAAAAATGGCACGTTTTGATGATAATATTTTAAAGTATTATATGAAAACATGTTGGTAAGCATTGACTAATTTTTTAAACCATATATGATTATCTAACATTAGCTCTGATGACTAAACGACTTCTTCGGTTCCAGCATCCATGACGGTTTGCTAGTTGTAATGGTGATTACAGTTCTCGACCTCATTCAATAGTTTACTGTCAATTAGGATAGTGGACATTCTGTTGAAAGTCTTTTTCATATTAAACGTAGTTTTCTTCTTAGACATTCATGTAAATTTTTTTTATCTGTTAAAAACACTTATAGAACTCGATTTTAGTAGTCTTACATTAACTCAAGCTAAACGAAAGCAAGTTGAACTACAAGTGAAAATTATTGAATTAGAAACCTCATTAACCAATGAACGACAACGATTAGCTCAATTAAGAAGAGATAATTATCAATTATCAGCTGAAGTAGAGGTAAACTGTTCATTTGTCATATCATTTTAATAATTATTAAATATGAATAAATTTAAAATGTAATTCAAAATACAAATGAAGAGTATAGTTTTAAAGCATGGAATTATCATAAGAACCTCGTCACATTAGTAATTTACTCATTTTTGAAACCATGAATCGATCAATGTTAGACCACCATTAGAAACCTGGGAGCACTGGACGGCCGTTTCGTCCTGGTATGGGACTCCTCGTGTGGTCTAACATTGATCGATTCATGGTTTCAAAAATGTGTAACTTAACAATCTTCACAACCCCGTAATGCAAATTACCTGTGCTCACTAGTGACTAGCTACGTGAGGAATCTTCTCCGAGTTCTAGTGGGAAGACGTGACCAGTGAAGTTCAACCTGTTCGGGTGTAGATAGTGTCTACCGAAAACTGTGTATGAGGTTGCGCAACTCCGTGAATTGATCAGGTTAGACATTAACACCGTTAGATACGACTCCATAAGGAAATGAAATCAACGTATTCCTACCAATATAGAGTTGTGAGGATTGTTCAGTTTCATTACAATCATGAACCTATCAATGCAAGACCATCATCAGGACCTTAAATTACTGGATGGCCGTTTCGTCCTCGTATCGTACTCCTCAGTAGCGCACATCACGACCCCGCACACAGAGACCGAACCCAAGCCTAATCATATTGGATTATATCATTCTGAGTAGCATGTAACACTCTTAGCTCATATAGGTACGGTTTGAAGATAAGTCAATTTTACTTTTTGGCACACATTCATTAAAGATAGCTTATTCCATCAATAACAATATATTTATCTAGTAATTTTAGGATTGCAATACCTTGACCTACAAGGGATACAAGTCGTTATAATTCTAACTAGAGTGTGATTATTATACACAAATACTTCATCTCGTTTTTGTTCAATAAATTTAATTTAACTTAATGCACGTCCAAAATTTATCTGTCTGTCGACTCATCAATCTACTCACGTAACAGGATTTCTAGCCTGCAGTAAATGTGAATGACTAGTTTATTTCTTGAAAATTGAATTTGATTGTTATTACCTTGCGAACTTAGGTAAATAAAATTTATTATTCAACAGTATTAGAAGGATTATATACGACAACAAATTGCTTGTAGTGTAATCTACTTGATTATAACTTCATTGAAAAGAGAGATGCATCATTTTCCCGTCTGAGAGTGTGAACGTTGATCCCATTATCAACATTCATGATTGTTTGATGTGATGAGTAATTCGTGAAAAAAACTAGCAAGTAATACACTTTATTTCCCAGGCCTTCGTCGGCGTATATGTTTAATCCTTTTTAATATTAGAACAGAAACCCTCAGTCCTTAGAGAAGTCTCAGAAAGTTCTCTAAGGCAGCCCAGTTTCAAATATCTTTTTTCAGGATTATAACCTTAGCCATAAAGTAATGTGTTTATGAGAATGTCTTGTCAACATGTGTGTATGCATCAACCCTTTTGCAAATAACTGCACATAATACTTTCAACCTTTTTTTCATTTTGTTCTGTCCAAATACATTCTTTACATGGGTACGCGTATCTGCCACTAGCAGTTGGTCAACGATAGATCTTGAAAAACTTCCACTGAAGATTCAACGAGTAGAGCGATCTACAAATTTCAAATCTGCCTTCCGTATAACATGTAAATAAATGTATTTCAAAAGCTTATCTATCTACTTTATTATCATTAAAATTCCCCCTACAACTGCTACCACCAATTCACTAATCAATGAATATATACATACACTGTTATACGCACCAAAGTCTTTCATTATTGTTATGTGCTTGTATCAACAACATAACGAAGAGTGATGAAAAAACTTATACATAACTTTACATTTGATGCTAATCATTTTTCTTTTTACATTACCTCACATTGATTATTCAGTGATAAAATAGCTTTCGTTTTTCCTACACAGTGGAACACCGCTTTTTCCTTTGTTTCGTTTTTGAACTAGAAAAATGGAGCGAAGGAATGATCTCCTTCTTTTTCTTACTTGTTCGGTCATATTTTCTGTTCTCCCATTCCTTAAGCTTATTTAGAACTATTGACTTTTCACCAATTATAACAATTCGTAAGAGACTGCTGAACTTTCCCGGTTATTTTACAATATATGTTGTGTTTTTATCAATTCGTAACGTGTGTGGATCGGAAGCATCATTATTGACTTCTTTCTGATGTAGTACACGATTTATTGTTACTATTATGTTAAATGATAACATAATTGTACTGACTAAATCATTTTCATAGCACAGCTCACATATTCCTTCAATTATCTACATAAATATTTCAATGATTGACATTTGTGATTGCAAAATATATTTTCCAGGATGTTCTAGATACTTTTCTTCCTGGTGTTATAACTGGATATCGATTTCAAAACAAGGATGAATTTTGTTGTGGTTTATGACTATTAAAGTGGCAGCTGCCATGCCAGTAAACGTCGTTATGGCCGGTAAAACGGAGACAGAAATGTTGACGGATTCTAATTATATGTTAGATTTCGTACCTTAGTTTTTAAAGCGCTTGTTCTCTAACCTATGTAGGTTCCTAGTACTAACTGTACTCATCATCAACCTCATCGGACAACTAGACAATCAGCGCCAGTTCTTTCCTAACAAATAGAACGATTTGCTCTTGTCACCAGTTTTCCGCTTTTTTCCAGCCATATAAAATAGCTTTTTAATTTTCCAGATAAAAGAGCATTTTTAGCGCGAAATTAGGTTGGATTTCGATAATTAATACCTAGTAAGTCGAAACTTTGATTAGACATCGACGAAGTAGTGAAGAAACTTGACCATCTATCTATTAAACCAGATGATTAACTCTCAGGTGGTAGGGAAAGTCTTATTATGTTAACTAACAAACAACTTAATTACATCACGGTATGTGATATTTAAATCATCAGTAATTGGTAAACTTCAATTTGAACAATATATTGGAAATAACTCCCTTATGCAAAGGAATATGGATATCTGGGATACTGACCCACTCAGATAAAGTACTTGTCTGACCGATCAATTAGGAAGTAGATATGGATGAACCAGGATTAAAGGCTGTTCAGCCTTAACCGTTAGTATTTTTGAAATACAAATGTGCATGGCCCCATATTTATTTTTTTTAAATATTAAACTGAACACTACATTTTTATTACTGATTCGAAGAATTCAAATTATCCATGGACTGCATTGTTCAAAAACAAGGCTTATTCGTTCCCAGGATCTAGCGTTATAAAAAATATCAAGTGTGTAGGAGACCACGGTAGACGAATATGTTTTCATTGAACATCAGTCAAAGATCACGACAAGATATTATAAAACTTCAGGAAAGCATTCGAATTATTCATTAGTCAGCAAAACTAGAGGTAATGATCTACTTAATAGAAATACTAGTTCAATGGACCGTATCAGTCCTTGTTTTAGTTAAGCAATGTAGGTAACAGGACGTGCTTGTGTAATATAGCAAGCATCACAGCATTATTTTGCTAAACCATGTTATAAGACGAAAATAAACACTGAGAAGTGTGTGAGTTGCGTGCACTTACTGGTGTACAAATTTGCATACGTTAGTATTGAACTGAACGCTAGAGTAAAGGCGACCTGGAATAAAAGTACTTTCAACCCGTTCTCACCTAGTTCTCTCGATATTGTGAACGAGGTTTAGTCCTACGAATAGCCTCAACCGTTGTTGTTTCAAAGAAAATACCACTTAACTTTAGTAATGGGATATGCATGCAAATGAAAGAAATTTTATTGGCCAAACTGCACTCAGTTGGACGCTAGATGGGAAGGTCCAGTTTTGGAGTCTACACAATTCTAGTCCCAGCCAAGAGGAAAAACCGACAGGCCGTTGTTTTGATGCCCTCCCGCGACTGAAACCTAAATTTAAGTTATACTGAAACCAGACACTAAAGTGAATACATACATGACCGATGTCCCTGTCACAACATAGCCTTGTTCAATGGGCATCCTAAGTACAACTAGATTCACAAAAAAAAAAAAAAAACGAAAAAAACAAAGCTTATAAGCGCATGTTGGCTGAAGAATTTCTACCATCTGAAATTTGAAAAGCTTGAAGTCGGAGGGCTAGTCTCATCTAAACGTATTACACCACCAGGGTCATGATACATCACTGCTACCCAAACTAAAAGAAATAGTGTAGTCAGTCAATATGAACTAGAATGTAGACGGTCTAAAAGAAATTCAGCTGGATTTATAACACAGAAAACTCAGTAATGCTATTTCTTTTCCTTACCGTTTGGGTCCGGTTAAGACCACACCTTGAAGGCTTGAATTACGTGTAGATTTCTTTTTTACCTCACAATCCATTGTGTCATTAATCAGATCATATAGGGAGCTTGTCGGTGTGACATATATGATTTGTTTTTCACTTGTGAATATTTTACATAGAAGTAGCAAACGAGCAGTTTCTGTAATGCCTCATACATGATTATGTTAACTGCGTGTCTATTTGTACATCTTCTCGCAATTTTTTGCTTGTAGATACGGTATTGTATAGAGGGCATGCGCATGTGGTACGGGCCACTATAATCTGGGGCTGTGTTAAGCCTAATATCTGATAAATTATTAAGCACAAAAGCAATCAAGGCGAGAGGCATTGCATCAGGATATAAGCGAGTCTATTATAAGCGTAACTTGCAATTAAATTTTTTTTATACTTAAATGGCACAAGAGAGATATCCTTAACCTCATGGAAGGCGTAATAGTCACATGAAATTTGCAAGCTGAGCAGATTATCAAACAAAATAAGAAAACGACTTCGCAATGGTGTATCACCATAAACAATATAATACAAAGTATGGAAAGATTGAAATGCGTTTAGTCTTTTCGTATCTCTTTGGCGATGGTAAGGTATCACGAGGCGATTACTGGATGTCTGTTCCTGAGGTAC
>OX103973.1:15652888-15670908 GCA_944470395.2 Schistosoma turkestanicum | reverse complement strand
GTAAGTAGGTAATTAAGTAAGTAAATAATTAAGTACATAATTGAGTCAGGAAGTAAGTAAGTAAGTAAGCAAGTAAATAAATAGATAAGTAAGTAAGTAAGTAAGTAAGGAAGTAAGTAATTAAGTAAGTAAATAAGTAAATAAGTAAGTATGCAAGTAAGTAATTAAGTAAGTAGGTACACAAGTAAGTAGGTAAGTAAATAAATAATTCAGTAAGTAAGTAATTAATTAGGTAAGTAAGTAAGAAAGTAAGTAAGTGAGTGAGTAATTATATAAGTAAGTAATTTAGTAGTTAATTAAATAAGTCAGTAAGTAAGTAGGTGGGTAAGTAAGTAAGTAATTAATCATGTAGGTAAATAAGTAAGTCAGTAAGTAAATAAATAATCAAATAAGTTAGTAAGTAAGCGGTTAATTAGGTAGGTAAGTTAGTAAGTAAGTATGTAATTGAGTAAGTGTGTAAGAAAGTAAGAAGGTAAGTAAGAAAATAGTTAATTATTGAGGTATGTGAGTAAGTATGTAAATAAGTAGGTAAGTAAGTAATTAAGTAAGTAAGTAAGTAAGTAAGTAAGCAAATGAGTAAGTAAATACGTACGTAATTAAGTAAGTAAGTAATTAAGAAAGTAAGTAAGAAAGAAATTAACCCAGTAAGTAAGTAAATAAGTAAGTGAGTTAGTAAGTATGTAAGTAATTAAGTAAGTAAGTAAGCAAGTATTAAAGTAAGTAAGTAAGGAGGTATGTAAATAAGTAAGTAAGTAAGTGAGTAAGTTAGTATGTAAGTAAGTCAGTAAGTAAGTAAGTAAGTAAGAAAGAAATTTAGCTAGTAAGTAAGGAAATAATTAAATGAGTAAGTAAGTATGTAAGTAAGTAAGTAAGTAAGTAAGTAAGTAAGTAAATAAGTAAGTAAGTAAGTAATTAGATATATAAGTAAGTAAGTAATTAAGTGAGTAATTAAGTATATAAGTAAGTCAGTAGGTAAGTAAGTAAGTAAGTAAGTAAGTGAGTAAGTAAGTATGTTAGTAAATAACTATGTAAGTAAGTAAGTCAATAAGTAAGTAATTAAATATGTAACTAAATAATTTATTAACCCGGTAGCTTGGTAAGTAACTAATTAAATAAGTAAGTAAGTAATTAAGGAAGTAAGTAATTAAGTAAGTAAGCAAGTAAGTGAGTAAGTGGTTATGCAAGTATGTAAGTAAGTAAGTAGTTAATTATGTAAGCAAGTAATTAGGTACAGAATTGAATAAGTAAGTAGGTAAGTAAATAAGTATATAAGTAAGTAAATATGTAAGCTGGTAAGTAAGTAAGTAAATAAGTATGTGAGTAATTAAGAAAGTAAGTAAGTAAGTAATTAAGTAAGTAGGTAAGTAAATAAATAAGTAAGTAACTAAGAAAGTAACAAAGTAAGTAAGTATGTAAGTAATTATGTGAGTAAGTATGTATGTAAATAAGTAAGTAAGTAAGTAATTAAGTAAGTTAACAAGTAAGTAAGTAAGTAAGTAAGTAGGTAATTAAGTAAGTAATAAGTAAGTAGGTAAGTAATTAAGTAAGTAGGTAATTAAGTAGTTAGGTAAATAAGTAAGTAATTAAGTAAGTAAGTAAGTAAGGAATGAAGTAATTAAGTAAATATGTAAGTATGTAAGTAAATAATTAAGTAGTTAGGTAAGTAAGTAAGGAGATAAGTAAATAAATAATTAAGTAAGTAAGTAAGTAATTAAGTAAGTAATTAGGTAAGTAAGTAAGAAAAAAAGAAAGAAATTAAGTAAATAAGTTTGTAAATAAGTAAGTAAGTAATTAAGTAAGTAAGTAAGTAAGTAAATAAAGAATTAAGTAAGTAACCAAGTAAGTAGTTAATTAGGTAGGTAAGCAAGTATGCAAGTATGTAATTGAGTAAGTATGTTAGTAAGTAAGTAGGTAAATAAGTAAGTAAATATGTAAGTAGATAAGTAAATAATTACGTGAGTCAATCAGTCAGTAAGTAAGTAAGTAAGTAAGCAATTATATAAGTGAGTAAGTAAGTAAGTAAGTAAGTAAGTAAGTTAGTAGGTTAGTAAATAAGGATGCAATTATTTAATTAAGGAGGTAAGTAAATAAGTAAGTAAGTAAGTTAGTAAGTATAAAAGCAAGTAAGTACGTAAATAAGTAAGTAAGTAAATAAGTAAGTAGGTAAGTATGGAATTTATTATATAAGTAAGTAAGTAAATAAGCAAGTAAGTAAGTAATTAAGTTAGTAATAAGCTAGGTAGGTAAGTAAGTAATTAAGTAAGTGAATAAATAAGTAAGTAAGTAAGTAAGTAAGTAAGCAAGTAAATAAGTAAGTAAGTAAGTAAGAAGGTAATTAAATAATTAAGTAAGTAACTAAGTAAGTGAATAAGAAAGTATGTAACTATATTAATAAGTAGGTAATTTGGTAAGTAAGTAAGTAAGTAAGTAAGTAAATAAATAATTAAGAAAGTAAGAAAGAAATCAGTTAAGTAAGCATGTAAATAAGTAAATGAATAAGTAATTAGGTAAGTAAGTAATTATGTAAGTAAGTAAGTATGTAAGTAAGTAAATAAGTTAGTAAGTAAGTATGTAAGTATGTCAGTAAGTAAGTAAATATGTAAGTAAGTCAGTAAGTAAGTTAGTAAGTAAGTAGGTAAGTAAGTAATAGGGTAGGTAAGTAAGTAAGTAAGTAAGTAAGTAAATAAATACGTAAATAATAAAGTAAGTAAGCAAGTAAGCAGGTAAATATGTAAGTAAGTAAGTAAGAAAGTAATTAAGCAAGTAAGTAAGTAAGTAAGTAAGTGAGTAAGTAAGTATGTAAGTATGTAAATAAGTAACTAAGTAAGTAAGTAAGTAAGTATGTAAGTAATTAATTACTTGGTTAAATAAGTAAGTAAGTAAGTATGTAAGGAAGTAAGTTAGTAAGAAAGTAAGTAAATAAGTAATAAGGTAAGTAAATAATTACGTGAGTAAGTAAGTAATTAAATAACTAAGCAAGCAAGTAAGTATGTAATTAGGTAAGTAAGTAACTAATTAGGTAAGAAAGTAAGTAAGTTAGTCGTTAATGAGGTATTTAAGTAAGTAAGTATGTAAATAAGAAGGTAAGCAAGTAAGTAATTAAGTAAGCAAGTAAGTAAGTACGTATGTAATTAAGTAGGTAAATAAGTAAGTAAGTAAGTAAATAAATAATTAGGTGAGTAAATAAATAAGTAACTAAGTAAGAAAATAATTAAGTAAGTAATTAAGCAAGTAAATAAGTAAGTAAGCAAGTGAGAAAGTAATTAATTAAGTAAGTAAGTATGTTAGTAAGTGAGTAAGTAAGTATGTAAGTATGTACATAAGTAAGTAAGTAACGAAGTAAGTAAGTATGTAAGTTAGTAAGAAAGGAGTTAATTATTGAGTTATGTAAGTAAGCATGTTAATAAGAAGGTAATCTAGTAAGTAAGTAAGTAAGTAAGTAAGTATTAAAGTAAGTAAGTAAGTAGGTATGTAAGTAAGTAAGTAAGTAAGTGGGTAAGTAAGTATGTAAGTAAGTCAGTAATTAAATAAGTAAATAAGTAAGTAATTAAGTAAGTACGTAAATAAGTAAGTAAGTAAGTAAGTAAGTAAGCAAGTTAGTAAGTAAGTAAGTAAAGAAGTAATTATGTAAGTAAATAAGTAAATAAGTAAGTATGTAAGTAAGTAATTAATTATGTTGGTACACAAGTAAGTAGGTAAGTAAATAAATAATTCAGTAAGTAAGTAAGTAATTAGGTAAGTAAGTAAGAAAGTAAGTAAGTGAGTATGTAATTATATAAGTAAGTAATTTAGTAGTTAATTAAATAAGTCAGTAAGTAAGTAGGTGGGTAAGTAAGTAAGTAATTAATTAAGTAGGTAAATAAGTAAGTCAGTAATTAAATAGATAATTAACTAAGTAAGTAAGTAAGTAGTTAATTAAGTAGGTAAGTAAGTAAGTGGGTATGTAATTGAGTAAGTGTGTAAGTAAGTAAGTAGGTAAGTAAGCAAATACTTAATTATTGATGTATGTAAGTAAGTATGTAAATAAGCAGGTAAGTAAGTAATTAAGTAAGTAAGTAAGTAAGTAAGTAAGCAAATAAGTAAGTAAGTACGTAAGTAATTAAGTAAGTAAGTAAGTAAGTAAGTAAGCAAGAAAGAAATTAAGCAAGTAATTAAGTAAATAAGTAAATAAGTAAGTACGTAAGTAAGTAATTAAGTATGTTGGTACACAAGTAAGTAGGTAAGCAAATAAATAATTCAGTAAGTAAGTAAGTAATTAGGTAAGTAAGTAAGAAAGTAAGTAAGTGAGTATGTAATTATATAAGTAAGTAATTTAGTAGTTAATTCAATAAGTCAGTAAGTAAGTAGGTGGGTAAGTAAGTAAGTAATTAATTAAGTAGGTAAATAAGTAAGTCAGTAAGTAAATAGATAATTAACTAAGTAAGTAAGTAAGTAGTTAATTAAGTAGGTAAGTAAGTAAGTGGGTATGTAATTGAGTAAGTGTGTAAGTAAGTAAGTAGGTAAGTAAGCAAATACTTAATTATTGATGTATGTAAGTAAGTATGTAAATAAGCAGGTAAGTAAGTAATTAAGTAAGTAAGTAAGTAAGTAAGTAAGCAAATAAGTAAGTAAGTACGTAAGTAATTAAGTAAGTAAGTAAGTAAGTAAGTAAGCAAGAAAGAAATTAAGCAAGTAATTAAGTAAATAAGTAAATAAGTAAGTACGTAAGTAAGTAATTAAGTATGTTGGTACACAAGTAAGTAGGTAAGCAAATAAATAATTCAGTAAGTAAGTAAGTAATTAGGTAAGTAAGTAAGAAAGTAAGTAAGTGAGTATGTAATTATATAAGTAAGTAATTTAGTAGTTAATTCAATAAGTCAGTAAGTAAGTAGGTGGGTAAGTAAGTAAGTAATTAATTAAGTAGGTAAATAAGTAAGTCAGTAAGTAAATAGATAATTAACTAAGTAAGTAAGTAAGTAGTTAATTAGGTAGGTAAGTAAGTAAGTGGGTATGTAATTGAGTAAGTGTGTAAGTAAGTAAGTAGGTAAGTAAGCAAATACTTAATTATTGATGTATGTAAGTAAGTATGTAAATAAGCAGGTAAGTAAGTAATTAAGTAAGTAAGTAAGTAAGTAAGTAAGCAAATAAGTAAGTAAGTACGTAAGTAATTAAGTAAGTAAGTAAGTAAGTAATTAAGCAAGAAAGAAATTAAGCAAGTAATTAAGTAAATAAGTAAATGAGTAAGTAAGTATGTAAGTAATTAAATAAGTAAGTAAGTAAGTAAGTAAGTATTAAAGTAAGTAAGTAAGTAGGTATGTAAGTAAGTAAGTAAGTAAGAGAGTAAGTATGTATGTAAGTAAGTCAGTAAGCAAGTAAGTAAGTAAGTAAGTAAGTAAGTAATTAAGTAAAATCAGAAAGAAATTAAGTAAGTAAGTAAGTAAATAATTAAGTGAGTAAGTAAGTATGTAAGTAAGTAAGTAAGTAAGTAAGTAAGTAAGTAAGTAGGTATGTAAGTAAGTAAGTAATTAAGTGAGTAAGTAAGTATATAAGTAAGTCAGTAGGTAAGTAAGTAAGTAAGTAAGTTATTAGGTAAATCGGTTAATAAGTAAATAAATAAGTAAGTAAGTAAGTAAGTAAGTAAGTAACTAAGTAAGCAAGTAAGGAAGTAATTTCGTATGTAGGTAAGTAAATAAGTAAGTAAGTAAATAAATAAGTAAGTCAGTAAGTAAGTATGTAAGTAAGTCAGTAAGTAAGTAAGTAAGTAATTAAGCAACTAAATAAGTAAGTAAGTAAGTAAGTATGTAAGTAAGTAAGGAAGTAATTTCGTATGTAGGTAAGTAAGTAAGTAATTAAGTAAATAATTAAGTAAGTAATTAAGTAAATAAGTAAGTAAGTAAGTAAGTAAGTAAGTAAGTAAGTAAGTAAGTAAGTAAGTAAGCGAGTAAATAAGTAAGTAAGTAAGTAAGTAGGTTAGTAAGTAATTAAGTAAATATGTAAATAAATAGGTATGTAAATAAGTAAGTAAGTAAGTAAGTAAGTAAGGAAGTAAGTAAGTAAGGATGTAAGTAAATAAGTAAAAAAGTAAATGAGTTAGTAAGTAAGTAAGTAATAAAGTAAGTAGCTTAGTAAGTAAGTAGGTAAATAAATAAGTCACTAAGTATGTAAGTAAATATCTAAGTAAGTAAGTAAGTAAGTAAGTAGGTAAGTAGTTAATTAAGTGGGTAAGTAAGTAAGTAAGTAAGTAAGTAAGTAAGTAAGTAAGTAAGTGGGTAAGTAAGTAAATAAGTAAGTAAGTAATAAAGTAATTAACTAAGTAAATAATTAAGTAATTAATTGAGAAAGTAAGTAGGTAAGTAAGTAAGTAAGTAAGTAAGTAAGTAATAAGTAATGAATTAAGTAAATAAGTAATTAAGTAATAAATTTGTAGTGCCTCCACATATATTTCAGTTCTCTTACATCGAACTTGGTTAAGCCCTTTCGATTAATCTATTTAACCAAGCCATTTGTATAGCAACAACTCATATGTACCATTGTTATTTTTTATTATCTGCTTTGTATTAGCTTGTACGACTGAGCATTGCTTACGCTTACGCACTTACTCATCCTTTTCGCTTTAATGTTAATCTCTTAATTTTCCCATGAACTCACATGATTTGTATCGCTTGCTTTTGACCTTGTCAATCATTCGTCGCTTTTATTCATGTGTGTGCATACCTATTTCGCTTGTCATATGTCTGTCTTATTCTTGGTCTGACTATATATTCTTAGTCATACTCTATCTCTTTGAGTAGGCTCACTAGCCTTCTCCACGTCGCTTCTTCAATTCGCTATGTGGTGTGCCTCGAATAAACGTATACGATACTTGTAGTTCACCTTCTGATTTATAAACGGAGCTATAAGAACACGCAGTTATAGGCACGCTACATAATGTTGAGCCCGCCGTTCTCAGGATGTTTCCTGATGCTGACGAAAAATCGCACGCTTCCAATTAATTGGTAATTTCGACGTGGAATCGAATTCAATCATTCTTCCGTGCATTCGCTCGCCAGTGCACTACGAAATGGTTATCCCGACGTCAGCAAAATCGGCCACCGTACAAAATGTTGAACCCGTCGTTCATTCATATCACTCCCTATTTGCTTCGCTTGATTCATTCGTCCATACGTCTTCACAGAAGATCAGTAAACTCTCACTACATAATTCGACGATCTCGATGACAAATCGAATATAACCAACCAGTTGGTAATCTCAAGGACAAATCGAACAGAACCACTAACTGGAAATCCCGACGCCATGCAACGACAAAGCAGTTCTCGTACTTAATGCATTAGCTGAACGAATCAAGCATTATCTTATCGTCATTTTGATTATGTACCAACCTGTCGCATTAATCTATTTCTCGAATTATCGCTATCATTATCGTATTAATGTGAAAGAACCATTATTATGATTAATCATGATATTATGACAATAATGGAATTATCTTAATCGCTAATCGAATCGCATTTCGAATATTCTGTTCATGGCAGGACATTTGTAACTCACGGAATTATTTTACTTCTTTCGACAAAACGAACGACATTCATGATTAAGGTGAGTTCGTTCCATTTATTTTGCCGTATCGCATTATCATGTT
This sequence comes from Schistosoma turkestanicum, assembly GCA_944470395.2. NCBI lineage: Eukaryota > Metazoa > Platyhelminthes > Trematoda > Strigeidida > Schistosomatidae > Schistosoma > Schistosoma turkestanicum. The sequence continues at coordinate 15,663,293 of OX103973.1, read as the reverse complement.
TCGAATCGCTTATCAAAGCAATGGCTCAACAACAATTATCGTCTATTATTATTTCCCTGGCTATACGATTATCGAATTGGAGATATCTTCGATGTACTCGCCAGCTGCTCGTACTCGAAAATCTTGCAGCCTGCTAAGTAAATTGGTGGTATGATATTACGCACATGCACACGAAACAGCAGTTCAAGCAGTCGAGCGAACCTCCTGCACGCTGATATTCGCATGTTTTTCGACTACCCCAACGCTGGCAACGGTTTGCAACGCTATCATACACATAAGTTTGGAGTCATATACTCAATGGTAATAACTTATGTTCTCTACATGCATTCAATTTCCATGCATCGCATCTGTACGCAGCTTTATTCTCCAAATTTTTTTACGATAATCTTGACCGCAATTTCTTCACCAATCTGCAGCCACTCGATTTATCGATGAGCCTTACCGTAATGTCTATACGATTATCGAATTCCGTCTTAACTGTCATGCCTGAACGATATTAAATATTTTGCAGCATTTGTATTACATTTTTTATTGTACAACTGCTCCTAATGTATTCTATTCGAAATAGATTATTTTTGCTAATAACCGCCTACCACATATTTTTGATCTGTTACTATGCGAACTTACGAACGTACTCAGACACGGTAACTTTAATTTTCATAACTTTTGATGTTTTCCGACGATTTTGATTTTTTTTTCTCGCAAACAAAGACATTTTCGTAACCTTGTTTGCTGGAAGGGGGCTATTGTAGTGCCTCCACATATATTTCAGTTCTCTTACATCTAACCTGGTTAAGCCCTTTCGATTAATCTATTTAACCAAGCCATTTGTATAGCAACAACTCATATGTACCATTGTTATTTTTTATTATCTGCTTTGTATTAGCTTGTACGACTGAGCATTGCTTACGCTTACGCACTTACTCATCCTTTTCGCTTTAATGTTAATCTCTTAATTTTCCCATGAACTCACATGATTTGTATCGCTTGCTTTTGACCTTGTCAATCATTCGTCGCTTTTATTCATGTGTGTGCATACCTATTTCGCTTGTCATATGTCTGTCTTATTCTTGGTCTGACTATATATTCTTAGTCATACTCTATCTCTTTGAGTAGGCTCACTAGCCTTCTCCACGTCGCTTCTTCAATTCGCTATGTGGTGTGCCTCGAATAAACGCATACGACACTTATAGTTCACCTTCTGATTTATAAATCGAGCGTAAGAACACGCAGCCATAGGCACACTACAAATTAATTAGGTAAGTAAGTAAGTAAGTAATTCAGTAAGTACGTAAATAAGTAAGTACGTAAGTAAGTAAGAAAGTAAGTAAGCAAGTAAGTAAGTAAGTAAGTAAGTAAGTAAGTAAGTAAGTAGTTAATTATGAAGGTAGTTAAGTAACTAAGTAATTAAACAAATAAGTAAGTAAATAAATAATTAAGTAAGTAAGTAAGAAAGTAAGTAAGTGAGTAATTAAGCAAGTAAGTAAGTAAGTAAGTAAGTAAGTAAGTAATTAGTTATGTAGGTAAGTAAGTAAGTAAGTAAGTTAATAATAAAGTATTTAAATAAGTAATTAAGTAAGTAAGTAAGTAAGTAAGTAAGTAAGTAAGTAATTAAGTAGGTAAGTAAATAAGTAAGTAAGTAAGTAAGAAAGTAATTAGGTAAGTAGGTATGTAAGTAAGGATGTAAGTATTTAATTAATTGCTTAATTAAGTAAGTAAGTAATTTATTAAGTAAGTACGTACGTAAGCAAGTAAGTAAGTAAGTATGTAAGTAAGTAAGTAGGTAAGTAATTAGGTAGGTAGGTAAGTAAGTAAATAAGTAAAAATTAAGTATTAAGTAAGTAAGTAAGTAAGTAAGAAGGTAATTAACTAAGTAAATTTGTAAGTAATTATTTGAGTTATTAGGTATGTAATTAAGTAAGTAAGTAAGTAAGTAAGTAAGTAAATAAGTAAGTAAGTAAGTAAGTTAGTAAGTAAGTAAGTAAGTATGTAAATAAGTAAGTAAGTAAGTAAGAAAAGAATTAGGTATGTTGGTATGTAAGTAAGGATGTAAGTATGTAATTAATTAATTAAGTAAGTTGGTAAGTAATTTAGTAAGTAAGTACGTACGTAAGCAAGTAAGTAAGTAAGTATGTAAGTAAGTAAGTAGGTAAGTAATTAGGTAGTTAGGTAAGTAAGTAAAAAAGTAAGTATTAAGTAAGTAAGTAAGTAAGTAAGAAAGTAATTAACTAAGTAAACCAGTCAGTAATTAATTGAGTTATAAGTTTGTAATTAAGTAAGTAAGTAAGTAAGTAAATAAGTGAGTAACTAAGTAAGAAAATAATTAAGTAAATAAGTACGTAAGTAATAAGGTGAGTAAGTAAGTAAGTAAGTAAGTAAGTAAGTAAGAAGTTAATTAAGCAGGTAAGTAAGTACGTAAGTCAGTAAGTGAGTAAGTAAATAAGTAAGTAAGTAAGCAAGTAAGTAATTAAACAAGGAAATAATTAAATAAGTGAGTCAGTAAGTAAGAAAGCAATTAAGTAAGTAAGTAAGTAAGTAAGTGAGTAAGTAAGTAATTAAGTAAGTAAGTAAGTAAGTAAGTAAGTACGAAAATAATTAAGTTAGTAATTAAGTAAATAATTAAGTAGGCAAATAATTAAGTAAGTAAATAAGTAAGCAAGTAAATAAGTAAGTAGTTAATTAAGTAGGTAAGTAAGTAAGAAAGTAAATAATGTAACTATGTAAGTAGGTAAGTAAGTAATTAAATAAGTACGTATTTGGACAAGTAATTAAATACGTAAGTAATTAAGTAAGTAATTAAGTAAGCTAATAACTAAGTAAGTAAGTAAGTAAGTAAGTAAGCAGTTAATTAAGTAGGTAAGTAAGTAAGTAATTAGGTGAGTAAATAAGTATGTAAGTCAGTAAGTTAGTAACTAAGTAAGTAAGTAAGTAAGTAATTAATAAATTAAGTAAATTGGTTGGTAAGTAATTAAGTAAGTAAATAATCAAGTAAGTTAATAAGTAACTAAGTAAGTAAGTAAGTAAGTAATTAAGTAATTAAGTAAGTAGGGAAATAAATAAGTAAGTAAGTAAATAAATACCTAATTAAGTAAGTAAGTAATTAAGTAAGTAAGTAATAAAGTAAGTAAATTAGTAAGTAAATAAGTAAGTGAGTAAGTAAGAGTATAATTAAATATGTAAGTAATTAAGCAAGTATGTAAGTAAATAAGTAAGATAGTAAAGAAGTAACTAAGTAAGTAAGTAAGTAAGTAAGTAAGTAAGTAAGTAAGTAAGTAAGATAGTAAGTAAGTAACTATGTAAGTAAGTAAGTAGTAATTTAGTTAGGTAAGTAAGTAAGTAAATAAGTAAATAAGTAAGTAAGTGAGTAAGTAAGTAAATAAATAAGTAAGTAAGTAAGAAAATAATTAAGTATGTAAGTAAGCAATTAAGTAAATATATAAGTAAGATAGTAATGAAGAAATTAAGTAAGCAGGTAAGTAAGTAAGTAAGTAAGATAGTAAGTGAGTAAGTAAGTAAGTAAGTAAGTAAGTAAGTATGTAAGTAAGTAAGTAAGTAAGAAAGCAATTAACTAAGTAAACAAGTAATAATTAAGTGACTAAGTATGTAAGTAAGTAAGTAAGTAAGTCAGTAAGTAAGTAAGTAATTAAGTAAATAAGTAAGTAAGTAAGTAAGAAAGTAATTAAGTAATTAATAAACTGAGTAATTAGGTGAGTAAGTAAGTATGTAAGTAAGTATGTAAGTAAGCAAGTAAATAAGTAAGTAATTACGTATGTAAGCAAGCAAAGAAGTAAGTAAGTAAGTAAGTAAGTAAGTAAGTAAGTAATTAGGTAGGTAGGTAATCAGGTAAGTAAGTAAACAAATAATTAACCAAGTAAATAAGTAAGCAAGTAAGTTAGTAAGTAGTTAATTAATTAGGTATTTAAGTAGGTAAGAAAGTAAATAAATAAGTAAGTAGGTATGTAAGTAATTAAGTAACTATTTAAGTAAGTAAGTAAGTAAGTAAGTAAGTAAGTAGGTAAGAGAATAAGTAAGTAACAAAGTATATATGTAAGTAGTTAATTAGGTAGTTATGTAAGTAAGTAAGTAAATAAGTAAGTAAGTCAATAAGAAAGTTAGTAATGAAGAAAGTAAGTAAGTAGGTAAGTAAGTAAGTAAGCAAGAGTGTAAGTAAGTAAATATGTAAGTAAATAATTAAGTATTTGATTAAGTAAGTAAGTCGGCAAGTAAGTAAGTGAGATAGTAAGTAAGTAACTAAATAAGTAAGTAAGCAGTTAATTAGGTAGGTATGTAAGTAAGTAAGTAAGGAAGCAAGTAAGTAAGTAAGTAAATAAGTAAGTAATTAAGTAAGAAATTAATTAAATAAATAAGTAAGCAAGTAAGTAATTAAATAAGTAAGTAAGTAATTAAGAAAGAAAGTAAGCAGGTACGTAAGTAAGTAAGTAAGTATGTAAGTAAGCGAGGAAGTAAGTAAGCAAATACGTAAATATTTAATTAAGTAAATAAGTATGGAAGTGAGTAAGTAAGTAAGTAATTGAGTAAGTAGGTTAGGAAGTAAGTAGGTAAATAAATATATCGGTAAATATGTAAGTAAGTAAGTAAGTAAGTAAATAAATAGGTAAGTAAGTATGTAAGCAAGTAAGTAAGTATGCAAGTAAGTAATTAAGTAAGTAAGTAAGTAAGTAACTAATCATGTAAGTAAGTGAGGATGTAAGTAAATACGTAAGTAAGTAAGTAAGTAAGTAAGTAATTATGTACGTAAGTAATTAGTTAAGTATGTTAGTAAGTAAGTAGATAAATAAATAAATGAGTGAGTAAGTAAGTAAATAACTAAGTAAGTAAGTAAGTAAGTAAGTAAATAGTTTTTCAAGTAGGTAAGTATGTAAGTAAGTATGCAGATAAGTAAGTAATTAAGCAGGTATGTGAGTAAGAAAGTAGGTAAATAAATAAGTAAATATTTAATTAGGTATGTAATTAAGTAAGTAAGTAAGTTGTTAAGTAAGCAACTAATTAAGTAAGTAAGTAGTTAATTAGAGAGGTAAGTAAGTAAGCAAGTAAGTAAGTGAGTAAGTAAGTAAATTAGTTAGTAAGTAAGTAAGTAAGTAAATAAGTAAGTTAGAATTTAAGAAAGTAAGTAAGCAGGTAAGTAATTAAGTAAATAAATATGTAAGTGAGTAAGTGAGTAAGTAAATAAGTGAGTATTTTATTAAGTAAATAAGTAAGTAAGTAAGTAAGTAAGTAAGTAAGTAATTGAGTAAGTAGGTTAGTAAGTAAGTAGGTAAATAAATAAGTCAGTAAGTTATTAAGTAAGTAAGTAAGTAAATAAATAAGTAAGTAAGTAAGCAAGTAGGTAAGTAAGTGAATGATTAAGTTAGTAGTTAAGTAAGTAAGTAGGTAAATAAATAAGTAAGTAAGTAAGTTAGTAATTAAGTATGTATTTAAGTGAGTAAGTAAGTAAGTAAGTAAATAAGTAAGTAAATAAGAGAGTAAGTAAGTAGCAAATTAAGTATATAAGTAGTTAATTAGGTAGGTATATAAGTGAGTAATTAAATAAGTAGGTAATTAAATAAGTAAGTTAGTACTTAAGAATTTAAGTAAGCAGGTAAGTAAGTAAGTAAACAGGTATGTAAGTAAGTAAGCATGTAAGTAAATAAGGACGTATTTAATTAAGTAGGTAAGTAAGTAAGTAAGTAAGAAATTAGTTGAGAAACTAAGTATGTAAGTAAGTAAGTGTGTAAGTAAGTAAGTAATTAAGTAAGTATATACGTAAGTAAGCAAGTAAGTAAGAAAGTAAGTAAGTAACTAAGTAATTAGGTAGGTAGGTAACTAGGTACGGAAGTAAGCAAATAATTAATTAAATAAGTAGGTAATTAAGTAAGGAAGTAAGAAAGTAAGTTAGCGAGTAAGTAAGTATATAAGTAAGTAACTAAGTAAGTAATTCAGTAAGCAAGTAAGTAAGTAAGTAAGTAAGATAGTAAGTAAGTAACTAAGTTAGTAAATAAGTAATTGATTAGGTAGGTAAGTAAGTAAATAAGTAAATAAGTATGTAAGTAAGTAACTAAGTATATAGGTAAGTAAGTAAGTAAGTATGTAAATAAATATGTAAGAAATTATGTAAGCAAGTAAGTAAGTATGTAAGTCAGTCAGTGCCTAAGTAGGTAAGTAAGTAAGTAAGTAAGTGAATGAGTATGTAAGTAAGTAAGTAAGTAAGTAAGAAAGTAATTAATTAAGTAAGTAAGAAAGTATTTAGGTCAGTAAGTAAGTAAGTAAGTAAGTTAGTAAGAAAGTATGTTAGTAAGTAAATGTGTAAGTAAGTAAGTAAGTAAGTAAGTATATACCCAAGCAAGCAAGTAAGTAAGTAAGTAAGTAAGTAAGTAAGTAAGAAATTAAATACGTAACTAAGCAAATAATTAAGTAAGGAAATAAGTAAGTAAGTAAGTAAGTAATTAAGTAAGTAATGAGGTAAGTAGGTAAGTAAATAAGTAGAAAATAAATAACTAAGTAAAATAGTAGGTAATTAATTAAGTAAGTAAGAAAGTAAGTTAGTGAGTAAGTAAGTATATAAGTAAGTAACTATGTAAGTGATTAAGTAAATAAGTAAGTAAGTACGTAAGTGAGCAAGTAAGTTAGTATCTAAGTAAATAAGTAAGTAGTTAATTAGGCAGGTAAGTAAGTAAGTAAATAAGTAAGTAAGTAATCAAGTAAGTAACTAAATAGGTAAGTAAGTAAGTAAGTAACTAAGTAAGTAAACAATTAGGCAAGTAAGTAAGTAAAGAAATAAGTAAGTATGTAAGTAAGCAAGTAAGTAAGTATGTAAGTATGTAAGAAATTAAGTAAGCAATTAAGTAATTATTTAAGTAAGTCAGTACGTAAGTAAGAAAGTAACTAAGTAAGTAAGTAAATAATTATGTAAGTAAGTAAGTAAGTAAGTAAGTAAGAAAGTAATTAAGTAAGTAAGTAAGAAATTATTTAAGTAAGTAAGTAATTAATTAAGTAAGTAGGTAAGTAAGTAAGTAGTAAATAAATAAGTAATTAAATAAGTAGGTAATTAAGTAAGTAAGTAAGAAAGTAAGTTAGTGAGTAAGTAAGTATATAAGTAAGTAACTAAGTAAGTAAGGAAGTAATTAAGTAAGTTATTCAGTAGGTAATTAGGTAAATATATAAATCACTAAGTAGGTAATTAAATAACTAAGAAAGTAAGTAATTATGTAAGTAAGTAAGCAGTTAATTAGGTAGGTACGTAAGTAAGTAAGTAAGTAAGTATGTAAGCAAGTAAGTAAGTAAGTATGTAATTAACTAAGTAAATAAGTGAGTAATTAAGTGAGTACGTAAGTATGTAACTAAGTAAGTAAGTAAGTAGGTAAGTAAGTAAGTCAATAATTAAGTAAGCACGTAAGTAAGCAAGTAAGTAAGTAAATAAGTAAGTAAGTAAGTAAGCAAGTAATTAAGTAAGAAATTAAGTAAGTAAGTAATTAGTTAAGTAAGTAAGTAAGTAAGTAAGTAAGTAACTAAGTAATTAAGTAAGTAAGTAAGTAAGTAAATAAGTAAGTAAGTAAATAAGTAAGTAAGGATGTAAATAAATAATTAAGTAGGTAAGCAATTAATTAGGTAGGTAAGTAAGTAAGTAAGTAAGTAAATATATAAGTAAGTAAGTCAGTGGGCAAGTAAGTAAGTATGTAAGTAAGTAAGTAAGTAAGTCAGTAAGCAAGTATGTAAGTGAAAAAGTAAGGAAGGATATAAATAAATAATTAAGTAAATAAATGAGTAAATAAATAAGTAGTTAAGTAAGTAGGTTAGTAAGTAAATAGATAAATAAATAGGCCATTAAGTAGGTAAGTAAATAACTAGGAAATTAAGTATGTAAGTAAGTAAGTAAGTAAGTAGTTAATTAACTAGGTAAGTATGTAAATAAGTAAGTAAGTAAGTAAGTATGCAAGTAAGCAAGTAAGTAATAAGATAATTATATAATTAAATAAGTAAGTAAGTAAGTGAATATCTAAATATGTAAGTAATCAAGTAAGTAAGTAAGTAAGTAATTAAGTAAGTAAGTAAGTAAGCATGTAAGTAGGCAAGGAAGTAAGTAAGTAAGTAAGTAAGTAATTAAGTAAGTAGGTTAGTAATTAAATAGGTAAATAAATAAATCATTAAGTATGTAAGTCAGTAAGGAAGTAATTAGGTAGGTAAGTTATAAAGTAAGTAGTTAAGTAAGTAATTGATTAATTAAATAAATATGTAAGTAATTATGAAAGCAAGTAAGTAAATATATAAGTAAGTAAATAAGTAAGTAATCAAGTAAGTAATTAAGTAAGTAAGTAAGTAAGTAGGTAAGTAAGTAAGTAAGTAAGGAAGTAAGTAAGTAAGCAAGTAAGTAAGTAAGTAAGTAAGTACGTAAGAAAGTAATTAAGTGAGTAATTAAGTAAGTAAGTAAGTGTGTAAGTAAGTATGTAAGTAAGTAATTAAGTAAGTAAGTAAGTAAGAAGATAATTAGGCACGTAAGTAAGTAAATAAGTAAGTGAGTAAGTTAGTATGTAAGTAAGTAAGTAAGTAAGTAATTAAGTAAGTAAGTAAGAAAGTAAGTAAGTAAGTAAATAAATAAGTAAGCAAGTCAGTAAGCAAATAAGTAAGTAAGTAAGCAAGTAAGTAAGTAAGTAAGTAAGTAAGAAAGTAATTAAGTAAGTAAGTAAGTAAGTAAGTAAGTAAGAAAGTAATTAAGTAATTAAGGAAGTAAGTAAGTAATTAAGTAAGTAAGTAAGTAAGTAAGTAAATAATTAAGTAAGAAAGTAAGTAATTAATTAAGTAAGTAATTAAGTAAGTAAGTAAGTAAGTAAGTAAATAAGTATGTAAGGATATAAGTAAGTAATTAAGTAGGTAAATAATAAAGTAGGTTGGTAAGTAAGTAAGCAAGTAAGTCAATAAATAAGTAAGTAAGTCAGTGGTCAAGTAAGTAAGTATGTAAGTAAGTAAGTAAGTAAGTACGTAAGAAAGTAAGTAAGTAATTAAGTATGTAAGTAAAAATGTAAGTAAGGATGTAAGTAAATAAGTAAGTAAGTAAATAAGTAAGTAAGTAAGTAAGTATTTAAGTCAGTAGTTTAGTAAGTAAACAGGTAAATAAATAATTCATTAAGTAGGTAAGTAAATAACTAAGAAATTAAGTAAGCAAGTAAGTAAGTAATTAGTTAATTAGGTAGGCAAGTAAGTAAGTAACTAAGTAAGTAAGTAAGTATGTAAGTAAGTAAGTAATTAAGAAAGTAATTAACTAAGTAAATAAGTAAGCAATTAAGTGAATATGTAAGTATGTGAGTAATTAAGTAAGTAAGTAAGTAAGTAATTAAGTAAGTAAATAAGCAGGTAAGTAGGCAAGTAAGTAAGTAAGTAACTAAATAAGTAAGTAATTAAGTAAGTAGGTTAGTAAGAAAGTAGGTAACTACATAAGTCAGTAAGTAAGTAAGTAAGTAAATAAATTATTAATTAAGTAATTAAGTAAGTAGGTAACTATGTAAGCAAGTAAGTATGTGAGTAAATAAGTAAGTATTTAAGTAAGTAAGTATGTAAGTAATTAAGTAAGTAAGTAAGAAGTAACTAAGTATGTAAGTAAGTAAGTAAATAAGAAAGTAAGTAAGTAAGTAAGTAAATTATTAGGTATGTACGTTGGTAAGTAGGTATGTAAATAAATAAGTCAGTAAAGAAGTAAGTAAATAAGTAAGTAATTAAGTAAGTAAGTAATAAGGTAAGTAGGTAAGTAAGTAAGTAAGTAAGTAAATAAATATGTAAGTAATTAGGTAAGCAAGGAAGTAAGTATGTAAGTAAGTAAGCAAGCAAGTAAGTAAGTGAGTAATTAAGTAAGTGAGTAAGTAAGTAAGTATGTGAATAAGTAAGTATGTAAGTAAGTAAGTAACTAAGGAAATAAGCAAGTATTTAAATAAGTAAGTAAGTAAGTAAGTGAGGAAGTAAGTAGGTAATTAGGTAAGTACGTAATGGAGAAGTAAGTAAGTAGGTAAGTAAGTAAGTATGTAAGTTATTATGTAGGTAAGTAAGTAAGTAATTAAGTAAGCAGTTACTTAGGTGAGTAAGTAAGTAAGTATGTATATAAATACTTGAGTAGGTAAGTAAGTAAGCAAGTAAGTATGTAAATAAGCAAGTAATTAAGTAAGTAAGTAAGTAAGTAAGTCAGTAATTAAGTAAGTGGATTAGTAAATAAATAGGTAAATATATAAATCAGTAAGTAATTGAGTAAGTAAGTAAGCAATTAAGTAAGTAGGTAAGTAAGTAAGTGATTAAATAAATAATTAAGTAAATAAGTAAGTAAGTAAGTAAGTGTGTAAATAAGTAAGTAAGTAAATAAGTATGTAAGTAGGTAAGTAACTAAGTCAGTAATAATGTAATTAAATAAGTAAGTAAGTAAGTAACT
>OX103973.1:15646132-15651132 GCA_944470395.2 Schistosoma turkestanicum | reverse complement strand
AGTTGGTAGGTAAGTAACTAAGTAAGTCTGTAAGTAATTAGGTAAGTAATTAAGTAATTAGGTAAGTAAATAAGCAACTAAATAAGTAAGTAAGTAAGTAAGTAATTAAGTAAGTAAGTAATAAGATAGGTAATTAAGTAAGTAAGTAAGTAATTACGTTATTAAGACAGTAATTAAGTCAGTAAGTAAGTAATTAATTAAGTAAGTAAGTAGTAACTATGTAATTAAATAAGTAATTATGCAAGCAGGTATGTAGGTAAGTAAGTTAGTAGGTAAGTAAATAAGTCATAAAGTAATTAGCTAACTAAGTAAATAAGTAAGTAAGTAAGTTATTAAGTAAGTAAGTAAGGAAGTAAGTTAGTAGGTAAGTAAGTAAGTAAGTAAGTAAATAAGTAAGTAAGTAAGTTAGTAAGTAGGTAAGTAAGTAAGTAAGTAAAAAGTTAAGTAAGTAAAAAAGTAAGTAAGTAAGTAATTAACTAAGTAAGTCACTAAGAAAGTAAGTAAGTAAGCAAGTAACTAAGTAAGGAATAAGCAATTAGTTAAGTAATTACCCCAGTAAATAAGTAAGTAAGTAAGTAAGTAAGTTAGTAAGTAAGTATGTAATTTGGTAAGTAAGGAAGTAAGTAAGTAAGTAATTATGTAAGTAATTAAGCAAGTAATTAAGTAATTAAGTAGGTAAGTCAGTAAGTAAGTAAGTAATTTAGGAAGCGAGTAAGTAAGTAACTAAATATGTAGTAAGCAAGTAAGTAAGTAAGTAAGCATGTAAGTGAATAAATAAGTAAGTAAGCAAGTAAGTAAGTAAGTTTGTCAGCAGGTAAGTAAGTAAGTAAGTAAGTAGATTAGTAATTAAGTAAGTTAGTAAGTAAATAATTAATTAAGTATGTAAGTAGGTAAGTAAGTAAAAATTAAGTAAGTAAGTAGGTAAGTAAGTAATTAGGTAAGTAAGTAAGAAAGTAAATAATTAGGTAAGTAAGTAAGTAAGTAAGTAAGTAATTAGGTAAGTAATTAGGCAAGTAAGTAATTAAGCAAATAAGTAAGTAATTTAGTAAGTCATTATGTAATTTGGTAAGTAAGAAAGTAAGTAAGTAAGTAAATAATAAGGTAAGTAAGTAAGTTAGTAAAGAGGTAAGTAAGTAAGTAATTACGTACGTAAGTAAGTAAGCAACTTTGTAAATAAGTAAGTAAGTAGGTAAGTAAGTAAGTAAGTAAGTAATTAAGTAAATAAATCAGTAAGTAAGCAATAAATAAGTAAATTGTTAAGTAATTAAATCAGTAAGTAATTAAGTAAGGAATTAAGTAAATAAATCAGTAAGTAAGCAATAAATAAGTAAATTGTTAAGTAATTAAATCAGTAAGTAATTAAGTAAGTAAGGAATAAGGTAAGTTAGTTATTAAGTATGTAAGTTAGTAAGTAATTATATAATTCGTTAAGTAAGTAAGCAAGGAAGTAAGTAAGTAAGTAAATAAATAATTAAGTAAGCAATTAAATAAGTAAATTGTTAAGTAAGTAAATAAGTAAGTAAGTAAATAAGTAAGAAAGTAAGCAATTAAGTAAGTAAGTAAATAATTTAGTACGTAAGTATGTAATTTGGTAAGTAAGTAAGTAAGTAAGTAAGTAATGAAGTAGGTAAATAAGTAAAAAATAAGTAAAGAAGTAAGTAAGTAAATAAATCGGTAAGTAATTAAGTAAGTAAGTACGTAAGTAAGTAAGTAAGTAATTAGGTAAGTAAGTATGCAAGGAAGTAATTAAGTAAGTAAGTAAGTAAATAAGTAAGTAATTAAGTAAGTAATTAAGTAAGTACATAAATAAGTATGTAAGCAAATAAGTAAATAAGTAAGTAATAAAGTATGTAAGTAATTAGGTAAATAAGTAAGCAGGTAAATAAGAAAGTAATTATTTAAGTAAGTAAGTAAGTAAGTAAGTAAGTAATTAATAAGATAGGTTATTAAGTAACTAACTAAGTAAATAGGTAATAGAGTAAGTTAGTAAGTAAGTAGGTAAGTAATTACGTAATTAGGTCAGTAAGTAAGTCAGTAAGTAAGTAAGAAAGTAAGTATGTAAGTAAGTAAGTTGTAGGTAAGTTAGTAATTAAGTAATTATTAAGTAAATAAGTACGTGTGTAAGTAAGTAAGTCAGTAAATTCATAATTAAGTAAATAATTAAGTAGTAAGTAAGTAAGCATGTAAGTAAGTAGGTAAGTAAGTAAGTAAGTAAGTAAGTAAGTAAGTAAGTATATAATTTGGCAAGTAAGTAAGTAAGTAATTAATAAGATAGGTGAGTAAGTAAGTAAGTAAGTAAGTAAGTAATTAGTAAATTAATTAAAAATTAAGTAAGTATGTAATTTGGTCAGTAAGTAAGTGAGTAAGCAATTAAGTAAGTAAGTAAGTAGGTGATTAAGTAAAAAAGTATGTAAGTAGGTAAGTAAGTAAGTAAAAAAGTGGGTAAGTAAGTAAGTAAGTAAATAAGTAAGTAAGCAAATAAGTATGTAAGTAATTAGGTAAGTAAGTAAGCAAGTAATTAAATAAATAAGTACGTAAGTCAGCAAGTAAGTAAGTAATTTACTAAGTGAGTAATTAAGTAACTAAATAAGCAGTAAGCAAGTAAGTAAGTAAGTAAATATGTAAGAAAATAAATAAGTAAGTAAGCAAGTAAGTAAGTAAGTTGGTAAGTAAGTAAGTCAGTCAGTAAGTAAGTAAGTAAGTAAGTAAGTAAGTAAGTAAGTAAGTAAGTATGTAATTTGGTAAGTAAGTAAGTAAATAAGTAATTAAGTAAGTAAGTAAGTATGTTATTAAGTAAGTAAGTAATTAAGTAATTAAGTAGGTAAGTAAGTAAGAAAGTAAGTAAGTAAGTAAGTAAGTAACTAAATAGTAAGTAAGTAAGTAAGTAAGTATGTAGGTAAATAAATAAGTAAGTAAGCAAGAAAGTACGTAAGTTGGTAAGTAAGTAAGTAAGTAAGTAAATAATTAAGTAAGTAAGTAAGTAAGTATGTATGCAAGTAAGTAAAAAAGTGGGTAGGTAAGTATGTAAGTAAGTAAGTAAGTAAATAATTAAGTAAGTAAGTATGCAATTTGGTAAGTAGGTAGGTAAGTAAGTAAGTAAGTAAATAAGTAAGCAAGTCAGTAAGTAAGTGAGTAAGTTAGTAAGTAAGTAGATAAATCAGTAAAAAAGTAAGTACGTAAGTAAGTAATTAAGTAAGTAAGTAATTAGGTGGGTAAGTAAGTAATTACGTATGTTAGTAAGCAAGTAATTAATTAAGTATGTACGTAAGTCAGTAAGTGAGTAAGTAAATTATGAAGTGAGTAAGTAAGTAACTAAATAATTAATAGGAAAGTAGGTAAGTAAGTAAGTATGTATGTATGTAAATAAATAAGTAACTAAGCAAGTAAATAAGTAAGTTGGTAAGTAAGCAAGTAAGTAACTAAGTAAGTAAGTTAGTAAGTAAGTAAGTACGTAAGTAAGTAAGTAAGTGATGAAATAATTAAATAATTAGGTAAGTAATTAAGTAAGTAATTTAGTAAGTAAGCAAGTAACTAAGTTAGTAATTAAATAAGTAATTATGTAAGTAATTAAGTAAGTAAGTAAGTAACTAAGTAAGTAAGTAAGTAAGTAATTAAGTAAATATGTAAGTAAGTAATTCAGTAACTAATTAGGTAAGTATGTAAGCAAGTAATTAAGGAAGTAATTTAGTAAGTAAGTAAGTAAGTAATTACGTAAGTAAGTAAGTAAGTAATTTGGTAAGCAAGTAAGTAAGTAGGCAATTAAGTAAGTAAGCAAATAAGTGAATAATTAAGTAAGAAAGCAAATAAATAAATAAATTATTAAGTAAGTAAATAGTTAATTAAGTAAGTAAATAAGAAAGTAAATAATTAAGAAATTAAGTTAGTAAGTAAGTATGTAATTATGTAAGTAAGTAAGTAAGTAAGTAAGTAAGTAAGTAAGTAGTTAAGTATGTAATTAATTAGGTAAGTAAGTAAGTAAGTAAGTAAGTAAGTAAGTAAGTAAGTAAGTATGTAGGTACGTGAATACATAAGTAAGTAATTAGGTAAGTAAGTAAGCAAGTAATTAATTGAATAAGTAAGTAAGTAAGTAAGTAAGTATGTAAGTAAATAATTAATTCAGTAAGTAAGTAAGTAAGTAAGTAAGTAATTAAGTAAGTAAGTAAGTAAGTAAGTAAGTACGTAATTAATTAGTTAAGTAAGTAGGCAAGTAAATAAGTTAGTATTTAATTAAGTAATTAAGTACGTAGGCAATTAACAAGAGAGTTTATTAAGCAAGCAAATAAGTAAGTAAGTAATTAAGTAAGTAAGTAAATAAGTAAGTAGGTAATCACGTAATTAGGTAAGTAAATAATTCAGTAAATAAGTAAGTAATTAAGTATGTAATTAAGTAAGTAGTAAGTAAGTAAGTAAGTAAGTAAGTTAGTAAGTAGGTATGTAAGTAAGTAAGTTTGTAATTAAGGAATTAATTAAGCAAGTAAGTAAGTAAGTATGTAAATAAGTAATTAAGTAAGTAAATAAGTAAGTAAGTAAGTACGTAAGTAAGCAAGTAGGTAATTATGTAAGTAAATAAGTAAGTAAGTAAGAAATTAAGTAATTAAGCAGGTAAGTAAGCAAGTAAATAACTAATGAAGTGAGCAATTGAGTATGTAATTATGTAAGTTGGTAAGTAAGTAAGTAAGTAATTAAGTAAGTATGTAAGTAAGTAAGTAAGTAAGTAAGTAAGTAACAAACTAAGTAAGTAAGTAAGTAATTAATTAAGTAACTAAGGAAGTAAGTAAGTAAGTAAGTAAGTAAGTATGTAGGTGAGTAAGTAAAAAAGTAAGGAAGTAAGAAAGTAAGTATGTAACTAAGTAAGTTAGTAACTAAATAAGCAAGTAAATAAGTAAGTAAGTAAGTAAGTAAGTAAGTATGTAACTAATTATTTAAGTAGTAAATAATTAAGTAAGTAAGTAACTTAGTCAGTAAGTGCGGAGTTTAGTAAGTAAGTAAATAAATAAGTA
>OX103973.1:15636132-15643632 GCA_944470395.2 Schistosoma turkestanicum | reverse complement strand
AAGTAATTAGGTAAGTAAGTAAGTACGTAAGTAAGGAAGTAAGTAGGTAAGTAAATAAGTCAGAAAGTAAGTAATTAATAAGTTAGGTTAGTAAGTGTGTAAGTAAGTAAGTAAGTAAATAAGTAAGTGAGTAAGTAATTAAGTAAGTAATTACTTAATTAGATAAGTATGCAAGTCAGTAAGTAAGTAAGTAAGTAAGTATGAAATTAATTAATTAGTAAGAAAGTAAGTAACTATGTATGTAAGTACGCCAGTAAATAAGTAAGTAAGTAATTAGGTAATTAAGTAAGTACATAAGTAAGTAAGTATGTACGTAAGTAAGCAAGTAGGTAATTAAGTAAATAAGTAAGTAAGTAAGTAAGTAAGTAAGTAAGTAATTAAGTAAGTAAGTAAGTTAATAAATAAGTACGTAATTTGGTAAATAAGTACGTAAGTAATTAATTAAGTTAGTAAGTAAGTAAGTAAGTAAGTGAGTATGTAAGTAATTAGGTAAGTGTGTAAGTAGGTAAGTAAGTAAATAAGTAAGTAATTAAGTAAGTAAGTTAGAAAGTATTTAAGTAAGTAAGTAAGAAAGTAAGTAAGTAAGTAATGAAGTAATGAAGTAGGTAATTAAGCAATAGGATAGGTATGTAAGCAAATAATTCAGTATGTAAATAAGTAAGCATGTAAGTAATTAAGTAATTAAATAATAGGGTAGGTATGTTAGTAAAAAAGTCAGTAAGTAAGTAGGTAAATAAGTAAGTAAGTATGTAAGTAAGTAAGTAAATAATTACGTAAGTAATTAAGCAATTACGTAAGTAAATTATTAGGTAAGTCAGTAAGTAAGTAAGTAAGTATGTAAGTAGGCAAGTAAGTAAGTAAACAAATAAGTAGGTAAGTTAGTAAGTAAGTAGGGAAGTACGTAAGTAAGTATGTAAGTAAGTATATAAGTAACTAAGCAAGTAAGTAAGTGAGTAAGTTGGTAGGTAAGTAGAAATAAGGAAGTAAGTAAGTAAGTAATTAAGTAAGTAAGTTGGTATGTAAGTAAGTAAGGAATTAAGTAAGTAAGTAAGTAAGTAAGTAGGTAAGTAACCAAGTAAGTATGTAAGTAAGTAATTAAGTTAATAAGTAAGTAAGTATGTAAGTAAGTAAATAAGTAAGTAACGAAGTAATTAAGTAAGTAAGTCAGTAAGTAAGTAAGTAAATCATAGGATAGGTATGTTAGTAAATAAGTCAGTAAGTAAGTAAGTCAGTAATTACGTAAGTAAATAATAAGGTCAGTAATAAGTAAGTAAGTAAGTAAGTAAGTAGGTAAGTAAGTAAGTTAGTGAATAAGTAAGTAAGTAAGAAAGTAAGTTAGTAAGTAAGCAAGTAAGTAAGTAAGTAGGTAAGTAAGTAAGTAAGAACGTAAATAAGTTGGTGAGTGAGTAGTAAGTAAGTAAGTTAGTAAGTAAGTAAGTAAGTCGGTAATTAAGTAAGTATGTAAGTAATTAGGTAAGTAAATAAGTAAGTAAATAAGTAAGTAAGTAAGTAAGTAAGTAAGTAAGTAAGTTAGTAAGTAAGCAGTTAATTAAATAAGTATGTAAGCAAGTAAGTGAGTAAGTAAGTGATGAACTAAGTATATAATTAGGGAAGTAATTAAGTAAGTAATTTAATATGTAAGTAAGTAAGTAAGCTGGTAAGTAAGTAAATAAATAAGTAATAAGGTAAGTAAATAAGTAAGTAAGTAAGTAAATATGTAAGCAAGTGAGTAAGTAAGTAAGTATGTAATTAAGTAAATAATTAATTAAGCAAGTAAGTAAGTAAGTTCGTAAGTAAGTATATAAGTAAGTAAGTAATTAAGTAAGTTGGTAAGTAATTAGTAGGTAAGTAAGTAAGTAAGTAAGTAAGTAAGTAAGTATGTAAGTAAATAAATAAGTAAGTAAGCAGGCAAGTAAGTAAGTAAGTTGGTAAGTAAATAAATGAGTAAGTAAATAAGTAAGTACATAAGTAAGTAATTAAGTTGGTAGGTTAAAAGTAATTAAGTAAACAAGTAAGTAAGTAAATAATTAAGTAAGTAGGTATGTAAGTAAGTAAGTAAGTAAGTAATTAATTAAGTAAGTAAATATGTATGTAAGAAAGTAAGTAATTAAGTAAGTTAATAAATATGTAAGAAAGTAAGTAAGAAAATAATAGGGTAGGTATGTTAGTAAATAAGTAAGTAAGAATGTAAGTAAGTAAGTAAATAATTACGTATGTAATTAACTAAATACGTAAGTAAATAATTAAGTAAATCATTAAGTAAGTAAGTAAGTAAGTAAGTAGACAAGTAAGTAAGTAAGTAAGTAAGTAAGTAAGTAAGTAAGTAAGTAAGTAATTATGTAAGTAAGTAAATAAATATGTAAGCAAGTAAGTACGTTTGTATGTTGGTAGGTAAGTAGTAAGTAAGGTAGTAAGTAAGTAAGCAAGTAAGTAGGTAAGTAAGTTGTTATGTAAGTAAGTAAGGAAGTAAGTAAGTAAGTAAGTAAGTAAGTAAGTAAGTAGGTAAGTAAGTAACTAAGTAAGTAAGAAATTAAGTTAGTAAATAAGTAAGTATGTAAGTAATTAAATAAGTAAGTAACAACGTAAGTCAGTAAGTAAGCAAGTACGTAAGTAAGTGAGTAAATAATTACAAAGGTAAATATTTAAATAAGTCAGTAAGTAAGTAAGTAATTAGGTGAGTAAGTTGTTAAGTACGTAGTAAGTAAGTAAGTAAGAAAGTAAGTAAGTAAGTAAGTATGTAAGTAAGTAAATAAGTAAGTAAGCAAGTAAGTAAGTAATTTGGTAAGTAAGTAAATAAGTAAATAATTAAGTAACTAGGTAAGTAAGTAAGTAAGTAAGTAAGTAATTAAGTTATTAGGTAAGTGAGTAAGCAAATATTTAAGTAAGTCAGTAAGTAAGTAAGTAAGTAAGTAAGTAAGTTGTTAAGTAAGTAATAAGTAAGTAAGTAAGTAAGTAAGTAAGTAAGTATGTAAGTAAGTAAATAAGTAGGCAAGCAAGTAAGTAAGTAATTTGGTAAGTAAGTAAGTAAGTAAATAAGTAAGTAAGTTGATAAGTAAGTAAGTAAGCAAGTAAGTAAGTAATTAGATAAGTGAGTAAGTTTGTAAGTAAGTAAGTAAGTTAATAAGTAAGTTGGTAAGTAAGTAATAAGTAGATAAGTAAGTAAGTAAGTAAGTATGTAAGTAAGTAAATAAGTAAGTAGGGAAGTATGTAAGTAAGTAAGTCAGTAAGTAAGTAAGTAATTAATAGGATAGGTTTGTTATTAAATAAGTCAGTAAGTAAGTAAGTAAGTAAGTAAGTAAATATGTAAGTAAGTAAGTAAATTATTACGTTAGTAATTAAGTAATTACGTAAGTAAATAATTAAGTAAATCAGTAAGTAAGTAAGTAAGTAAGTAAGTAGGCAAGTAAGTAAGTAAGTAAGTAAGTCAGTAAGTAAGTAAGTAATTATGTAAGTAAGTAAATAATTAAGTAAGCAAGTAAGTATGTTAGTATTTTGGTAGGTAAGTAGTTAGTAAGGTAGTAAGTAAGTAAGCAAGTAAGTAAGTAAGTATGTTGTTATGTAAGTAAGTAAGGAAGTAAATATGTTAGTATGTAAGTAATTAAGTCGGTAAGTAACTAAGTAAGTAAGTAAGTAATTAAGTTAGTAAATAAGTAAGTATGTAAGTAAGTAAATAAGTAAGTAACAAAGTAAGTAAATAAGGAAGCAAGTACGTAATTAAGTGAGTAATTAATTACGTAAGTAAACATTTAAGTAAGTCAGTAAGTAAGTAATTAATTAAGTAGGTAAGTTGTTAAGTAAGTAGTAAGTAAGTAAGTAAGAAAGAAAGTAAGTTTGTAAGTATGTAAGTAAGTAAATAAGTAAGTAAGCAAGTACGTAAATAATTTGGTAAGTAAGTAAATAAGTAAATAATTAAGTAACTAAGTAAGCAAGTAAGTAAGTAAGTAAGTAAGTAAGTAAGTTATTACGTGAGTGAGTAAGTAAATATTTAAGAAAGTCAGTAGGTAAGTAAGTAAGTAAGTAAGTAAGTTGTTAAGTAAGTAGTAAGTAAGTAAGTAAGTAAGTAAGTAAGTAAGTATGTAAGTAAGTAAGTAAGTAAGTAAGCAATAAGTAAGTTATTTGGTAAGTAAGTACATAAGTGAATAAGTAAGTAAGTAGTTAAGTAAGTAAGTAAGTAAGTAAGTAAGTAATAAGTTAGTGAGAAAGTTGGTAAGTAAGTAAGTAAGTTATTAAGTAAGTTGGTAAGTAAGTAATAAGTAGATAAGTAAGTAAGTAAGTAAGTATGTAAGTAAGTAAATAAGTAAGTAAGCAAGTAAGTAAGTAAGTAAGTCAGTAAGTAAGTAAGTAATTAATAGGATAGGTATGTTATTAAATTAGTCAGTAAGTAAGTGAGTAAGTAAGTAAGTAAATATGTAAGTAAGTAAGTAAATAATTACGTTAGTAATTACGTGATTACGTAAGTAAATAATTAAGTAAATCAGTAAGTAAGTAAGTAAGTAAGTAAAAAGTCACTAATTAAGTTGGTAATTATGTAAGTAAATAAATAAGTAAATAAGCAAATAAGTATGTTAGTAAGTTGTTAGGTAAGTAGTAAGTAAGGTAGTAAGTAAGTAAGCAAGTAAGTAAGTAAGTATATTGTTATGTAAGTTAGTAAGGAAATAAGTAAGCAGGTAAGTAAGTAAGTAATTAGGTAAGGTAATAAGTTAGTGAATAATTAAGTAAATAAGTAAGTAAATAAATACGTATGTAAGCAAATAAATAAGTAAGCAACAAAGTAAAAGGTAAGTAAGCAAACACGTAAGTAAATGAGTAAGTAATTACGTAAGTAATTATTTAAGTAAGTCAGTAATTACGTAAGTAATCAAGTAAGTAAGTTGTTGAGTAAGTAGTAAGTATGTAAGTAAGTAAGTAAGTAATTATGTAAGTAAGTAAATAAGTAAGTAAGCAAGTAAGTAAGTAATTTGGTAAGCAAGTAAATAAGTTAATAAGTAAGTAAGTAGGTAAGTAAGTAAGTAAGTAAGTAAGTAAATAGGTAAGTAAATAAGTAATTAGGTACGTAAGTAAGTAAGTAAGTAGGTAAGTAAGTAAGTAAGTAAGTTAATAAGTAAGTTGGTAAGTAAGCAATAAGTAGATAAGTAAGTAAGTAAGTAAGTATGTAAGTAAGTAAATAAGTATTTGAGCAAGTAAGTAAGTAAGTAAGTCAGTAAGGAAGTAAGTAATTAATAGGATAGTTTTGTTACTATATAAGTCACTAAGTAAGTAAGTAAGTAAGTAAGTAAATATGTAAGTAAGTAAGTAAATAATTACGTTAGTAATTAGGTAATTACGTAAGTAAATGATTAAGTAAATCAGTAAATAAGTAAGTAATTAAGTAAGTAGGCAAGTAAGTAAGTAAGTAAGTAAGTAAGTAAGTAAGTCAGTAAGCAAGTAAGTAATTATGTAAGTAAGTAAATAAGTAAGTAAGCAAGTAAGTATGTTAGTATTTTGGTAGGTAAGTAGTTAGTAAGGTAGTAAGTAAGTAAGCAAGTAAGTATGTAAGTATGTTGTTATGTAAGTAAGTAAGGAAGTAAGTATGTTAGTAAGTAAGTAATTAAGTCGGTAAGTAAGTAAGTAATTAAGTTAGTAAATAAGTAAGTATGTAAGTATGTAAATAAGTAAGTAACAAACTAAGTAAATAAGGAAGCAAGTAGGTAAATAAGTGAGTAAGTAATTACGTAAGTAAATATTTAAGTAAGTCAGTAAGTAAGTAATTAATTAAGTAGATAAGATGTTAAGTAAGTAGTAAGTAAGTAAGTAAGAAAGTAAGTAAGTTTGTAAGTATGTAAGTAAGTAAATAAGTAAGTAAGCAAGTAAGTAAGTAATTTGGTAAGTAAGTAAATAAGTAAATAATTAAGTAACTAGGTAAGTAAGTAAGTAAGTAAGTAAGTAAGTTATTAGGTAAGTGAGTAAGTAAATATTTAAATAAGTCAGTAGGTAAGTAAGTAAGTAAGTAAGTAAGTTGTTAAGTAAGTAGTAAGTAAGTAAGTAAGTAAGTAGATAAGTAAGTATGTAGGTAAGTAAGTAAGTAAGTAAGCAAGTAAGTAAGTTATTTGGTAAGTAAGTACATAAGTAAATAAGTAAGTAAGTAAGTAGGTAAGTAAGTAAGTAAGTAAGTAAGTAAGTAAGTAATTAGGTAAGTGAGAAAGTTAGTAAGTAAGTAAGTAAGTTAATAAGTAAGTTGGTAAGTAAGTAATAAGTAGATAAGTAAGTAAGTAAGTAAGTATGTAAGTAAGTAAATAAGTAAGTAAATATATAAGTAAGTAAGTAAATAATTACGTTAGTACTTAAGTAATTACGTAAGTAAATAATTAAGTAAATCAGTAAGTAAGTAAGTAAGTAAGTAAAAAGTCACTAATTAAGTTGGTAATTATGTAAGTAAGTAAATAATTAAATAAGCAAATAAGTATGTTAATAAGTTGTTAGGTAATTAGTAAGTAAGGTAGTAAGTAAGTAAGCAAGTAAGTAAGTAAGTATATTGTTATGTAAGTAAGTAAGGAAATAAGTAAGTAAGTAAGTAAGTAAGTAATTAGGTAAGGTAATAAGTTAGTGAATATGTAAGTAAATAAGTAAGTAAATAAATACGTATGTAAGCAAATAAATAAGTAAGCAACAAAGTAAGAAAGTAAGTAAGCAAATACGTAAGTAAGTTTGTAAGTAATTACGTAAGTAATTATTTAAGTAAGTCAGTAAGTCAGTACGTAATTAAGTAAGTAAGTTGTTAAGTAAGTAGTAAGTAAGTAAGTAAGTAAGTAAGTAAGTAAGCAAGTAAGTAAGTAAGTAAGTAAGTAATAAGTTATTAGGTAAGTGAGTAAGTAATTATTTAAGTAAGTCAGTAAGTAAGTAAGTAAGTAAGTAAGTAAGTTGTTAAGTAAGTAGTAAGTAAGTAAGTAAGTAAGTAAGTACGTAAGTAAGTAAGTAAGTAAGTAAGCAAGTAAATAAGTAATTTGGTAAGTAAGTAAATAAGTAGATAAGTAAGTAAATAGGTAAGTAAATAAGTAAGTAAGTAAGTAAGTAATTAGGTAAGTGAGTAAGTTAGTAAGTAAGTAAGTAAGTTAATAAGTAAGTTGGTGAGTAAGCAATAAGTAGATAAGTAAGTAAGTAAGTAAGTATGTAAGTAAATAAATATGTAATTAAGCAATTAAGTAAGTAATTAAGTCAGTAAGTAAGTTAGTAGGTAATAGGACAGGTATGTTAGCAAATAAGTCAGTAAGTAAGTAATTAATTAATTACGTAATTAAATAATTAAGTAATTCATTAAGCAAACAAGTCAGTAAGTACGTAAGTAAGAAAGTAAGTAAGTAAGTAAGTAAGTAATTAATTTGGTAAGTAAGTGTTAAGTAAGTATGTAAGTAAGTAAGTAAGTACGTAAGTAAGTAAATAAGTAAGTAAGGAAGTAAGTAATTAATTTGGTGAGTAAGTAAATAAGTAAGTAAGTCAGTAAGTAAGTAAGTAATTTAGTAAGTA
>OX103973.1:15597001-15628142 GCA_944470395.2 Schistosoma turkestanicum | reverse complement strand
TCCCACAACTACACCAACCAAACCATCTGTCACATCACGCGCACCAATCTACTTCCACTCATCCCACAAAACCACATTGAACACACACAATACATTGCGGCAAATCAGTGAGACTTACCGAGTGTTGCGAGTGTGGTCGTTCGCCTCCTTCTGCGTGTCTGCTGACCCACCACTACTCCCAGTTTGTCTGTCACGTTCACCAATTCTTCTTCTCCAGGTGTCGTCGATTCGCCTACAACACACAACGAGAACACTCAGTCGACCAGCATTTATTTACCTGCACTCGTCAATACCACACTGTCTCTATCACAATCTCACAGTCTCTGTCTCTCTCTCACTCTCTCTCTCTCTCTCTCTATCTCAGATACACACAGACAAACACACACATCCACCATACACACACACACACACAATTTCACTCCACAAATCAATCACTCATCTACTCGCTCACTCAATCACAAACTCACCTAATCAATCACTCACACTCAATCTCTCATTCGCTCACTATCTCATCCAACATTACAATCGCTCTCCATCTAACTCACTCAATCGCTCAATCACACAATCACTCGAATGCTCGCTCTGCATCACACTGTTTCACAGAGTTCAACTCTCAAAACGTCTTCAACAACTACACCAACCAAACCATCTGTCACATCACGCGCACCAATCTACTTCCACTCATCCCACAAAACCACATTGAACACACACAATACATTGCGGCAAATCAGTGAGACTTACCGAGTGTTGCGAGTGTGGTCGTTCGCCTCCTTCTGCGTGTCTGCTGACCCACCACTACTCCCAGTTTGTCTGTCACGTTCACCAATTCTTCTTCTCCAGGTGTCGTCGATTCGCCTACAACACACAACGAGAACACTCAGTCGACCAGCATTTATTTACCTGCACTCGTCAATACCACACTGTCTCTATCACAATCTCACAGTCTCTGTCTCTCTCTCACTCTCTCTCTCTCTCTCTCTCTCTATCTCAGATACACACAGACAAACACACACATCCACCATACACACACACACACAATTTCACTCCACAAATCAATCACTCATCTACTCGCTCACTCAATCACAAACTCACCTAATCAATCACTCACACTCAATCTCTCATTCGCTCACTATCTCATCCAACATTACAATCGCTCTCCATCTAACTCACTCAATCGCTCAATCACACAATCACTCGAATGCTCGCTCTGCATCACACTGTTTCACAGAGTTCAACTCTCAAAACGTCTTCAACAACTACACCAACCAAACCATCTGTCACATCACGCGCACCAATCTACTTCCACTCATCCCACAAAACCACATTGAACACACACAATACATTGCGGCAAATCAGTGAGACTTACCGAGTGTTGCGAGTGTGGTCGTTCGCCTCCTTCTGCGTGTCTGCTGACCCACCACTACTCCCAGTTTGTCTGTCACGTTCACCAATTCTTCTTCTCCAGGTGTCGTCGATTCGCCTACAACACACAACGAGAACACTCAGTCGACCAGCATTTATTTACCTGCACTCGTCAATACCACACTGCCTCTATCACAATCTCACAGTCTCTGTCTCTCTCTCACTCTCTCTCTCTCTCTCTCTCTATCTCAGATACACACAGACAAACACACACATCCACCATACACACACACACACACAATTTCACTCCACAAATCAATCACTCATCTACTCGCTCACTCAATCACAAACTCACCTAATCAATCACTCACACTCAATCTCTCATTCGCTCACTATCTCATCCAACATTACAATCGCTCTCCATCTAACTCACTCAATCGCTCAATCACACAATCACTCGAATGCTCGCTCTGCATCACACTGTTTCACAGAGTTCAACTCTCAAAACGTCTTCAACAACTACACCAACCAAACCATCTGTCACATCACGCGCACCAATCTACTTCCACTCATCCCACAAAACCACATTGAACACACACAATACATTGCGGCAAATCAGTGAGACTTACCGAGTGTTGCGAGTGTGGTCGTTCGCCTCCTTCTGCGTGTCTGCTGACCCACCACTACTCCCAGTTTGTCTGTCACGTTCACCAATTCTTCTTCTCCAGGTGTCGTCGATTCGCCTACAACACACAACGAGAACACTCAGTCGACCAGCATTTATTTACCTGCACTCGTCAATACCACACTGTCTCTATCACAATCTCACAGTCTCTGTCTCTCTCTCACTCTCTCTCTCTCTCTCTCTCTATCTCAGATACACACAGACAAACACACACATCCACCATACACACACACACACACAATTTCACTCCACAAATCAATCACTCATCTACTCGCTCACTCAATCACAAACTCACCTAATCAATCACTCACACTCAATCTCTCATTCGCTCACTATCTCATCCAACATTACAATCGCTCTCCATCTAACTCACTCAATCGCTCAATCACACAATCACTCGAATGCTCGCTCTGCATCACACTGTTTCACAGAGTTCAACTCTCAAAACGTCTTCAACAACTACACCAACCAAACCATCTGTCACATCACGCGCACCAATCTACTTCCACTCATCCCACAAAACCACATTGAACACACACAATACATTGCGGCAAATCAGTGAGACTTACCGAGTGTTGCGAGTGTGGTCGTTCGCCTCCTTCTGCGTGTCTGCTGACCCACCACTACTCCCAGTTTGTCTGTCACGTTCACCAATTCTTCTTCTCCAGGTGTCGTCGATTCGCCTACAACACACAACGAGAACACTCAGTCGACCAGCATTTATTTACCTGCACTCGTCAATACCACACTGTCTCTATCACAATCTCACAGTCTCTGTCTCTCTCTCACTCTCTCTCTCTCTCTCTCTATCTCAGATACACACAGACAAACACACACATCCACCATACACACACACACACACAATTTCACTCCACAAATCAATCACTCATCTACTCGCTCACTCAATCACAAACTCACCTAATCAATCACTCACACTCAATCTCTCATTCGCTCACTATCTCATCCAACATTACAATCGCTCTCCATCTAACTCACTCAATCGCTCAATCACACAATCACTCGAATGCTCGCTCTGCATCACACTGTTTCACAGAGTTCAACTCTCAAAACGTCTTCAACAACTACACCAACCAAACCATCTGTCACATCACGCGCACCAATCTACTTCCACTCATCCCACAAAACCACATTGAACACACACAATACATTGCGGCAAATCAGTGAGACTTACCGAGTGTTGCGAGTGTGGTCGTTCGCCTCCTTCTGCGTGTCTGCTGACCCACCACTACTCCCAGTTTGTCTGTCACGTTCACCAATTCTTCTTCTCCAGGTGTCGTCGATTCGCCTACAACACACAACGAGAACACTCAGTCGACCAGCATTTATTTACCTGCACTCGTCAATACCACACTGTCTCTATCACAATCTCACAGTCTCTGTCTCTCTCTCACTCTCTCTCTCTCTCTCTCTATCTCAGATACACACAGACAAACACACACATCCACCATACACACACACACACACAATTTCACTCCACAAATCAATCACTCATCTACTCGCTCACTCAATCACAAACTCACCTAATCAATCACTCACACTCAATCTCTCATTCGCTCACTATCTCATCCAACATTACAATCGCTCTCCATCTAACTCACTCAATCGCTCAATCACACAATCACTCGAATGCTCGCTCTGCATCACACTGTTTCACAGAGTTCAACTCTCAAAACGTCTTCAACAACTACACCAACCAAACCATCTGTCACATCACGCGCACCAATCTACTTCCACTCATCCCACAAAACCACATTGAACACACACAATACATTGCGGCAAATCAGTGAGACTTACCGAGTGTTGCGAGTGTGGTCGTTCGCCTCCTTCTGCGTGTCTGCTGACCCACCACTACTCCCAGTTTGTCTGTCACGTTCACCAATTCTTCTTCTCCAGGTGTCGTCGATTCGCCTACAACACACAACGAGAACACTCAGTCGACCAGCATTTATTTACCTGCACTCGTCAATACCACACTGTCTCTATCACAATCTCACAGTCTCTGTCTCTCTCTCTATCTCAGATACACACAGACAAACACACACATCCACCATACACACACACACACACACAATTTCACTCCACAAATCAATCACTCATCTACTCGCTCACTCAATCACAAACTCACCTAATCAATCACTCACACTCAATCTCTCATTCGCTCACTATCTCATCCAACATTACAATCGCTCTCCATCTAACTCACTCAATCGCTCAATCACACAATCACTCGAATGCTCGCTCTGCATCACACTGTTTCACAGAGTTCAACTCTCAAAACGTCTTCAACAACTACACCAACCAAACCATCTGTCACATCACGCGCACCAATCTACTTCCACTCATCCCACAAAACCACATTGAACACACACAATACATTGCGGCAAATCAGTGAGACTTACCGAGTGTTGCGAGTGTGGTCGTTCGCCTCCTTCTGCGTGTCTGCTGACCCACCACTACTCCCAGTTTGTCTGTCACGTTCACCAATTCTTCTTCTCCAGGTGTCGTCGATTCGCCTACAACACACAACGAGAACACTCAGTCGACCAGCATTTATTTACCTGCACTCGTCAATACCACACTGTCTCTATCACAATCTCACAGTCTCTGTCTCTCTCTCTCTCTCAGATACACACAGACAAACACACACATCCACCATACACACACGCACACACACACAATTTCACTCCACAAATCAATCACTCATCTACTCGCTCACTCAATCACAAACTCACCTAATCAATCACTCACACTCAATCTCTCATTCGCTCACTATCTCATCCAACATTACAATCGCTCTCCATCTAACTCACTCAATCGCTCAATCACACAATCACTCGAATGCTCGCTCTGCATCACACTGTTTCACAGAGTTCAACTCTCAAAACGTCTTCAACAACTACACCAACCAAACCATCTGTCACATCACGCGCACCAATCTACTTCCACTCATCCCACAAAACCACATTGAACACACACAATACATTGCGGCAAATCAGTGAGACTTACCGAGTGTTGCGAGTGTGGTCGTTCGCCTCCTTCTGCGTGTCTGCTGACCCACCACTACTCCCAGTTTGTCTGTCACGTTCACCAATTCTTCTTCTCCAGGTGTCGTCGATTCGCCTACAACACACAACGAGAACACTCAGTCGACCAGCATTTATTTACCTGCACTCGTCAATACCACACTGTCTCTATCACAATCTCACAGTCTCTGTCTCTCTCTCACTCTCTCTCCATATCTCTCTTTCAAATACACATAGACAAACACACACATCCACCATACACACACACACACACACAATTTCACTCCACAAATCAATCACTCATCTACTCGCTCACTCAATCACAAACTCACCTAATCAATCACTCACACTCAATCTCTCATTCGCTCACTATCTCATCCAACATTACAATCGCTCTCCATCTAACTCACTCAATCGCTCAATCACACAATCACTCGAATGCTCGCTCTGCATCACACTGTTTCACAGAGTTCAACTCTCAAAACGTCTTCAACAACTACACCAACCAAACCATCTGTCACATCACGCGCACCAATCTACTTCCACTCATCCCACAAAACCACATTGAACACACACAATACATTGCGGCAAATCAGTGAGACTTACCGAGTGTTGCGAGTGTGGTCGTTCGCCTCCTTCTGCGTGTCTGCTGACCCACCACTACTCCCAGTTTGTCTGTCACGTTCACCAATTCTTCTTCTCCAGGTGTCGTCGATTCGCCTACAACACACAACGAGAACACTCAGTCGACCAGCATTTATTTACCTGCACTCGTCAATACCACACTGTCTCTATCACAATCTCACAGTCTCTGTCTCTCTCTCACTCTCTCTCCATATCTCTCTTTCAAATACACATAGACAAACACACACATCCACCATACACACACACACACACAATTTCACTCCACAAATCAATCACTCATCTACTCGCTCACTCAATCACAAACTCACCTAATCAATCACTCACACTCAATCTCTCATTCGCTCACTATCTCATCCAACATTACAATCGCTCTCCATCTAACTCACTCAATCGCTCAATCACACAATCACTCGAATGCTCGCTCTGCATCACACTGTTTCACAGAGTTCAACTCTCAAAACGTCTTCAACAACTACACCAACCAAACCATCTGTCACATCACGCGCACCAATCTACTTCCACTCATCCCACAAAACCACATTGAACACACACAATACATTGCGGCAAATCAGTGAGACTTACCGAGTGTTGCGAGTGTGGTCGTTCGCCTCCTTCTGCGTGTCTGCTGACCCACCACTACTCCCAGTTTGTCTGTCACGTTCACCAATTCTTCTTCTCCAGGTGTCGTCGATTCGCCTACAACACACAACGAGAACACTCAGTCGACCAGCATTTATTTACCTGCACTCGTCAATACCACACTGTCTCTATCACAATCTCACAGTCTCTGTCTCTCTCTCACTCTCTCTCCATATCTCTCTTTCAAATACACATAGACAAACACACACATCCACCATACACACACACACACACACAATTTCACTCCACAAATCAATCACTCATCTACTCGCTCACTCAATCACAAACTCACCTAATCAATCACTCACACTCAATCTCTCATTCGCTCACTATCTCATCCAACATTACAATCGCTCTCCATCTAACTCACTCAATCGCTCAATCACACAATCACTCGAATGCTCGCTCTGCATCACACTGTTTCACAGAGTTCAACTCTCAAAACGTCTTCAACAACTACACCAACCAAACCATCTGTCACATCACGCGCACCAATCTACTTCCACTCATCCCACAAAACCACATTGAACACACACAATACATTGCGGCAAATCAGTGAGACTTACCGAGTGTTGCGAGTGTGGTCGTTCGCCTCCTTCTGCGTGTCTGCTGACCCACCACTACTCCCAGTTTGTCTGTCACGTTCACCAATTCTTCTTCTCCAGGTGTCGTCGATTCGCCTACAACACACAACGAGAACACTCAGTCGACCAGCATTTATTTACCTGCACTCGTCAATACCACACTGTCTCTATCACAATCTCACAGTCTCTGTCTCTCTCTCTCTCCCGCTCGCCCAAATACACACAGACAAACACACACATCCACCATACACACACGCACACACACACAATTTCACTCCACAAATCAATCACTCATCTACTCGCTCACTCAATCACAAACTCACCTAATCAATCACTCACACTCAATCTCTCATTCGCTCACTATCTCATCCAACATTACAATCGCTCTCCATCTAACTCACTCAATCGCTCAATCACACAATCACTCGAATGCTCGCTCTGCATCACACTGTTTCACAGAGTTCAACTCTCAAAACGTCTTCAACAACTACACCAACCAAACCATCTGTCACATCACGCGCACCAATCTACTTCCACTCATCCCACAAAACCACATTGAACACACACAATACATTGCGGCAAATCAGTGAGACTTACCGAGTGTTGCGAGTGTGGTCGTTCGCCTCCTTCTGCGTGTCTGCTGACCCACCACTACTCCCAGTTTGTCTGTCACGTTCACCAATTCTTCTTCTCCAGGTGTCGTCGATTCGCCTACAACACACAACGAGAACACTCAGTCGACCAGCATTTATTTACCTGCACTCGTCAATACCACACTGTCTCTATCACAATCTCACAGTCTCTGTCTCTCTCTCTCTCTCATCTCTCTTTCAAATACACATAGACAAACACACACATCCACCATACACACACACACACACACAATTTCACTCCACAAATCAATCACTCATCTACTCGCTCACTCAATCACAAACTCACCTAATCAATCACTCACACTCAATCTCTCATTCCCTCACTATCTCATCCAACATTACAATCGCTCTCCATCTAACTCACTCAATCGCTCAATCACACAATCACTCGAATGCTCGCTCTGCATCACACTGTTTCACAGAGTTCAACTCTCAAAACGTCTTCAACAACTACACCAACCAAACCATCTGTCACATCACGCGCACCAATCTACTTCCACTCATCCCACAAAACCACATTGAACACACACAATACATTGCGGCAAATCAGTGAGACTTACCGAGTGTTGCGAGTGTGGTCGTTCGCCTCCTTCTGCGTGTCTGCTGACCCACCACTACTCCCAGTTTGTCTGTCACGTTCACCAATTCTTCTTCTCCAGGTGTCGTCGATTCGCCTACAACACACAACGAGAACACTCAGTCGACCAGCATTTATTTACCTGCACTCGTCAATACCACACTGTCTCTATCACAATCTCACAGTCTCTGCTTCTCTCTCTCTATCGCTCGCCGAAATACACACAGACAAACACACACATCCACCATACACACACACACACAATTTCACTCCACAAATCAATCACTCATCTACTCGCTCACTCAATCACAAACTCACCTAATCAATCACTCACACTCAATCTCTCATTCGCTCACTATCTCATCCAACATTACAATCGCTCTCCATCGAACTCACTCAATCGCTCAATCACACAATCACTCGAATGCTCGCTCTGCATCACACTGTTTCACAGAGTTCAACTCTCAAAACGTCTTCAACAACTACACCAACCAAACCATCTGTCACATCACGCGCACCAATCTACTTCCACTCATCCCACAAAACCACATTGAACACACACAATACATTGCGGCAAATCAGTGAGACTTACCGAGTGTTGCGAGTGTGGTCGTTCGCCTCCTTCTGCGTGTCTGCTGACCCACCACTACTCCCAGTTTGTCTGTCACGTTCACCAATTCTTCTTCTCCAGGTGTCGTCGATTCGCCTACAACACACAACGAGAACACTCAGTCGACCAGCATTTATTTACCTGCACTCGTCAATACCACACTGTCTCTATCACAATCTCACAGTCTCTGTCTCTCTCTCACTCTCTCTCCATATCTCTCTTTCAAATACACATAGACAAACACACACATCCACCATACACACACACACACACAATTTCACTCCACAAATCAATCACTCATCTACTCGCTCACTCAATCACAAACTCACCTAATCAATCACTCACACTCAATCTCTCATTCGCTCACTATCTCATCCAACATTACAATCGCTCTCCATCTAACTCACTCAATCGCTCAATCACACAATCACTCGAATGCTCGCTCTGCATCACACTGTTTCACAGAGTTCAACTCTCAAAACGTCTTCAACAACTACACCAACCAAACCATCTGTCACATCACGCGCACCAATCTACTTCCACTCATCCCACAAAACCACATTGAACACACACAATACATTGCGGCAAATCAGTGAGACTTACCGAGTGTTGCGAGTGTGGTCGTTCGCCTCCTTCTGCGTGTCTGCTGACCCACCACTACTCCCAGTTTGTCTGTCACGTTCACCAATTCTTCTTCTCCAGGTGTCGTCGATTCGCCTACAACACACAACGAGAACACTCAGTCGACCAGCATTTATTTACCTGCACTCGTCAATACCACACTGTCTCTATCACAATCTCACAGTCTCTGTCTCTCTCTCTATCTCAGATACACACAGACAAACACACACATCCACCATACACACACACACACACACAATTTCACTCCACAAATCAATCACTCATCTACTCGCTCACTCAATCACAAACTCACCTAATCAATCACTCACACTCAATCTCTCATTCGCTCACTATCTCATCCAACATTACAATCGCTCTCCATCTAACTCACTCAATCGCTCAATCACACAATCACTCGAATGCTCGCTCTGCATCACACTGTTTCACAGAGTTCAACTCTCAAAACGTCTTCAACAACTACACCAACCAAACCATCTGTCACATCACGCGCACCAATCTACTTCCACTCATCCCACAAAACCACATTGAACACACACAATACATTGCGGCAAATCAGTGAGACTTACCGAGTGTTGCGAGTGTGGTCGTTCGCCTCCTTCTGCGTGTCTGCTGACCCACCACTACTCCCAGTTTGTCTGTCACGTTCACCAATTCTTCTTCTCCAGGTGTCGTCGATTCGCCTACAACACACAACGAGAACACTCAGTCGACCAGCATTTATTTACCTGCACTCGTCAATACCACACTGTCTCTATCACAATCTCACAGTCTCTGTCTCTCTCTCACTCTCTCTCTCTCTCTCTCTCTATCTCAGATACACACAGACAAACACACACATCCACCATACACACACACACACACACAATTTCACTCCACAAATCAATCACTCATCTACTCGCTCACTCAATCACAAACTCACCTAATCAATCACTCACACTCAATCTCTCATTCGCTCACTATCTCATCCAACATTACAATCGCTCTCCATCTAACTCACTCAATCGCTCAATCACACAATCACTCGAATGCTCGCTCTGCATCACACTGTTTCACAGAGTTCAACTCTCAAAACGTCTTCAACAACTACACCAACCAAACCATCTGTCACATCACGCGCACCAATCTACTTCCACTCATCCCACAAAACCACATTGAACACACACAATACATTGCGGCAAATCAGTGAGACTTACCGAGTGTTGCGAGTGTGGTCGTTCGCCTCCTTCTGCGTGTCTGCTGACCCACCACTACTCCCAGTTTGTCTGTCACGTTCACCAATTCTTCTTCTCCAGGTGTCGTCGATTCGCCTACAACACACAACGAGAACACTCAGTCGACCAGCATTTATTTACCTGCACTCGTCAATACCACACTGTCTCTATCACAATCTCACAGTCTCTGTCTCTCTCTCTCTCCCGCTCGCCCAAATACACACAGAAAAACAGACGCATCCACCATACACACACACACACACAATTTCACTCCACAAATCAATCACTCATCTACTCGCTCACTCAATCACAAACTCACCTAATCAATCACTCACACTCAATCTCTCATTCGCTCACTATCTCATCCAACATTACAATCGCTCTCCATCTAACTCACTCAATCGCTCAATCACACAATCACTCGAATGCTCGCTCTGCATCACACTGTTTCACAGAGTTCAACTCTCAAAACGTCTTCAACAACTACACCAACCAAACCATCTGTCACATCACGCGCACCAATCTACTTCCACTCATCCCACAAAACCACATTGAACACACACAATACATTGCGGCAAATCAGTGAGACTTACCGAGTGTTGCGAGTGTGGTCGTTCGCCTCCTTCTGCGTGTCTGCTGACCCACCACTACTCCCAGTTTGTCTGTCACGTTCACCAATTCTTCTTCTCCAGGTGTCGTCGATTCGCCTACAACACACAACGAGAACACTCAGTCGACCAGCATTTATTTACCTGCACTCGTCAATACCACACTGTCTCTATCACAATCTCACAGTCTCTGTCTCTCTCTCACTCTCTCTCTCTCTCTCTATCTCAGATACACACAGACAAACACACACATCCACCATACACACACGCACACACACACAATTTCACTCCACAAATCAATCACTCATCTACTCGCTCACTCAATCACAAACTCACCTAATCAATCACTCACACTCAATCTCTCATTCGCTCACTATCTCATCCAACATTACAATCGCTCTCCATCTAACTCACTCAATCGCTCAATCACACAATCACTCGAATGCTCGCTCTGCATCACACTGTTTCACAGAGTTCAACTCTCAAAACGTCTTCAACAACTACACCAACCAAACCATCTGTCACATCACGCGCACCAATCTACTTCCACTCATCCCACAAAACCACATTGAACACACACAATACATTGCGGCAAATCAGTGAGACTTACCGAGTGTTGCGAGTGTGGTCGTTCGCCTCCTTCTGCGTGTCTGCTGACCCACCACTACTCCCAGTTTGTCTGTCACGTTCACCAATTCTTCTTCTCCAGGTGTCGTCGATTCGCCTACAACACACAACGAGAACACTCAGTCGACCAGCATTTATTTACCTGCACTCGTCAATACCACACTGTCTCTATCACAATCTCACAGTCTCTGTCTCTCTCTCTCTCTCTCTCTCTATCTCAGATACACACAGACAAACACACACATCCACCATACACACACGCACACACACACAATTTCACTCCACAAATCAATCACTCATCTACTCGCTCACTCAATCACAAACTCACCTAATCAATCACTCACACTCAATCTCTCATTCGCTCACTATCTCATCCAACATTACAATCGCTCTCCATCTAACTCACTCAATCGCTCAATCACACAATCACTCGAATGCTCGCTCTGCATCACACTGTTTCACAGAGTTCAACTCTCAAAACGTCTTCAACAACTACACCAACCAAACCATCTGTCACATCACGCGCACCAATCTACTTCCACTCATCCCACAAAACCACATTGAACACACACAATACATTGCGGCAAATCAGTGAGACTTACCGAGTGTTGCGAGTGTGGTCGTTCGCCTCCTTCTGCGTGTCTGCTGACCCACCACTACTCCCAGTTTGTCTGTCACGTTCACCAATTCTTCTTCTCCAGGTGTCGTCGATTCGCCTACAACACACAACGAGAACACTCAGTCGACCAGCATTTATTTACCTGCACTCGTCAATACCACACTGTCTCTATCACAATCTCACAGTCTCTGTCTCTCTCTCTCTCTCTCTCCATATCTCTCTTTCAAATACACATAGACAAACACACACATCCACCATACACACACACACACACACAATTTCACTCCACAAATCAATCACTCATCTACTCGCTCACTCAATCACAAACTCACCTAATCAATCACTCACACTCAATCTCTCATTCGCTCACTATCTCATCCAACATTACAATCGCTCTCCATCTAACTCACTCAATCGCTCAATCACACAATCACTCGAATGCTCGCTCTGCATCACACTGTTTCACAGAGTTCAACTCTCAAAACGTCTTCAACAACTACACCAACCAAACCATCTGTCACATCACGCGCACCAATCTACTTCCACTCATCCCACAAAACCACATTGAACACACACAATACATTGCGGCAAATCAGTGAGACTTACCGAGTGTTGCGAGTGTGGTCGTTCGCCTCCTTCTGCGTGTCTGCTGACCCACCACTACTCCCAGTTTGTCTGTCACGTTCACCAATTCTTCTTCTCCAGGTGTCGTCGATTCGCCTACAACACACAACGAGAACACTCAGTCGACCAGCATTTATTTACCTGCACTCGTCAATACCACACTGTCTCTATCACAATCTCACAGTCTCTGTCTCTCTCTCACTCTCTCTCTCTCTCTCTCTATCTCAAATACACACAGACAAACACACACATCCACCATACACACACACACACACACAATTTCACTCCACAAATCAATCACTCATCTACTCGCTCACTCAATCACAAACTCACCTAATCAATCACTCACACTCAATCTCTCATTCGCTCACTATCTCATCCAACATTACAATCGCTCTCCATCGAACTCACTCAATCGCTCAATCACACAATCACTCGAATGCTCGCTCTGCATCACACTGTTTCACAGAGTTCAACTCTCAAAACGTCTTCAACAACTACACCAACCAAACCATCTGTCACATCACGCGCACCAATCTACTTCCACTCATCCCACAAAACCACATTGAACACACACAATACATTGCGGCAAATCAGTGAGACTTACCGAGTGTTGCGAGTGTGGTCGTTCGCCTCCTTCTGCGTGTCTGCTGACCCACCACTACTCCCAGTTTGTCTGTCACGTTCACCAATTCTTCTTCTCCAGGTGTCGTCGATTCGCCTACAACACACAACGAGAACACTCAGTCGACCAGCATTTATTTACCTGCACTCGTCAATACCACACTGTCTCTATCACAATCACACAGTCTCTGTCTCTCTCTCTATCTCAGATACACACAGACAAACACACACATCCACCATACACACACACACACACAATTTCACTCCACAAATCAATCACTCATCTACTCGCTCACTCAATCACAAACTCACCTAATCAATCACTCACACTCAATCTCTCATTCCCTCACTATCTCATCCAACATTACAATCGCTCTCCAGCGAACTCACTCGATCGCTCAATCACACAATCACTCGAATGCTCGCTCTGCATCACACTGTTTCACAGAGTTCAACTCTCAAAACGTCTTCAACAACTACACCAACCAAACCATCTGTCACATCACGCGCACCAATCTACTTCCACTCATCCCACAAAACCACATTGAACACACACAATACATTGCGGCAAATCAGTGAGACTTACCGAATGTTGCGAGTGTGGTCGTTCGCCTCCTTCTGCGTGTCTGCTGACCCACCACTACTCCCAGTTTGTCTGTCACGTTCACCAATTCTTCTTCTCCAGGTGTCGTCGATTCACCTGCAACATAGAACGGATTATTCATTCGATGAATCTTCTTTGTCTCCTTTCAAATTTCACACTCTCTATATAGCAACCTATACACACTTGTCACACATTCTTTTTAGATTTTTAAATCCTTTGAAATGAGCATGTATACAGACCCTTCAACCACGCACTATTTCCTTGATTATTCACTCCTTGTCTAATTTCATTTTCAAACACAGATAATTTAGACGCATCATAAGCATGCCATTGGCCAACTCTCTCTGTTTCACTCAATCACTAAATCTTCCTGTCTCTCAGACACTAGCTCACACATATCCAACTTTGCACACCGCAATCAAACATCCACATGCACACAACAAACACAAAGCAGTACAACAAACACTACAACAACAACAACAACAACAACAACAACCTTACACACCGCCAACCACATCACGCGCATCAATCAGCTTGCACTCACTGAACTAGACTACACTCAACACGCACAATACACTGAGGCAAATCAGTGAGACTTACCCAGTGGTCCGACTGTGGTCGTTCGCCTCCTGCGTCGTCGGTGTTCAGCAATCACTTTTCCCAGTTTGTCTGTCACGTTCACCAATTCTTCTTCTCCAGGTGTCGTCGATCCGCCTACAACACACAACGAGAACACTCAGTCGATCAGCATTCACTCACACTTGTCAATACCACACTGTCTCCATCACAATCTCACAGTCTCTCTCTCACTCACACATCCACCATCCAGACACCGGCACAGATCAACAAACGACCGATCAATTCACGAACCGACTCTCGAACCGCCTTTACCCACTTTCACTCACTTCAACCACCTTTCACCCATCTAGGTTTTACTTCATCCATCTCCCACGCATTCTTCCTTAATCAATTTTTCAGTCACATTCAATTTCTTATTTCCTCATTCTTCAATCATACATAGTATTCGATGTCTATCTCTCTCACTCATTTGACTAAACTAACAGTAACTGTAATGCTACTTGATAATCATTCAGTTATCAGAATTTATCTCCTATTACACTTTGAAATATCACTTACAAACCCGTTAACCCAAAGACATACTTTCGAATAATACATTCCTATGAAGTACCATATGGTAGTGACATGTTTCAATGTTCTTCAACTGTGACAGCACCATTGCCGCTACATTTCGTTGTCATCACAACCTAACCAGACTATTGTTTCATACCACAGGAGACGAATCCATGATGATCCGCGAGCAAGCACATACACTTACGTATATCCAACACAATTCGTGCTCTAACTCTTCGTTCCAGAAACAATATCCAATAAGATAACAGCAACACCAACAACAAATACAATAAACTATCACGCTGTTAAACATATCTCTCGGAACTTCAGTGTTGCAATCATTCGATATTCCAACATTTACCTCATAAAATACGCTGAGGTGAATCAGTGAGACTTACCATGTGGTGATAGTGTGGTCCGGCGTTTTCTAGTGCGTGTTTGATGCCGTACAACGACTCCCTGTTTGTCTGTCACGTTCGCCAATTCCGCTTCTCCAGGTGTCGTCGATTCGCCTACAACACACAACGAGAACACTCAGTCGACCAGCATTTATTTACCTGCACTCGTCAATACCACACTGTCTCTATCACAATCTCACACACACACAATCTCTCTCTCTCTCACACACGCACACAGCCACTATTCACAAACCAGCACTAAACAATAAACAATCGATCAATCCAACAAACAACACACATACCACCTACACACATACAAACACACTAAGAATATCACAGAAACACTCACCCACTCAAACACTCAATCGGTCAGTCAAGCAATCATTCGAATGCTCGCTGTTCATCACACTGCTTGAAAGAGTACCACTCTCATAACTACTTGTACAATCACCGAAAGATTCTCTCCCTCTCTCTCTCCCTCTCCCTCCCTGTCTCAATCACACTCTCTCACACACACACAAGCACACAAAAATCAAACACTTTCTCATCAACAGCAATCTTGTCGATAACGCTGGTCACAAACGTGTCCGTCACATCCTGCAGCCGAATATTCTACCAATCATCGTCACCTCTCAATGCACTGCCTATTCTGCCGATCAAAACCAAAGGACTACAAAATGCTCCGTCAACAAACCACCACCAACCCAAACACACAGGCACACACTCACACATGCATGAATCCACATATCCATCACTGTCTCAAACATCCACATTAACACCAATAATATAATCCAATAAAAAAAAAACAACTGCAACAAACACAAAAACAACAGCAACAGCAAATCTAACAACTCTAACCACAAAAACCTACCACACTGATAAATAGAACACGCGCATCAATCAGCTTGCACTCACTGAACTAGACTACACTCAACACGCACAATACACTGAGGCAAATCAGTGAGACTTACCCAGTGGTCCGACTGTGGTCGTTCGCCTCCTGCGTCGTCGGTGTTCAGCAATCACTTTTCCCAGTTTGTCTGTCACGTTCACCAATTCTTCTTCTCCAGGTGTCGTCGATTCACCTGCAACATAGAACGGATTATTCATTCGATGAATCTTCTTTGTCTCCTTTCAAATTTCACACTCTCTATATAGCAACCTATACACACTTGTCACACATTCTTTTTAGATTTTTAAATCCTTTGAAAATCCTCTTCTATACAGACCCTTCAACCACGCACTATTTCCTTGATTATTCACTCCTTGTCTAATTTCATTTTCAAACACAGATAATTTAGACGCATCATAAGCATGCCATTGGCCAACTCTCTCTGTTTCACTCAATCACTAAATCTTCCTGTCTCTCAGACACTAGCTCACACATATCCAACTTTGCACACCGCAATCAAACATCCACATGCACACAACAAACACAAAGCAGTACAACAAACACAACAACAACAACAACAACAACAACAACAACAACAACCTTACACACCGCCAACCACATCACGCGCATCAATCAGCTTGCACTCACTGAACTAGACTACACTCAACACGCACAATACACTGAGGCAAATCAGTGAGACTTACCCAGTGGTCCGACTGTGGTCGTTCGCCTCCTGCGTCGTCGGTGTTCAGCAATCACTTTTCCCAGTTTGTCTGTCACGTTCACCAATTCTTCTTCTCCAGGTGTCGTCGATCCGCCTACAACACACAACGAGAACACTCAGTCGATCAGCATTCACTCACACTTGTCAATACCACACTGTCTCCATCACAATCTCACAGTCTCTCTCTCACTCACACATCCACCATCCAGACACCGGCACAGATCAACAAACGACCGATCAATTCACGAACCGACTCTCGAACCGCCTTTACCCACTTTCACTCACTTCAACCACCTTTCACCCATCTAGGTTTTACTTCATCCATCTCCCACGCATTCTTCCTTAATCAATTTTTCAGTCACATTCAATTTCTTATTTCCTCATTCTTCAATCATACATAGTATTCGATGTCTATCTCTCTCACTCATTTGACTAAACTAACAGTAACTGTAATGCTACTTGATAATCATTCAGTTATCAGAATTTATCTCCTATTACACTTTGAAATATCACTTACAAACCCGTTAACCCAAAGACATACTTTCGAATAATACATTCCTATGAAGTACCATATGGTAGTGACATGTTTCAATGTTCTTCAACTGTGACAGCACCATTGCCGCTACATTTCGTTGTCATCACAACCTAACCAGACTATTGTTTCATACCACAGGAGACGAATCCATGATGATCCGCGAGCAAGCACATACACTTACGTATATCCAACACAATTCGTGCTCTAACTCTTCGTTCCAGAAACAATATCCAATAAGATAACAGCAACACCAACAACAAATACAATAAACTATCACGCTGTTAAACATATCTCTCGGAACTTCAGTGTTGCAATCATTCGATATTCCAACATTTACCTCATAAAATACGCTGAGGTGAATCAGTGAGACTTACCATGTGGTGATAGTGTGGTCCGGCGTTTTCTAGTGCGTGTTTGATGCCGTACAACGACTCCCTGTTTGTCTGTCACGTTCGCCAATTCCGCTTCTCCAGGTGTCGTCGATTCGCCTACAACACACAACGAGAACACTCAGTCGACCAGCATTTATTTACCTGCATTCGTCAATACCACACTGTCTCTATCACAATCTCACACACACACAATCTCTCTCTCTCTCACACACATCCACCATTAAAAAACCGCGAGAAAAAATGGCAAAAATTAACACTAACCGACACACTATTAACCTACACAAATTTTCACTGAATAATTCATTCACAAATTCACTCAACCATGCACACACTAACTCAAACGCTAACCCTGATAATCTATCACTCACACACGCACACACACACACACCGATCAAGCAAACTATCACTCAAACTCAGTCTCTCTTTCGTTCAATATCTCATTCAAATCGCAGTGGCTCACTATTGAATTCAATCAGTCATTCAGAAACTCAATCAATCGAATATTCAATGTCCATCTCACTTCTGGACAGAGAATCATTCTGAAAACATACATTATTACACTTGTCAGCACTAACACGCACGAGCGAACTAACGAAAACGTAAACACACACGAACTGAAATATATTAGATAAAAAATTGTAGCGATCGAACACCAATGGAAGGGAAGCAATCATTCTACGAATAACATGAAACCAAATGTAAATCGCTTAAACAATGACATTCGAGACTAATAACAACAAAGAAAAATAAGTAAACAGATAAACCGAATTCACTTTCAAAAAACGTATCAAACATCAAAAAACAAAACACGAAAACCATAAAATACAAATACAAATACAATGAAATAAACAAGAAGAGTATTAACAGTCATATCACGTGCACCAATCTACTTCCACTCATCCCACAAAACCACATTGAACACACACAATACATTGCGGCAAATCAGTGAGACTTACCGAGTGTTGCGAGTGTGGTCGTTCGCCTCCTTCTGCGTGTCTGCTGACCCACCACTACTCCCAGTTTGTCTGTCACGTTCACCAATTCTTCTTCTCCAGGTGTCGTCGATTCGCCTACAACACACAACGAGAACACTCAGTCGACCAGCATTTATTTACCTGCACTCGTCAATACCACACTGTCTCTATCACAATCACACAGTCTCTGTCTACCTCTCCCACACTCTCTCAAATACACAGAGAAAAACACACACATCCACCATACACACACACACACACAATTTCACTCCACAAATCAATCACTCATCTACTCGCTCACTCAATCACAAACTCACCTAATCAATCACTCACACTCAATCTCTCATTCCCTCACTATCTCATCCAACATTACAATCGCTCTCCATCGAACTCACTCAATCGCTCAATCACACAATCACTCGAATGCTCGCTCTGCATCACACTGTTTCACAGAGTTCAACTCTCAAAACGTCTTCAACAACTACACCAACCAAACCATCTGTCACATCACGCGCACCAATCTACTTCCACTCATCCCACAAAACCACATTGAACACACACAATACATTGCGGCAAATCAGTGAGACTTACCGAGTGTTGCGAGTGTGGTCGTTCGCCTCCTTCTGCGTGTCTGCTGACCCACCACTACTCCCAGTTTGTCTGTCACGTTCACCAATTCTTCTTCTCCAGGTGTCGTCGATTCGCCTACAACACACAACGAGAACACTCAGTCGACCAGCATTCACCCACACTCGTCAATAACACACTGTCTCCATCACAATCTCACTAACTCTCACACACATTCACTCAACATGCATTCACATCGGCAGAAAAACAACAAATACACCAAATAGTCAACCACACACACAAACTCACCTATTCATCACTCACTCAGCAATTGCACAAGCACGCACACACACACACACACACCAATTGACACAACAACCTAAATCCATGTGGCCAACCGTCTCATTTTCTCTCACTCTATCACGCAATCACTGAGTCTCACTCTCTCACTCTATCAATCATTATCGCACTCACTCAAATCAACACTATTCATCACACCGATTGACACTGTGACCGTCTCAAAACAACTTGTCCAATATCCGACAAACTCACTCTCACACACACTCATCAACATCCATCTTCTCGTCAACACTGGTCGCATTCGACTCCAACTCACACTGCACACAAACATTCCACTAATCACTCACCACTCACTCGACAGCCCATTCCGTCACACTACACAAAACAACACCTCAGTGCACCGGTCACACGCACACACATATCCACCTTTCCACACCACAATCAAACATCCACACTCACACAACAAACACAAAGCAGTACAACAAACACTACAACAACAACAACAACAACAACAACAACCTCACACACCGCCAACCACATCACGCGCATCAATCAGCTTGCACTCACTGAACTAGACTACACTCAACACGCACAATACACTGAGGCAAATCAGTGAGACTTACCCAGTGGTCCGACTGTGGTCGTTCGCCTCCTGCGTCGTCGGTGTTCAGCAATCACTTTTCCCAGTTTGTCTGTCACGTTCACCAATTCTTCTTCTCCAGGTGTCGTCGATCCGCCTACAACACACAACGAGAACACTCAGTCGATCAGCATTCACCCACACTCGTCAATAACACACTGTCTCCATCACAATCTCACTAACTCTCACACACATTCACTCAACATGCATTCACATCGGCAGAAAAACAACAAATACACCAAATAGTCAACCACACACACAAACTCACCTATTCATCACTCACTCAGCAATTGCACAAGCACGCACACACACACACACACCAATTGACACAACAACCTAAATCCATGTGGCCAACCGTCTCATTTTCTCTCACTCT
Organism: Schistosoma turkestanicum; assembly: GCA_944470395.2. Lineage (NCBI taxonomy): Eukaryota > Metazoa > Platyhelminthes > Trematoda > Strigeidida > Schistosomatidae > Schistosoma > Schistosoma turkestanicum. Next base: position 15,606,855 of record OX103973.1, on the reverse strand, counting down.
ATCACGCAATCACTGAGTCTCACTCTCTCACTCTATCAATCATTATCGCACTCACTCAAATCAACACTATTCATCACACCGATTGACACTGTGACCGTCTCAAAACAACTTGTCCAATATCCGACAAACTCACTCTCACACACACTCATCAACATCCATCTTCTCGTCAACACTGGTCACATTCGACTCCAACTCACACTGCACACAAACATTCCACTAATCACTCACCACTCACTCGACAGCCCATTCCGTCACACTACACAAAACAACACCTCAGTGCACCGGTCACACGCACACACATATCCACCTTTCCACACCACAATCAAACATCCACACTCACACAACAAACACAAAGCAGTACAACAAACACTACAACAACAACAACAACAACAACAACAACCTCACACACCGCCAACCACATCACGCGCATCAATCAGCTTGCACTCACTGAACTAGACTACACTGAACACGCACAATACACTGAGGCAAATCAGTGAGACTTACCCAGTGGTCCGACTGTGGTCGTTCGCCTCCTGCGTCGTCGGTGTTCAGCAATCACTTTTCCCAGTTTGTCTGTCACGTTCACCAATTCTTCTTCTCCAGGTGTCGTCGATCCGCCTACAACACACAACGAGAACACTCAGTCGATCAGCATTCACCCACACTCGTCAATAACACACTGTCTCCATCACAATCTCACTAACTCTCACACACATTCACTCAACATGCATTCACATCGGCAGAAAAACAACAAATACACCAAATAGTCAACCACACACACAAACTCACCTATTCATCACTCACTCAGCAATTGCACAAGCACGCACACACACACACACACACCAATTGACACAACAACCTAAATCCATGTGGCCAACCGTCTCATTTTCTCTCACTCTATCACGCAATCACTGAGTCTCACTCTCTCACTCTATCAATCATTATCGCACTCACTCAAATCAACACTATTCATCACACCGATTGACACTGTGACCGTCTCAAAACAACTTGTCCAATATCCGACAAACTCACTCTCACACACACTCATCAACATCCATCTTCTCGTCAACACTGGTCACATTCGACTCCAACTCACACTGCACACAAACATTCCACTAATCACTCACCACTCACTCGACAGCCCATTCCGTCACACTACACAAAACAACACCTCAGTGCACCGGTCACACGCACACACATATCCACCTTTCCACACCACAATCAAACATCCACACTCACACAACAAACACAAAGCAGTACAACAAACACTACAACAACAACAACAACAACAACAACAACAACCTCACACACCGCCAACCACATCACGCGCATCAATCAGCTTGCACTCACTGAACTAGACTACACTCAACACGCACAATACACTGAGGCAAATCAGTGAGACTTACCCAGTGGTCCGACTGTGGTCGTTCGCCTCCTGCGTCGTCGGTGTTCAGCAATCACTTTTCCCAGTTTGTCTGTCACGTTCACCAATTCTTCTTCTCCAGGTGTCGTCGATCCGCCTACAACACACAACGAGAACACTCAGTCGATCAGCATTCACCCACACTCGTCAATAACACACTGTCTCCATCACAATCTCACTAACTCTCACACACATTCACTCAACATGCATTCACATCGGCAGAAAAACAACAAATACACCAAATAGTCAACCACACACACAAACTCACCTATTCATCACTCACTCAGCAATTGCACAAGCACGCACACACACACACACACACACCAATTGACACAACAACCTAAATCCATGTGGCCAACCGTCTCATTTTCTCTCACTCTATCACGCAATCACTGAGTCTCACTCTCTCACTCTATCAATCATTATCGCACTCACTCAAATCAACACTATTCATCACACCGATTGACACTGTGACCGTCTCAAAACAACTTGTCCAATATCCGACAAACTCACTCTCACACACACTCATCAACATCCATCTTCTCGTCAACACTGGTCACATTCGACTCCAACTCACACTGCACACAAACATTCCACTAATCACTCACCACTCACTCGACAGCCCATTCCGTCACACTACACAAAACAACACCTCAGTGCACCGGTCACACGCACACACATATCCACCTTTCCACACCACAATCAAACATCCACACTCACACAACAAACACAAAGCAGTACAACAAACACTACAACAACAACAACAACAACAACAACAACCTCACACACCGCCAACCACATCACGCGCATCAATCAGCTTGCACTCACTGAACTAGACTACACTCAACACGCACAATACACTGAGGCAAATCAGTGAGACTTACCCAGTGGTCCGACTGTGGTCGTTCGCCTCCTGCTGTCGTCGGTGTTCAGCAATCACTTTTCCCAGTTTGTCTGTCACGTTCACCAATTCTTCTTCTCCAGGTGTCGTCGATCCGCCTACAACACACAACGAGAACACTCAGTCGATCAGCATTCACCCACACTCGTCAATAACACACTGTCTCCATCACAATCTCACTAACTCTCACACACATTCACTCAACATGCATTCACATCGGCAGAAAAACAACAAATACACCAAATAGTCAACCACACACACAAACTCACCTATTCATCACTCACTCAGCAATTGCACAAGCACGCACACACACACACACACACCAAATTGACACAACAACCTAAATCCATGTGGCCAACCGTCTCATTTTCTCTCACTCTATCACGCAATCACTGAGTCTCACTCTCTCACTCTATCAATCATTATCACACTCACTCAAATCAACACTATTCATCACACCGATTGACACTGTGACCGTCTCAAAACAACTTGTCCACTATCCGACAAACTCACTCTCACACACACTCATCAACATCCATCTTCTCGTCAACACTGGTCACATTCGACTCCAACTCACACTGCACACAAACATTCCACTAATCACTCACCACTCACTCGACAGCCCATTCCGTCACACTACACAAAACAACACCTCAGTGCACCGGTCACACGCACACACATATCCACCTTTCCACACCACAATCAAACATCCACACTCACACAACAAACACAAAGCAGTACAACAAACACAACAACAACAACAACAACAACAACCTCACACACCGCCAACCACATCACGCGCATCAATCAGCTTGCACTCACTGAACTAGACTACACTCAACACGCACAATACACTGAGGCAAATCAGTGAGACTTACCCAGTGGTCCGACTGTGGTCGTTCGCCTCCTGTGTCGTCGGTGTTGAGCAATCACTTTTCCCAGTTTGTCTGTCACGTTCACCAATTCTTCTTCTCCAGGTGTCGTCGATCCGCCTACAACACACAACGAGAACACTCAGTCGATCAGCATTCACCCACACTCGTCAATAACACACTGTCTCCATCACAATCTCACTAACTCTCACACACATTCACTCAACATGCATTCACATCGGCAGAAAAACAACAAATACACCAAATAGTCAACCACACACACAAACTCACCTATTCATCACTCACTCAGCAATTGCACAATCACGCACACACACACACACACACACCAATTGACACAACAACCTAAATCCATGTGGCCAACCGTCTCATTTTCTCTCACTCTATCACGCAATCACTGAGTCTCACTCTCTCACTCTATCAATCATTATCACACTCACTCAAATCAACACTATTCATCACACCGATTGACACTGTGACCGTCTCAAAACAACTTGTCCACTATCCGACAAACTCACTCTCACACACACTCATCAACATCCATCTTCTCGTCAACACTGGTCGCATTCGACTCCAACTCACACTGCACACAAACATTCCACTAATCACTCACCACTCACTCGACAGCCCATTCCGTCACACTACACAAAACAACACCTCAGTGCACCGGTCACACGCACACACATATCCACCTTTCCACACCACAATCAAACATCCACACTCACACAACAAACACAAAGCAGTACAACAAACACAACAACAACAACAACAACCTTACACACCGCCAACCACATCACGCGCATCAATCAGCTTGCACTCACTGAACTAGACTACACTCAACACGCACAATACACTGAGGCAAATCAGTGAGACTTACCCAGTGGTCCGACTGTGGTCGTTCGCCTCCTGCGTCGTCGGTGTTGAGCAATCACTTTTCCCAGTTTGTCTGTCACGTTCACCAATTCTTCTTCTCCAGGTGTCGTCGATCCGCCTACAACACACAACGAGAACACTCAGTCGATCAGCATTCACCCACACTCGTCAATAACACACTGTCTCCATCACAATCTCACTAACTCTCACACACATTCACTCAACATGCATTCACATCGGCAGAAAAACAACAAATACACCAAATAGTCAACCACACACACAAACTCACCTATTCATCACTCACTCAGCAATTGCACAAGCACGCACACACACACACACACACCAATTGACACAACAACCTAAATCCATGTGGCCAACCGTCTCATTTTCTCTCACTCTATCACGCAATCACTGAGTCTCACTCTCTCACTCTATCAATCATTATCACACTCACTCAAATCAACACTATTCATCACACCGATTGACACTGTGACCGTCTCAAAACAACTTGTCCACTATCCGACAAACTCACTCTCACACACACTCATCAACATCCATCTTCTCGTCAACACTGGTCGCATTCGACTCCAACTCACACTGCACACAAACATTCCACTAATCACTCACCACTCACTCGACAGCCCATTCCGTCACACTACACAAAACAACACCTCAGTGCACCGGTCACACGCACACACATATCCACCTTTCCACACCACAATCAAACATCCACACTCACACAACAAACACAAAGCAGTACAACAAACACAACAACAACAACAACAACCTCACACACCGCCAACCACATCACGCGCATCAATCAGCTTGCACTCACTGAACTAGACTACACTCAACACGCACAATACACTGAGGCAAATCAGTGAGACTTACCCAGTGGTCCGACTGTGGTCGTTCGCCTCCTGCGTCGTCGGTGTTCAGCAATCACTTTTCCCAGTTTGTCTGTCACGTTCACCAATTCTTCTTCTCCAGGTGTCGTCGATCCGCCTACAACACACAACGAGAACACTCAGTCGATCAGCATTCACCCACACTCGTCAATAACACACTGTCTCCATCACAATCTCACTAACTCTCACACACATTCACTCAACATGCATTCACATCGGCAGAAAAACAACAAATACACCAAATAGTCAACCACACACACAAACTCACCTATTCATCACTCACTCAGCAATTGCACAAGCACGCACACACACACACACACACACCAATTGACACAACAACCTAAATCCATGTGGCCAACCGTCTCATTTTCTCTCACTCTATCACGCAATCACTGAGTCTCACTCTCTCACTCTATCAATCATTATCACCACTCACTCAAATCAACACTATTCATCACACCGATTGACACTGTGACCGTCTCAAAACAACTTGTCCACTATCCGACAAACTCACTCTCACACACACTCATCAACATCCATCTTCTCGTCAACACTGGTCGCATTCGACTCCAACTCACACTGCACACAAACATTCCACTAATCACTCACCACTCACTCGACAGCCCATTCCGTCACACTACACAAAACAACACCTCAGTGCACCGGTCACACGCACACACATATCCACCTTTCCACACCACAATCAAACATCCACACTCACACAACAAACACAAAGCAGTACAACAAACACAACAACAACAAAAACAACATCAACAACAACCTCACACACCGCCAACCACATCACGCGCATCAATCAGCTTGCACTCACTGAACTAGACTACACTCAACACGCACAATACACTGAGGCAAATCAGTGAGACTTACCCAGTGGTCCGACTGTGGTCGTTCGCCTCCTGCGTCGTCGGTGTTCAGCAATCACTTTTCCCAGTTTGTCTGTCACGTTCACCAATTCTTCTTCTCCAGGTGTCGTCGATCCGCCTACAACACACAACGAGAACACTCAGTCGATCAGCATTCACCCACACTCGTCAATAACACACTGTCTCCATCACAATCTCACTAACTCTCACACACATTCACTCAACATGCATTCACATCGGCAGAAAAACAACAAATACACCAAATAGTCAACCACACACACAAACTCACCTATTCATCACTCACTCAGCAATTGCACAAGCACGCACACACACACACACACACACCAATTGACACAACAACCTAAATCCATGTGGCCAACCGTCTCATTTTCTCTCACTCTATCACGCAATCACTGAGTCTCACTCTCTCACTCTATCAATCATTATCGCACTCACTCAAATCAACACTATTCATCACACCGATTGACACTGTGACCGTCTCAAAACAACTTGTCCACTATCCGACAAACTCACTCTCACACACACTCATCAACATCCATCTTCTCGTCAACACTGGTCGCATTCGACTCCAACTCACACTGCACACAAACATTCCACTAATCACTCACCACTCACTCGACAGCCCATTCCGTCACACTACACAAAACAACACCTCAGTGCACCGGTCACACGCACACACATATCCACCTTTCCACACCACAATCAAACATCCACACTCACACAACAAACACAAAGCAGTACAACAAATACAACAACAACAACAACAACAACAACCTTACACACCGCCAACCACATCACGCGCATCAATCAGCTTGCACTCACTGAACTAGACTACACTCAACACGCACAATACACTGAGGCAAATCAGTGAGACTTACCCAGTGGTCCGACTGTGGTCGTTCGCCTCCTGCGTCGTCGGTGTTCAGCAATCACTTTTCCCAGTTTGTCTGTCACGTTCACCAATTCTTCTTCTCCAGGTGTCGTCGATCCGCCTACAACACACAACGAGAACACTCAGTCGATCAGCATTCACCCACACTCGTCAATAACACACTGTCTCCATCACAATCTCACTAACTCTCACACACATTCACTCAACATGCATTCACATCGGCAGAAAAACAACAAATACACCAAATAGTCAACCACACACACAAACTCACCTATTCATCACTCACTCAGCAATTGCACAATCACGCACACACACACACACACACACCAATTGACACAACAACCTAAATCCATGTGGCCAACCGTCTCATTTTCTCTCACTCTATCACGCAATCACTGAGTCTCACTCTCTCACTCTATCAATCATTATCGCACTCACTCAAATCAACACTATTCATCACACCGATTGACACTGTGACCGTCTCAAAACAACTTGTCCACTATCCGACAAACTCACTCTCACACACACTCATCAACATCCATCTTCTCGTCAACACTGGTCACATTCGACTCCAACTCACACTGCACACAAACATTCCACTAATCACTCACCACTCACTCGACAGCCCATTCCGTCACACTACACAAAACAACACCTCAGTGCACCGGTCACACGCACACACATATCCACCTTTCCACACCACAATCAAACATCCACACTCACACAACAAACACAAAGCAGTACAACAAACACAACAACAACAACAACAACAACAACAACCTCACACACCGCCAACCACATCACGCGCATCAATCAGCTTGCACTCACTGAACTAGACTACACTCAACACGCACAATACACTGAGGCAAATCAGTGAGACTTACCCAGTGGTCCGACTGTGGTCGTTCGCCTCCTGCGTCGTCGGTGTTCAGCAATCACTTTTCCCAGTTTGTCTGTCACGTTCACCAATTCTTCTTCTCCAGGTGTCGTCGATCCGCCTACAACACACAACGAGAACACTCAGTCGATCAGCATTCACCCACACTCGTCAATAACACACTGTCTCCATCACAATCTCACTAACTCTCACACACATTCACTCAACATGCATTCACATCGGCAGAAAAACAACAAATACACCAAATAGTCAACCACACACACAAACTCACCTATTCATCACTCACTCAGCAATTGCACAAGCACGCACACACACACACACACACACCAATTGACACAACAACCTAAATCCATGTGGCCAACCGTCTCATTTTCTCTCACTCTATCACGCAATCACTGAGTCTCACTCTCTCACTCTATCAATCATTATCGCACTCACTCAAATCAACACTATTCATCACACCGATTGACACTGTGACCGTCTCAAAACAACTTGTCCACTATCCGACAAACTCACTCTCACACACACTCATCAACATCCATCTTCTCGTCAACACTGGTCGCATTCGACTCCAACTCACACTGCACACAAACATTCCACTAATCACTCACCACTCACTCGACAGCCCATTCCGTCACACTACACAAAACAACACCTCAGTGCACCGGTCACACGCACACACATATCCACCTTTCCACACCACAATCAAACATCCACACTCACACAACAAACACAAAGCAGTACAACAAACACAACAACAACAACAACAACATCAGCAACAACAACAACATCAACCTTACACACCGCCAACCACATCATGCGCATCAATCAGCTTGCACTCACTGAACTAGACTACACTCAACACGCACAATACACTGAGGCAAATCAGTGAGACTTACCCAGTGGTCCGACTGTGGTCGTTCGCCTCCTGCGTCGTCGGTGTTCAGCAATCACTTTTCCCAGTTTGTCTGTCACGTTCACCAATTCTTCTTCTCCAGGTGTCGTCGATCCGCCTACAACACACAACGAGAACACTCAGTCGATCAGCATTCACCCACACTCGTCAATAACACACTGTCTCCATCACAATCTCACTAACTCTCACACACATTCACTCAACATGCATTCACATCGGCAGAAAAACAACAAATACACCAAATAGTCAACCACACACACAAACTCACCTATTCATCACTCACTCAGCAATTGCACAATCACGCACACACACACACACACACACCAATTGACACAACAACCTAAATCCATGTGGCCAACCGTCTCATTTTCTCTCACTCTATCACGCAATCACTGAGTCTCACTCTCTCACTCTATCAATCATTATCACACTCACTCAAATCAACACTATTCATCACACCGATTGACACTGTGACCGTCTCAAAACAACTTGTCCACTATCCGACAAACTCACTCTCACACACACTCATCAACATCCATCTTCTCGTCAACACTGGTCACATTCGACTCCAACTCACACTGCACACAAACATTCCACTAATCACTCACCACTCACTCGACAGCCCATTCCGTCACACTACACAAAACAACACCTCAGTGCACCGGTCACACGCACACACATATCCACCTTTCCACACCACAATCAAACATCCACACTCACACAACAAACACAAAGCAGTACAACAAACACAACAACAACAACAACAACAACAACAACCTCACACACCGCCAACCACATCACGCGCATCAATCAGCTTGCACTCACTGAACTAGACTACACTCAACACGCACAATACACTGAGGCAAATCAGTGAGACTTACCCAGTGGTCCGACTGTGGTCGTTCGCCTCCTGCGTCGTCGGTGTTCAGCAATCACTTTTCCCAGTTTGTCTGTCACGTTCACCAATTCTTCTTCTCCAGGTGTCGTCGATCCGCCTACAACACACAACGAGAACACTCAGTCGATCAGCATTCACCCACACTCGTCAATAACACACTGTCTCCATCACAATCTCACTAACTCTCACACACATTCACTCAACATGCATTCACATCGGCAGAAAAACAACAAATACACCAAATAGTCAACCACACACACAAACTCACCTATTCATCACTCACTCAGCAATTGCACAATCACGCACACACACACACACACACACACACCAATTGACACAACAACCTAAATATA
>OX103973.1:15573694-15596506 GCA_944470395.2 Schistosoma turkestanicum | reverse complement strand
GCGTCTAACTAAAAGCATCTGTATCCTAGAATCATGAAGACAATTATTTCGTACCAATTGAATTTATTGCCCAAAAATTTTCTATATTTCAAGTATTCAGATCAATTTATTTTATGCAAAATTCTACGATGTAACTGTTTCCAAATTAGTGAGTTACTTAAACTATGATAAATCAATTAATTTTAAATCAAAAATGACTGACCTGTACTTGTTGAATATATGCTAAATGGGAAATCGAAAAAGATTTCATTACTGAATGTATGTGTTGACAACGTAGTATCTGATGTACTTTCTGAAATCTTCGATACCATAGTCGTCGTCAAATTATCAATTTCTTCTATTGTTGGTGTATATGATATTTCTGTTGATTGTTTTTGTTCAAAAGCTGAAATACTTGTGTCTGTTGAATTGTTAGTTTCAACTGTCGTTTCATCGTTTCTTGCTATCACTTAACAACATAAATATTTACAGGCACAAAGAAAATGTCAATCAGATAATGGTATACTACAAATGTTATTATCCAATATCAGCCAATATAAGATCATTGATTACCTTCATATATAACACTTACAAAAAAGATTCCCATATTCAAAGTACAGTAATAAGAACTTTGAAAATTAATTAAAAGCTGAAGTAGTATTTCTCAGTCTTAAAATTGAAGTATTCCTAACCCCAGATGTTTGTTTTACCTTTTTGTAAAAGGAATGCTAAGTGATTTTTGAACAGTACAGTGGTTCACATAAATAAAGTAAAGCCTTACGTAGTTGTGTCTTTCTCATTTTTGAACACATATACTCTGATTCTAGGTCTTATGAATCCATTCAGATGGATAACCAGGTTTTGCATAGTTAAAGTGTATTTTATTATCTGAGTTTATATAATCAGAGTTTACTCCTGATGCGTTATTTTCCAAAATTATTCTTTTAAACAATTTCAATGATAGGAAACTAAGATATTTTGGTTTATTAGGGACGAAAATTAGATGTCATTTGAAAACAACATCTGGTACAAGTTATTTCGATGACATCTGAGTGTTTACAAAGGTCTTTCCGAGTTTCATTTGCAAATCATCAATCCCTCGTGAAATCTCTAAATTAGGAAGACTTATTTATTTCTACAAAATAGCTCATTTGTGCCTTCAAAAATAATTTATCATAACCCAACTTTAATGATTAAATATGCGTTCATTTATAAGTATTATTTGAATTGCTTTGTAATGCTTTACAAGAATCATGGCCTTATCCTTCAAAATATCTCGCATCTAACTACATTTTCTCAAACTTCCATGTTTCTAGTGAACAGGAGAATGTGTACAATCCATTGTTACAGTTATTACAGCATGCATGCTCAAACAAACACGGATCTTTATTTCAATCAATTTCAATCCTCTTGTTCTATCCGTGGACAGGTTTTTAAGGGGGGAATAGTTAGCTAACTTAGACCGGAAAGATTTACGTAGATAGACATGAAGTATAGTAAAAATAAATAACAAATAAGCCTAAACAATATTTTCTGCATCAATGAACGATTAAAATGATATCTCTAAACTCTAAGGTGTACTGAGTGTAGTCATCAGTTATCACAAATTTCTAAATCATTCATAAAAGGGTTTAAATACTGATAATTAAGTCTATTAACAACAAATAATTTTGCTAACTTATCGAAAATAATTCATCTATATATTTGATATGTTTCGTGCCTCTGCAACAGTGTTGTTTTGACAATAACTGAGGTCAAATGACTAGATCTATACAGTGTTAATTTCTCAAGTTAAAATGATTCTGTGGCTAATCAACTAAGTGTCTGATAGAAATTACAAAACTTCTGACAAAAATTTAAGTAAAAACGAAATTCATCTACTTTTCAAATGTATGTACTATGAGCAAGCGACGTAGACTCTTCTTAATTTATTAACTGGTAGACTCGTCCTGATAGTAGTTTTATAAATTTAGTGTACATACTCAAAATATAATTATTACTGAATACTTTCTAGGATTTTCAAGACTATTCAGAAAAAGATGAGGTAAAGACAGTATAATGCATCAAAGAAAATCAGTCAACCATAGAAGGTAAGATTACCTTGTCAGTGCTCAGTTCTAAAGCATCAAGTAATGATTGAGAATATTTATTTGGGAAAAAAATTGTTTAGAAATACAATGTGTCAGTAGTGCAATCAGATTGTCGAAAATTCTCGAAATGTCAAGAAGTAGCTGATTTCAAACCGAATATTATTCACCCCCCCCCCTCCCCAATCATCTATAACACCCTCACTTTGATAGGTTTGGCTTTCATGATGGAACACGATATAAAGAGAAAAAGCCGGGAACATTCACACTAGAGTTAAGCTAAATCTCAGTGTAATATTTGAAAATATGTAAATATACAAATGAAAATCTTAATACAATAGGTGCAGCCAACTCCAATGAAATTGACAAGGTATGGAAGGAATTTTTTTTTGACTATGTTTTTGTCGCTGCCACCTTATGAAATTTTATCAAATGACTTACATGCTAATGAAATACTTGAATTTGAATCAATATAAATTCCATATGTATTATTTTGATTCATCGCTGAAATATGCTCATATATTTCTTTCAATAAGTAAGTATCATTTAACATAGTTGATGCACTTTCAAATGTTGTACCAGTCCATGATGAATTCATCATTAAAATAAGCTCAGCATGAACACCAATGGATCCCTCTTCAAATTTTATAGTGCCACACTCAATAATCCAAATGGATGACAAAGTCGATCTCATGACTGATAAAAGCTGAAAGTTTTGTTTAAAAATATTTGTCAATACCATATGAGCAAAAGTTCATAAATAAATACATATCTCACTATATACATTTTGAATTACCTATTTATATATTCGTTTTAGAAGCATTTTAATCTACAAGATACATACTCCGTCAAAACTTATGAAGATTTGTCTATCATTCAACTGTTTTAATTGGAATTATTCGTTGTCTGGATTAGAACATGAAATGGACATACGGAAGTGGTTCAAATAAGTATCATGTACGCTTCCAAATGTACGTATGGTTACAGCGGATTATTTATCCAAAGCTTATAGCTGTTGCCTCACCTTAGCCTAGAAATCGAAACAATGAACTGAAGTGATACCTAACTGGTATTACAACCTTTACTTTAATAATTCTCTTATTAAAAGGTCTAGTTATTAAGAGTTTTCGAATTCAGTATTATGAGAATATTACCCCATCAACCACCTAATTAACAATAGTAGTCATTGAATTATTTCAATCAGAACAGGAATATAGCCGTTCACTCAAACCGATAATTTTTGTAAAGAATTTGTTTTCAGTGCAGAAAAGGATATTATCTATATGTTATCTGGAATACCTATTCGATGGATTTATTTAGAACGCCTAAAAATACGATTCAGTTGTATATTCCTCATCAGTGCAATCTTTTGTAGTTTACTTACAAATATTTGCAATACTTGGACATAAAAATTTTGATGGAAGCTCGTATTATTTGTAAAATGTTCTTTTGTGTATCTCTCTCTTAGTTATTTGATTCATTAAACTTAGATCTTGTGAATATTCCAGCTCTTTCAATTAATCTGGCCGCTACGCTAATTCAGACCATAATTTTATTATACTGGTAAATATCTGTTATAACATTTCCCTTCATTGGGAATATTTAACCATTCTCGAGCTTAATTACAATCAGATAATGTAACGCGAAGACTAAAATAATCTTCATCTAGTACAGTAATCAACCAATCAATCAATGGCAACGTAGAGCTTCATACGTACGTACGTACGTACATCAGTTCATGTTGCCATATCACATTGGCACAGAGATGCAATTGTCAATTCAAATCCTATAGCAGTAGAGATAGTACAGGTATTAGCAGTAATCGAACAGGTAAGAGTTAGGAGATATTAGTCAAGAAGTAGAATTTAGTGAAACAAACTTAAAAAAAGAAGATAAAGTAATGAGTAATCAAGAATGTTAAGGCTTGAGAAAACACAAAGAATGAATGCACCTCCAGAATGGCAAGCGGTTTTGAGCCGTGTCATTCAGAGTCTCTAACCAACGATTATTATCATGTTCCGGACCCTAACTAGGTAGTCGACACCTACTGACATGACTCAATCCACTTGTCAGTGACTTCATGGATTTCTGCCATGTTTTGGTTTGGCCACCCCTAACTTTCATCCAAACTTTTCCTACACTGCAAAATATAGCTCGACGAGGGAGTCGGTGGTTAGGCATACTCAACACATTTCCCAACCACCTCAACTGATGAAGTTTCAATACTTCATCTATTAACCTGCCATCCTTACCTAGCACCCATTTCCTAATAACAGCATTGCTTACTCGGTTGTCCCATGATACACGAGCAATGCTTCTGAGACACCAATGATCGGAAACCAGTAACCTACGAATATCTTCTACTCTGACTGCCCATGTTTCACAACCATGAAGTAGGACGGAGTGAACTACTGGGCAGTAGACTTGTCTTTTAATCAGCAACCGAAAATCTCGCCTACGCCATAAGTGACACAGGTTGGCAAAAGCCTCTGAGACAGACTTATTGATACAACAAAGCATGATGTGCACCAATCAAATAACATTTGATGGTGGAGAAATGGAAAATTTTGAGATCTTTACGCACCTGGGAAGCATCATTAATAAACAAAGTTTGTATGGTGCAAATGCGAAGACATGAATATCAAAGCAACGTCAGCACTTCTTTGACTGAAGAACATCTGGAATTCAAAACAACAACAAGGACAGCCCAAGATAGAGTTGATTGGGAAACCCTGGTCAGTGACCCATGCTATATTAGGTGTAGCAGGAGTAAGTAAATAACGGCAAGTGACTGATTTATAAAACTTAAACTCAACTGAACGTCACTCTTCAGCCTGCAACTACGGAAGAAGAATAGTTGGAGTTTAAAAAGAAGACTTCAGGTCTACAATAGTTCACTTTTACTGCCATTAACGAAATTTCTTGGGTGACAATTTAATTCAAGTTCTATACTGAAAATTCCATTTTATAATATGTTATTGAGGTTAACCAATATGGTGGATGCCACCCACAAGACTGCTCAAAGGTAGCGTTTAGAAAGACATCACTTGAATGTTGATACAGTAAAGTACCGAAGAAAAGAGTTTCAGTAGGTTAAAAGTATTACATGTTTGGAACACTTTGGAGATCATAACAGAAGCCAGATGAAACAATCCAAAACCGACACGAGAGGATTTTAATGCAGTAGTGAAGGTTAGGTGCGCACATGACAAAAATACTCTGTAATTTCCGTCCCGAAGTGTAATTATCATACATCAGGCTCTTAGAAACAGATGTTTACTGGAAACGGCTTTGTACTGAACTCTAACAAAACCACTGAAGCGAGAATAGTTTGCATTTTCTGATACCTGAGGATGAATTATTCTAGTATACAAACCTTCAGTTCTTCGTAACGTTGTGTTCAAAATCAAAACGACAAAAATTTGTAATTATATTATTATCCATCTCCATATTAATCATATTTATTGTGACATTGATATCACAATGTCATTTTACGTACAAACTTGTTCAAGTGTACATTTCATGTTCGTCATCCAAAATTAAGTATTTACATCATAAGCGATTCTCAATTCAAATACTGTAGCTTTAAACGATGCATTTTGCCTAAAACCTGGCTACTACTTTTGGGATTATTAATTTGGATAAATAACTGTAGAACCGGAAGAGGATTTACTGAAACGAATATTCTTCATTCATATTATCTGCCTTTTAATACAAAGAGAATTTTTCAGTAATAAAACTTCACGAAGACTAACTGCTAAAAGAAATAAATGTAACTGAACAATGTTTTGCTGTTTCATCTATACTGATTGCGTAAAATTAGAGCCTTAAGGTCATCGAACTTTAAGGAGTTATGCAAAGCAGTAAATTAAGACATTACTATTTAGGAGGGATTATCAATTCGTTTAAAGATGCTTCATCACTACAAAAAAAGTAGATATCCTCTCCACTATGGATTTTACAAAGTAACATAGAAATCTAATGTCTTATAAATTTGTTACTAGTAAGTTATTGTAAAACTAAGAATTATCATAAGGCATTTTGTTTCAATATCAGTACTTCATTTGATTCATTCTGTTGAAATGATCGTTTGCATTTTAAAAACTCTTGCTGACTAAACAACAATAACAGATGCAAAAATGGATTTTCTTTAAATATATTTGACGTGGGCACATAATTCAAGTGTTATTCTTCACAGTCAATCATCAGATAAGTACCAAACATACATGAGAATCAATTGATTTATCTAGTGTCCTTTCATATGTTAATAGCTTTTCTAACCAACTGAACATCTTACCAGGATTACTGAAAGTTTAAAAATAATTACAGAAATATATTGGCACTGTTATGTATTTATTTTAGATATCTGTTAAACGTTTTATAAACAACACAGAAATATGAATACTTTGTTGTTAAATTCAACTGAATGTTTTTCATAAACATTGACTGATTTAGTTGACAGAAAGCACAGCAAAACAATACTTTCTGTTAAATAAGTCATTAAAACACACACCAAATGTAAGAAATCTTTCTAAGAATGAAATTTACTCACAATTTGACAAACAATTCCAGATATTTCTTGATAAATAGTTGAAGTGGTGTTCAGTAGATCATCATTCCATAATAGTGAATTGTTAGAGCTTCGGATTGTAAAATTCAAATCTTAAGAAAAGAGTTGACAAACAAATATGCAATTGTATGGATTAAGTATTTTTCATTTGTTGGCTTCAGTCATACGTAAGAACAAACAAAAAAATTAATTTAACTGATTTTGATTGAAATGATGAATCGATCAATGTTAGATCATCATTAGAAGCCTAGTAGTACTGGAGAGCCGTTTCTTCTTAGTATAGGACTCTTCGGCAGTAAGTATACATGACCCCCGTTCACTGGAATGGAATCCAAGACCTTCGGTCTCGCTAGCGAACGCCTAACCTCTAGACCACTGAGCCGATGTTCAACGGTGTCGATGTGTAACTTTAATCAATCTAAGGTTTTGCGCAAATTTTGGATGTCGGCTCAGTAGTCTAGAGATTAAGCGTTCGCTCACGAGATCGAAGGTACTAGATTACATTCCCGTTAGGGGTGGTGAATGAACACTACCTAAAAGTCCAATGGTAGGACGAAGCGGCCCCCGAATTCTTCCAGGGTTTTGATAGTGATTTAACAATGAATGATTCATGATTTCAATGAAAAACACTAATCTCCATAACTTTATAATCAACTGATATTGATTTGAATTATCGCATTTTTAATATCTTAACTGGAATTCGACCAAATTTAGCTGGCATATATACATGCTCTGTGGATAGCTTTGGTGTATCCATCATAGTACATGTTTATACAGCAGAAGAATTTCGAAGACGCACTTTGTCACATTTGGCATATCCGTTCCCGTTTCAAGAGTGAGTGGCAATCTGAATCAGGAAGACGAGTGGAGTCAGTACTCAAATAGGAAAGAAATGATTTTAAATCTCTTAATGGACATTAGCTGGTGATTCTCAAATAAGACGAAACGCGCTAACGATATTCTATTCACTCACTTAAGAGATAGTTTGTTTTGATCATATACTGATAATGATGTTTAGTTCTAGTAGATCAGTCAGTCAGCTACAACGTGAAAATTCTAATTTCTTCGAGTAAATATTAGTGCATTGACAAGCAACATTAACTTATAATAACCAGAAAGATATGGAAAAAAATGAATTTCCTAAGTACCCATGTACGCGAACAACACGTTTTTTCAAATCTGATCAAAGTAGCTGATGTAAAAATATACCCATTGCTCAAGAACTATTGTTTGCTTAGTCACATTTTTTAGTATAACTTACATAGATTTACTGTTATGTTATCATACTGATTTGTTGTTATCTCTGACTGTTGATCAATGAAATCAGTGGTTGAAGTATATTGTGTAAATAGCTCTGTTGAAGAATCTGTGAGAGGTGGTAGAACATCCGTTTCGTCTTTGTAATCAATATGTTCTAAGTTTTTTTAAAAAATTGGAAAAAATAAAATATGTTTAAATTTTAATTGCATTTATCATATATATATATCACAAACATTAAAAAGTTTTGAAATTATTTATTCAGGTTGAGAAACAATAGTTGTGTTTCTTGTATCATTGCAATTTCTATTTCTAACGTTTGGAGACGTAGTAAAAGTCCCTTCTTCAGAGTAAATAAATCAATAACCGAAACAAATTAAAACAAGTTTAAATAGTAAAACAGCAAACAAAATAAAATATTTTTTTATTACAATTGAAATCATGATACGTTTGAGTCTGAAATTATCAAATTCATCGTCTAAAATAAAGATAAACGTAGTGAATGAACTACCATTCTTAGTTAGAAAGAATTCTAATACAAATCTAAATCTAACCATCTAATATGAAAAACAAAACATTTCAATCGGTACATTGACTTCAACTCAGTACAGTGCGAAAAATTTCTATTTAGAAGGGATAACAAAAATCATTACTGCAGACTGAGATCGTCTAAAGGAAAAAAAAAGTGATGTGATGAACATTTTCCGGGCTGAATAATTATTATTAAAAGGATCATTATTAAAAGCTTTTTAAGATGAAACTATACATTTATGGAAGCCAATCCTAAAGACAGTCGTTGAAATGATGCTATGGTTTTACCACACCACAGAGATACAACAGAAGATTCACGATACACTTCGAATTAAAGCTTTCGATAAAACAACCATTAGTTTACAAAATGCTTTAGTTAAAATCAACGACAAGATCTATTCGCATCCATACATAGTTTTGCCTACAAACTAAGTCCATTGTGATGCGTTCTATACTGAGGAGTCTTCTACTGAAACCTTGACTCGTGCCCAAAGTAGGCTACACAAAAGTACTTCTTAATGTGGTGGCTGATTTACTGCGTGTGTTCATAAGCTCGGTAATTAGCTCGTCCAGACAATCGTTACTAACTAGCGTCTGACGGTTATAAATCAGAAGGTGAACTCGTAGTGAGGAATACGTTTATTTGGCACACACCACAAAGCGAAGCCAAGAAGCAGTGAATAAGACGAACGAAGCGACATGAATTGGAGAAGGCTGTTGAGCCAACTCAAAGAGATAGAGAGTGACTAAGAATATATAGTCAGACAAATATAAGACAAACATGTGACAAGCGAAATAGGCACACATGAATAAAAGCGACGAATAGTTGACAGGGTCAAATGACAAGTGGAACACGTCATGTGATCTCATACAAACCAGACAATAATAAGAACGAATAGTACATATAAATTGTTGCAACACAAATGGCTTAGTTAAATAAATTAATCGAAAGGGCTTAACCAAATTAAATGTAAGCGAACTGGAGTATATGTGGAGGCGGTACATGAACAATCCCGTGGAGTTTGGAAAAACTTACAGATGAAATTGGCAATAGCAATACATGTTATTTTCAATAACCACGAAATCAATATTATGAACATCGAAAATTCGCAGGATGATCCGTTTATTGGTTTCTGTGCTTGATTTCGCTTCTGATGATGGTTTCGGTTGATGTTTTTTGATGAAGTTGCGTGGATAGCCGTTCTTTTGGAAGATAGTCACCAGGTGTTTTTCCTCGTTTTTTAATGCTTTGTATGTGCTGCAGTGTGTCTTCGCTCTCTTGAACAAAGTTTGTATGTAGTTGATTTTGTGGGTTCTTGGGTTGTTGCCGTAGTTGTTGTCGTAGTTGAGAATCACGGCTGTGTGGGTTGGTTTCCGAAATACTTGAGTTTCCAGTTTTCCTGCGTTAGTTCTGGTGATTAGTACATCCACGAATAATAGACTGTTTTGATTCCTTTTCCATCGTGAATTTAATGTCATCGAAGACGTTGTTGATCTGACTGTATATATCCTCCAGCTCGTTCTTTTTGATGATGACGAATGTGTCGTCTACATAGCGAACCCACATTGCTCAAACTGTGAAAAACACTACACAGGACAAAGTGGACAGCCTCTTCAGCTTCGTTTACTTGAACACCAATTAGCAGTCAAATGCCACGACAACGCTTCGCTTATATCAATACACACCGACAACCGTGGACACACATTTGATTGGAACAATGTGGAAATACTGGGTAGGGGAAGGACAAAGAACACTAGGGAATTTTTAGAAGCTTGGCACTCAGGTCAATCAGCAATCAACAAACACATCGACATTGACCCAATTTATCAGCCAATCGGGAAAATCATAGGTGACATAGGATCAAGAAACAGATCAAAAGGGAGATGCAATCACTAAGAATATTCTGCGTTTTTCTTTCTACTATTTAAACGTGTATTAATTTATTTCGGTCATCCACTTATTTGCTCAGAAGAAGTGACTTTCATTAAGTGACGAAATATCAGAAATACAAATTTCTACTGATTGGGGGGTTATCAACCAAAATAATAATAATTATTATTAACAACTTGCTACTCAATGCTCAATTCATTTGAAATGACCAAATTCAACCTTGGTACTGATATCTATAAAATCATCCCATCGCTTTAACAATAGAGAAAATGATCTTAATCGTTTGTAATGTGTATGATGCATTTGGTGTGAAAAATTATGTTAAGATAACAGATGTATGATTTTATAAGTGAATTTGAATTTTGAAGAAAAAATCAGATAAATTAATAAGCGAGATGTATTCAACGTGTCACAGCATGCATAAAATGAACATACGTAAACATTATATATCCAGATAAACTAAATTATTAAAGCAGATGAAAGCAATTATTGTTGTTCATATAATAAGTGACAGATAAAAAAGACAGTTCAAGTTTACTTATTAATTGTCAACTGCCATGGGACAGCTAATTGTAGTCTATCACACCTATTATCATTGTTTGTGTAGGGTTTCAACTGTTAGTCTTTTCTTATGTAAACCAAAACGTTTTTGAAAGATTCTTGTGACATAAAAATAAATTATATGACTAGACTCTATTAAGTGTCATACTATCGCCGACTTATTCTCTAGTATTTTCAGGTCCTATGAGGCTTTAGGAATGGGTCTTAAGTAATGTGTGTATTCTTTCACTCTCAAAATCAGCTGTCACATATCTAGTGTGACAGTCATTACATCTGATCGCAAATACATAATTGTGTTGTTCCTGCTTTGGTACTGAGTCTGAGATTCTTAATAATTCGAAAGAATACCCTTTTACTGTTGTGATTTAGGATTCTTCTCATCTGTTCTGAAACTTCATCATGATATAAGATCACAACTTAAACTTCTTTCTTAATTAGTCCTTTCATAAATTCCTTAAAAAAAACAATTCATCATCAGAATGAATGTAATTAAATTCATTTCAATTTCTCTGTCAGTTGGTTCAGTGCCAAGTTTTTGAACTCTGTTTATCAAATTCTTAACAGCTGTCACATTGGTGGAATGAGAATATGCTGATCTATAGTTCAAATATTATCCAGAATATATTGGCTTTAGAAAAAATATTAATTTTCAAACAATCTTTACTATTCTTTTCATCTAAACAGTCCAGAAACGGTAATTTTGGTCAGTAGATTCCACCTTCATAGTGAATTCGATTTTTTCAGACATACTGTTGTCTGTTTTAAAGAGTTCATCAAGTCTGTTTCGTTTTCTAATAACAAAGCGCTTATCTACATACAGCAAACAAGCTTTTGATGGAAGAAGAAACTGATATTGCACTTGTTTCCAATGAATACATAAACAAGTTAGTAAAAATTAGAAATACCGGTGATACCATCGCCAAATCTTTTGTCTGTTTAAACAATTCTCCTCAACAATTAAATGAGGTAAACTGTAAACCTAGTCCCAGAGCTTTTTTGATGTCTGAGGGATCTAGTGGATATCATTACTTTATTTCATTATCGGAAATTGAATGATTACATACAGTATCCAACACCTCTTCAATATGAATACTGGTGAACAAAGAGCGAACATTGAAACTTGCCGTTAATTCATCATCTTTCATATGGATGATAGTGATGATGTCTTTGAATTCTTGAGAATTTTCAAAACTAAATTTTATTTCTCGTTCATATAGTTTGAGAATCTTAACTGAGTATTTAGAAATATTAAACGTCGGTAAATTTTTTTTACGAACGACAGGTCTTAGTAGAATATTCATTTTATGAATATTCCATAGCTTATAGCATCTAAAAGGGCCGCACCTTTCGATTTCTTTAACGTGTCTCTAAATTTAGTTTTCTTCATTTTTTCATCAGGTTTATCGCGAAGATGTTTGTTGACAACGATTCATTATAACAGTAGTGTCACCCTTGTCTGCTTTCGTACTGCAGATTTTTCTGTCGTTACACAAGTGTTTTGTGGAAAATGTTTTCTCTTTAGATAAATTTAAAAGGTTAGATTTTTGATTTAATGATATAAATGAGATTTTATTCCTCAATACATTCCTTTGTTGATCCGGAACATTGTTTAATAACAAACAGGGTCCGGAGAGCTGGATAATTTCAGAAGCTAATAGTCGCAGTCTATTCATAATGAAATAGAGACCTTTTTAAGTAGTGATAATTCATGTTGATTTAAAATGTCTGTTCGACAGATTCATCACCAATTTTTTGATACTCAGATTCTTGCGATTGTTTCTAATCTCGTTAACGTTATGTTTTGATGAGAATGCCTAAGCATTTGTTCAATTACACATTTTTCAAACCATGAATCAATCAATGTTAGACCACCATTAGAAACATGCAACACGACATGCACCAACCAAATCACTCTTGATGGAGATGTCTTGGAGGACGTTAACACCTTTACATATCTGGGCTGCATCATCAACAACCAAGGTGGGTCCGATGCAGATGTGAGGGCACGGATTGGCAAAGCAAGGGCTGCATTTATACAGTTGAAAAATATCTGGAACTCCAAACAACTTTCAAACAAAACCAAAATCAGGATTTTCAATACAAATGTCAAGACAGTTCTACTGTATGAAGCGAAAACTTGGAGAACTACCAAAGCAATCATCTACAAGATACAAGTGTTTATTAACAGTTGTCTACGCACAACACTTCGGATTCCTTGGGCAGACACTATCAGCAACAACGAACTGTGGGAGAGAACAAACGAGATTCCAGTGGAGGAGGAAATCAGGAAGAAGCGGTGGAAGTGGATAGGACACACACTACGAAAAGCACCTAACTGCGTCACGAAACAAGCCCTCACATGGAACCCTCAAGGCAAAAGGAAAAGAGGAAGGCCAAGGAACACACTACGCCGAGAAATAGAGAAAGATATGGGAGGAATGAACAAACATTGGACAGAACTAGAGAGGGAAGCCCAGGACAGAGTTGGTTGGAGAAAACTGGTGGGCGGCCTATGCTCCATTGGGGGTAACAGGCGTAAGTAAGTAAGTAAGTAAGTAAGTAATATTTTATCAATGAGTGATACTTGATTTTATTGATTATTCTAAAGTCGTATGTACGAATTAACATTTATCATAAAGCGATTTTTCAGAAAATAACATCGATCAACTAAGTTGACAACTTTTGCCTTATATTATTATTATAGTCTTCATGGGTAATTTACTCTCAAATACAATTTACGAAATAAATCTTTTCAAACCATTTGACACTTATTTCTGTTGATTTTTCTTTAACATGTAAGATTGATAGTGAAGGGGAACACAGGTGAGGGCAACCGAACTGTATTTATCTCAAATTACAGAGTTAATTGGTAAAATAGGAAAACCATATCGTAAATTGTTAATTTGCAAAATATCAATCCATCATATCGAACTGGACTCTTTCTGTTGCAAAACATCAATTCATTGTCTGACATTTCACTGTTCATGCGTTTCATATAAATCCCATTGTGTTCCAGCTCTTCCTTTCTTGATCTTCCCCCATCCTCTGCTGCTAGACATTAAGTTTTTACTCGCGTCATATACTACTTATAAGTAGCGCCCACCCCAAGATTACTTTCCATATCAGCCTAATTATGCCGGTAAAATCATAATGGATTTTCGAATTATTTCTAGAAATATTATTTTTTTTAATATTTATATATGTTCATTTATTAAACAAAGAGATAATCGAATTTAACTACTTATGAACAAGCGGGAATCTGATGTGATGATCTAGATTTCCGTTGGAAATTTAACAGAACTAACTACACTATCAATATTTAACTGTATTATTATTTCTGTCATCCTCATATTTGACCCATATTTCAATGCATGTATAAACTTATTTCAGTTAACATTTTCATATTAGTCATTTTAATAATATTAATAATTTTGTTGGTATAATCATCAAGGTATTGTGGTGCGCGCTACTTATAAATAGTATATGACGCGAGTGAAAACGTAATGTCTGGCAGCAGAAGATGGGGGAAGATCAAGAAAGGAAGAGTGGGAACACAATGGAATTTGTATGAAACGCATGAATAGTGAAATGTCAGACAATGGATTGAAGATTTGCAAATTAACCATTTACGATATGGTTTTCCTATTTTACTCTGTAATTTGCGATAAATACAATTCGGTTGCCCTCACCTGTGTTCTCCTTCACTACAGTATGAATTTGAAATAAATTGAACATTGGGTATATTTTTAACAATAAAATTAATATATTTGTAGTATACTAATGAGTAGAAAAGTTGAAAAAAAATTATTCTAGTGTTTAAAGAGTAAGTTTGAGGCACTATCAATTTTAATTATTGACAGTTTTATTTTATTTCAAAAAAAATAATTCCAACTTTATATACTATAATTTGAAACAATGCATTTTGCATTAATTAATTTTGAACATCTATCTATCTATTAACTTACCTAAAGTAATGTTTTGTGAATCAATTCCAAGACCATTTAAAGTTTTTGAACTGTTTGCATAACTGGTAATTAAGTCTGTGATAATTTCTTTCAGTGTTACAACTGATTCAGTAGCATTCATAGAAATGTTACGTTTGGTAATGCGTAAAATAACTTGAACTAATATGGAACCGCTAGTGAAATCTACTGATACACATTCTACAATTTGATCATCCAAATGTGAAACATTTAAAGCTTCTAAAATCTATTTGTACAATAAACAGATCAACAAAATCATTAAGAATAAAAGTTATTTTAATCGCATTAAACTGTTTTATCGTTAGGAAAAAGAAAAAAATGCTCAATGGTAAAATACTTGGACAAAATTTCCAGCATATATATTCATAGTGTTAATTTATAGATTACTAGTGTGAAGTATTCATTCTGTGGTGCACGCTACTTATAAGTAGTATATGACGCGAGTGAAAACGGAATGTCTGGCAGCAGAAGATGAGGGAAAATCAAGAAAAGAAGAGTGGGAACACAATGGGATTTGTATGAAACGCATGAATAGTGAAATGTCAGACAATGGATTGATGATGGATTGAAGATTTGTAAATTAACCGTTTACGATCTAGTTTTCCTATTTTACTGAGTAACTCTGTAATTTGCGATAAATATAATTTGGTTGCCCTCACCTGTGTTCTCCTTCACTACAATTCTAATAACATTTACATGATTATGATGGCCTAAATAATTATTTAACTCAATCTCCATCAACTCCGAATATTATATTTATCAAATAAATTTATTTCAAATTTATATCAAAAAATCAATAGAATTCTAATTTTATCAAGATTAGGTTAAATTAAATAAAATGCAACAAAGATTAGTTAGCAGTTTCTATCCATACATTTGCTAAGAATAAAGTATGAACAAGATAACTTGTATATCTTTGTCTCCTATCTGTATTGCATAACTGTAGCTTCTTAGTTTTACAACTTTTCAATATTCTATTACAAATTACATTGTTTAGATAAAACTTAGTAAGGATAGGTTGTAGCCGAATGGCACAGAATGTCATCTTATCAATGGTCGCTATGATAGTTAGTTAGATTATCATTCTAACTCAATTAAATATCTGTTTTATTCATAGCAAATAACCATAGGTTTGTATTAAATTGAGTAAATGTAGAAGAACTAGGGATTAGTGATTCCTTTCTATTTTGTTTATTACTCTTATTGAATAACAACCAATCCTGTTTCTAATATTTTATTTCTAAACTTTCCTATATCGTTTATCGACCAATAATAATAAACTTATCACTTTCTGTTTCTATTTGACAAAAGAGGAGGTAAACTTCATTTCAGAAAGTTTGTTAACAATCAACACACTACTTTATTTGATCAGCGTGTATATACTGAAATTAAAAAAAGAGTTGGATGGCAAAGATAAAAATAATACCTGAAGTTAACGCAGACAACTATTTGACCCTAATACATCTTAACCACTTTAAAACTTGATCTTTTTCACTTTCAATGTTATGTCGGCAACAAAATAAATTTTCGCATTCCTCCTGTCGTGTCGATGCAATATATAGTCTTAATCCATTAGTTTACAGACGGAATGATAGAAAAATGTTTCTTATTGTCAACAAAAATGAGCCTTCATGATGTTGTTTTGGAACAGTTTGAGCTTGATTCTATGCGTGATTGTTTTATAACCCTACTTTTAATAACCGTAACTTCATTCGATGAGGCAGTTGATAAGTAGTTATATTTCTAGAGAATTTAAGTGTTTTCAATCTTTTTGGAAAAGACATATCTCCACATAGACCATAGAATAATTTAAAACTTCTGAGTATATTAACTTACCAAATCGCAAATGCTTTTGGATATCAATTGATAAGCTTCTGAATTTGTATCACTTAAACTCTCATTCCATTCCAGTAATTCACCATCTTTCTTCAGTTGAAATCCCACCGCTATCAAATGAAAATTTCATCGTATTTGATTATGAATGATAGACAAATGATAAAAAAAATTTGTACAAATCGGTTTTTAATAATGAGAGGCATTCGAAAGTCAGATGAGTCCAATATTTCAAATTCCGAAAGCTCTGTAATTATGTCAGTGGCAGGAACATCTATAGGTGAGACTAACATTTATTAACCCGATCATCACCGTTCGCAGTGTCATCATTCCAGTGAGATAAATTATAAATGCAATTGCTTTATCAACATGCAGTTCAAATCAGAAATCATTTCAGCTTTTCTAATGAGTGAAAATGACTTTAGGTTTGCGGTTTTTATTTGAGGCCTGAATTTTAGATTACCAAAGATCATACATGAAACACTTGTTTGAAATTGGTAGTTAAGGCAGTAGATGAGTATCCTACTTCAGTAACATTTAACTTGATCACTCATCTACGTGGGTAATCCTAATTTTTGGACAAACTGTAATATCACAAACAACCTGTAACTATTCTGTTATTTTACCATCCTAATAACTTTATTCTCTTTACGAGAAATTGTGACCTTCAGTACACGTATCTCTAATATTCATGTCCTTGTAATTATGTATATATATATATATATACATATATATATATATATATCAATAAGAAGTAGAGGTTTTTGAATATCACTGAAATGATGAACTGACCTAAGTTAAACCACCATTTAAAAATCTGAATCACTGAACGGTCATTTAATTCTAGTATGGAACTCCTCAGTGTTTGAAGATTTTCAATTGCGGTCTCACTTAGATCAGTTTATGGTTTCATCAAAAATTACTAGTGAATTTAATCAATGAGAAAGACTGTACCAATTTATCAACAATTGATTTGTGTTAAACTAATGTAGACATAAGTATTAAATCTCACCAATACAGTAATCAGTGACAAATGAGTAAATACGTTCGTGCTATTTGTTCCAAAATGTTTAATACTTCAAAGTATACAATACAGTAAATAGATCAAATGAACTTATTATGAAATAAATATGATTAGGCATAATTTAAAGTTGATTTGAGTGATTGACGTTAACAGTGGTCACCACATTAGTTCAATACAGAGGTTCAATATGATAAATTTGAATGGAGAAATAGGAAGACATATTTAGTGAGATAGTACCATTTCGTGCTTTCTCGTCAGTCACATACAAGCAACATGTTATTTGTGTAAATACAGTTTTGAAGATAAGGTCAAAATTTCCTATTTAGCATGACATTCACTCACTAGAACCATGGTAAACAAATGTCAACATACAGTTGTTTTTGAACACATAAAGTTGGACTTTTCCGACCAATCAAGATAGCTTCGAGTAGTTTCAGTGTGTGTGCGTTTTGATTACATGTCACAACTCTAAAGGCTGATTTTGAGTCAATTTGATGACCACTCATCATTAGATGTTTTGCGATGGATGAGGCTGGGTTGCTTGATCGATTTTGAGATGATGGGCTAGGTTGATGAATCATGGATTTGATTAGCAATTTTGGAATATGTTCTCCTATCCTGTCTTCCAATCGGCGATCTGTCCTCCCTAAGTAACTTTCTCCGCAGTTACATGTGAATTGGTAAATACAGTGGGCTAATTCAGGCTAATTCATTGCACAAAGAATATAAAACTCTATTTCCAAGGTAAAGCATATACACAAATCGATGGAATGGCAAGGGAAGCCCTCTCGGACCTGTGTTAGCAAACATATTCATGGGAATGATAGAAAGGCAAGTGAGTCACTTCATCGATGGTATTACACTTTACAAACGATATGTCGACGATATTCTTGTCATATTACCACATTCTACAGATTTTAATGAAATCAATGATTTATTTAATGCGATTCACCCGAATCTGAAAGTCACTTATGGGGAAGAAAAGAATAATCAATTAGCCTTCCTGGATATCCTGCTCCATCGCCGTCCAGACGGATCAATCAGACGAAAAGTACACCGCAAACCCACCCGGTCGGGACAGTACCTCCACTTCACTAGTTTCTGCCCCATACAATATAAACGTTCTGTTGTCAAAACTTTATTCGCTCGAGCAAGTAGAATCTGCACTGCTGATACATTGAACGACGAATTCAAGCTTATTACTGAGACACTTAAATCAAACGGATATCCCGAAACGTTTATTGGTCATCAGAACACAACTACGACGAAGCTGATAGCAACTGATGTGCCCAAGAAACCAGTGTACCTACAGTTACCTTTCAAGGGTGATCATTGCATGAAAATTACAACCAAACAGACTGCAGCTGCAATAAAAAAGACCTTCAATGCAGCTAATCTGAGGCTTATCACAACAACCCAATCGATCTCAGTTACCCCAATCAAGTCTCCAAGACCGATTCAGTCCAAATCCCACTGTATTTACCAATTCACATGTAACTGCGGAGAAAGTTACTTAGGGAGGACAGATCGCCGATTGGAAGACAGGATAGGAGAACATATTCCAAAATTGCTAATCAAATCCATGATTCATCAACCTAGCCCATCATCTCAAAATCGATCAAGCAACCCAGCCTCATCCATCGCAAAACATCTAATGATGAGTGGTCATCAAATTGACTCAAAATCAGCCTTTAGAGTTGTGACATGTAATCAAAACCCACACACACTGAAACTACTCGAAGCTATCTTGATTGGTCGGAAAAGTCCAACTTTATGTGTTCAAAAACAACTGTATGTTGACATTTGTTTACCATGGTTCTAGTGAGTGAATGTCATGCTAAATAGGAAATTTTGACCTTATCTTCAAAACTGTATTTACACAAATAACATGTTGCTTGTATGTGACTGACGAGAAAGCACGAAATGGTACTATCTCACAAAAAATGTCTTCTTATTTCTCTGTTCAAACTACATTAGTTCTCAATGAATATATTCGAATGTCTTTCTTTTCGCTTCCTTGTTGTTGAGAGGTTAATTGTCAAGAAAATGTACATAAGATTACGAACTACTATGCTAGGAAATATTTTTCCTTTTTGAATAAGTATAATGAAGCTGTCATTTTGCAACTTTGACAACTACAAAAATTAGACAACGTGGAAATAATTTGTGACAAATTTAATTGTCATTGGAACAATCATGAATAAAATCAATCGCAACTGTGTACATGATAAATGAATAAATCTAATTAGCGTTCAGTAGAAAAACTTACCAATGTGCTTCGTATCCAAAGAATTTTCAGGAAGAATTACATCAGTCGCAGTAGCATCCATATCTGGTGAAAATATATATAAGAAATAATATTCAGACTGAAAAATTCAATTATAATCTTTCCTGAGAATTCTAAGTAATATGGATGTTGTACTAAACTAAATCAGTCAGCAAACAAGCATTTTATATACAAATTAGGTGATAAAGCTTGTTAAACAAATTGGGAATCCTTTCTCATGAACTTGAAAAAACAATGGCAAACGGATTTGTGGAAACCAATTAGTTCATTTGTTTACATTGTTAAAAAATCATTATATGCTTTGCACATAGAAATGTATTAAGAGACAAAGTCTAGTTTCTATGTGTCTACGAAATCATTGTGAATCCAGGATTTGTAAGTTTTAGTATGGTTCTGTCTTGTCTACATATTGATAAAATGCAGCTTTCTGATCATTTATACTGAAAATTCAGAAATGATCTGAGCTGAACCTTTCATCCCTAACATGCTAAGTATTGCTTTATTATTGGCTCCTATTGATTTGTAATTTGACAGCAGAAAGTAAATACATTATGTGCCACTTATCTTGGGAATTTCATCAGCCTAGATTGATTTCTCACTGTTGACATAAAGACTTGGACAGTAATTCTGTCAGACTTTACTCATAACACAACAACTGTGATATGGGTAAACAACTGTGCACATAAGTTTGCTTGATGTTGTCACAAATTTGATTGTAGAGAAGAAGAGCAAGGACCACATGTAAGTGGTCTGGTCATTTTCAAGAAATGTCAAGCCTATTCGTTAGAATCCTGAAAATTTACGCATTTACTAGTTGGAGATTCGACGTGAATTGATTTGAAAGCATTCACAATACAACAGATATACTTATTCATGAACTTTATTGAATTAATGAAAATGCATTGGTTCCACATGTTTCTTTCCTGATTTAGTGAATTCATCCTGGAATCTTAAGTTTTGAGCTTCTGATAACTTAGATACGCAGAATTTTAAGCAAAATGACGGGAAAATATGAAGTTTACTTTTTATTTAGACTTGCTTCAGTTACAGTTATGTTTGTACTGCAGTACACGCTAAACAGAACTACACCTTTTTGAACTTCATGTTATCATCATAGATTATTGGTTCATATTTTTAACTAGATTGAATAAAGTTACGAACTTGAGGTTCAAACACTACCAAAGCAATTCCCAGTTGAAATTAACGATAAAAAAAAGTATGAAAATCGTGTCAAATGTAATTTCTGCTTACAAAATGATAATATTTCAAGAATTTTCGATAAAAACCAAGTTACTCGAAGAAAACAGTTATTATGTTAAGTATTCGTTTACAAAGATCTTTTTCTTTACGACAGTTGTTTTATCCATTTAATGGTTTGCTTACTTTTTCATTTACTACTCCTAGATTTATAAAATAGTTACAATTTATATCAGTTATTATTATAAGGATTGTTTCTACCGAGATTTCTTAATTACTGTTCATACATCTTCATTTCAACTTAACAATACTCACAGCTAACTTAGGTTCCATACGGTTGGAAAGATGAAAATTTTGCCTTTGAGAATAAGTTAATGAGTGTGTTTGAAGCCATTTGCGTCAAGCTGGACAGCATCCCTTACTATCCTATGCCATAAGATGTATATACCATCAGATATATTACTGTAAAGAGATGAAGGTTTCCTTTGAAACCAGAGATAAAGAGTGTGGAAGGTTTGGCATTACTTTGGCAAGTTTTGCTAATAGTCCACATAGAAATTTGGTTTGCAAGGTAACCGATTTCATTGATATTGATGGTTGTCTTGCGAAATTTCATAGGGTCATTGTCATAAGAATGCTGTAATGTATATCACCATTGCTAATAATAATAATGGGTTCGATAATCATGTTAGCGCGATAGGTCAAATAGTCCTGTTCATGCTGTGAATACTTATTGACGTGATCATGAATTGGAAATAATCACTTTATGTTTCGGTCTATATAAATGGTGTGAATGGTCTACCAAGGTGTCAGGTACCTTTGTGGTTGCTCCACAGGATTAAACTGTACCGTCCACCTTGCAGTTTTTGTTTCTCCTGAAAACCAATGTAAAATTACTTTTACTTATTGAGGGTGAATTTATATGTCATTGTACTGCACTGACAATGAGTTTCCGTCACTCAGTATATCGCTTTATGATTCAATGAACTTTTAACTTGTAAATAAATGGAACTTTTTCGAGTATATTTAATAACCAATGAAATTGAAATTGCATTATGTAAACATACCACTTGATTGAACTTCATTCATAGAACTTCTCATAGATGGATTCATTACATTTGTGTAAATCATTGTTGTTATCATCGGAAATGAAAGTGCTAATGACGATGGTGGTGTTGGGAGTGTTACAGTACTTTCTTCTTTAATATCAGTTACTGCATTTAATTAAAAAATAAATTAACTAACTAACTATTAATAACTAATAATCATTTTTATGCCTTTTCACATATGCAATAAATAAAATTGACGAAATTTTTGTCAGGTATTTGATCCTACTTGTAATGAGAATGATTAAAACTTTTAATCACTTTTAATTGAGTGTCAATTTTTTTCATTCGATATAGATGGTTTTAATTTCTTGACTGGTTATCTAACTACCAGATAGGATACTTTATCAAGTATATTATCAACCAAAAACTCTCGTGATGTAAGGGCCCAATTACTTGTTCATGTACACGAATTCAGTAGATTTAAAAAGCTTGATGGGAAGAAATTTCTCTAGACAAATGAAAGTTACATCATCTGTTTTTTTTTGCATTTCATAATACCTACT
>OX103973.1:15442082-15573197 GCA_944470395.2 Schistosoma turkestanicum | reverse complement strand
TTTCCTCTAATCACCTAATATGAAGTTAGTTTACAATCGGGATCATTCACTTAGTCACAGCCGCTAGATAACATGAGGTTGCTTACTGTTTAGTAATGTCATAGTGCAAATTACTTCAACGTTCACTGAATAATATACATAAAAGGGGCATCAGTTTACTCCAAGAACAAATACTCATCTCATTATGATAATATAAGTCTTATTTTGGTCAAAGAATTAGGCACAAATACTAAAAAAATTGTTTGCCTCAAGTTCATTAAGGTATCTGATGACATTTTGCCAGAAAAACGCTCAATAACTCTATGATATGATAATAATAAATTTTTATTGAGGTTAGAAGAAAATGTGAGAGTGTAGATCAGTTAGTCGAGTTATATTTGAATAAACTGATCTCAGTGGATTTTTCTATTAAAGAGGATTTTAATAGAACGATGCATTCATTTCTAAAATATCAACAGTAGTTTGTTTTAACTTCTGACCAACATAAACGCCGGTTTCTTCCAATGATATACCTATATTGGGACTGAAATAATTGATTGAGTCAATAAACTTCATGCCAATTAGGGTGATTAAGAAAAAGAATATTAATACACGTTTAACTAGGAAATAGATGTATTTGTTCAAACTATCTATCTTCTAACTGTTAGTCTTTTGTTATCACTCTACTTATTTAAATAAATTTTAAAAAGAAAGTGTTTTATAAAGTAAATGGAAAGCAGTTAAACAGTTAGACAAGAAACAATTTTTTTGCTTTATACAGACATAAATAATTGTTCTACCTGTTTAATATTGACTTGTGTTAAATATACGAAAATAAAACAGTAAAACTTACATTGTAGTGAGAAATCCCCAAAAGAATTAAATCCTAGATGGAATTGTTTATCATTAACAATGGTGTTTATCAATTCCTTGCTGCCTTCTATTAATAGGTTTGATAGATCTTTAGGAGAGAGTAGTGAATAATCAGCTCCATTAAATGTTAGTATTGCGTTTAGTACAATTGAACCTTTGGAGAACTCTAAAAATGTACATTCTGGCTTCTCTAATCGACTTGTATTCGCATGCTGAAGGCTTTGTAGTAACTATTTTTTTTAAAAAAATTAAAAATTGAATAAAAACGATCGTAGAATAGATCCAGGTTATGAAAAGTGACTATAGTTATCGCTGACACAACTTCTGAGCTGAGAAACAACTGATGCAGCAGAATATAATCTTTTTTTACAAGACGATCTTAAAATGTGAAGCAAGTAAATATTTCAGTCCACCCTAATACCCAGGAATACGCTTTCTATTACACAGTATTTATGTAAGGTTGTGATTAAAATGCCTTAAGACAAAATCATTTACATTCTAAGTGAATTGTAGTATGGATATTGTTGAACAGCTCATTACTAAGAGCAATTAACTTAAGACGTATGTGTTGTATAAGATATTAGCACACATTCGGAATACCCATACGGTAAAATCAGGTGAACTGAAGCCAAACATATAAAAGCATTATAATTCGATGAAGTTGTTGAAGTTTTTTATTCGGTTTTTCCGGCTTTTATTATTAGTTAAGTGTTGAATTAAATCGCTCACTGCACCTACATAGTATATGTATAGTATAATCAGTATGTAGTTCTTCCCAGTAAAAATAGTTATTCCTTTGTAATTACTTAATTTATCTGTAGTTATTTAAAATCCCAACGGAATATTCAAAAAAAAAGAATATTTGCGCGAGCACTTCTATTCACTAACTTCCTTATCAGGCCCTACACAGTTATAAGTCCATAATGGTTATGTTAATTTACAAAGACGAAAATAAGGTATCCATTAATGAATTCGACAATGTTATATGTTAAAATGGTGAAGTCTACAATTTTTATGATATAAATACTTTAAGATTGTACGCTTTGTAAATTAGAGTCACCAAATCAATTAAAAGTCCCATCCTTTTTCTCACTTAGCAGATAGTGCAAATCATATTAAGATAAGTGAAAAAAACTTCACTATTTTACGACACATAACATTGTCTAATTTATTATTGCATGCCTCAGTTTCGTATTTGTAAACTAACGTAACAATTATGAACTTATAACTGTAGGATTAGATAATGAAGTTAGTGAAAAGAATTGTTTGCACAAATTTTCTTTATCTAAAGTTTATTTTATACAGTTATTAAGTAATCAAACGTTTTAAAACTATTCCCATTCAGATGTGATATATTTATATATATACATATATATTGCTTACAAATTCACAATAGCTGTTTGATAACAATTTGTATATTTTCGATTCTGGATCAGATAAATTATCATCCCAATTGTTCAATGGAGAATGAATTCTACTTTTAATCGAAATTGAATGTTTACCTGAAAAGACAACACAAATCAAAATTTAATACAATAATAAATTTTATATTTCAATCATATACATCTAATAGTAATAATAAATTAATTTGTCAACTGAAGGCCAATGATGAATAGTATTCATAAAAAATGATAGTCAAAAGTGACACTACATCATTAACTGAATGTAGTAGTGTGGTGCGAGCTACTTATAAGTAGTATATGACGTGAGTGTCAACGTAATGCCTAGCAGCAGAAGATGGGGGAAGATCAAGAAAGGAAGAGTTAGAACACAATGGAATTTGTATGAAACGCATGAATAGTGACAGTGGATTGATGTTTTGCAAGAGGAACAGTCCAGTTCGATATGATGGACTGATATTTTGCAAATTGACGATTTACGATATGGTTTTCCAATTTTACTGAGTAACTCTGTAATTTTCTCTAAATATAATCAGGTTGCCCCAACTGTGTTCTCGTTCACTACAGTAGTAGTGACATCTTTATTAGATAGACAGTTATGAATATCAGCTTATCCAAATTCATCTTCAAAACACCTTATCTTAATGAAGGAGTGTTGTGTTTAGTTATATCAACTCTCAGATTTACGCATAACTAGCTGTGAAGACACTGAATTATCATAAGTAAACCTTTTAGTAAATATAAGGTTTTACATAAATCTGAAATGATGTGGTTGGGATTCATTACTCACAAATAATAGCCATTTGTTAAACAGTGGTTATTGTTAGTCCCTAGAGCGTCAAAAAAGTTTTTTGCACTAGGATTCCATTGAGATGACCAACATTCATCTCAAATTTCTTATCCGCTTAAAGGCTAACTACCTCTAATCTTTCCATAAAGTGCGTGAATGCGCTTTATGTTGTATTCAATAAAAAAATTCATGATTTACTGTTAATAGTATGACTTTCGACGCCTAAAACTCTAACAATAAATGGAATGTAGAAGAATAGTTATTGTGTAAAATAAGAACTTATGAAGTCAAATCTAGTAACAACGTTTCTTCACTAACCAGTTAGGTCAATGATTAAAGCATTCAACTTTTCGAATCACCGGTATGCTAAATAGTTTATGATGGATGATATATGCTCCTGTCTGTTTAGTAATCAATACATATCAGATTTCTTGTGGTACAACCAATTTTTTAATTTGTTTAACAGTTTACTAATTTGTAAAAAACTAAACTACCTTCCTACTGAGACATATAACTTAATCTCTATAGTCATCCAACTTCACATAAACAAGCAACTATAAAAATTCTAAGGCGTTTTTTATTAAAAGATCGAGCATGATCAATAGCTACTTCTGAGCATACTGCTACATCTACATAAACTAAGTCATTTTGAACTTCAATTAATCAGAATAAATCAAAGTTGAGTTACTGTAAAGAGTGCACAATTATAATCCGGCTCAATCATGTAGTATAGCTATCACACGAGCAAAAATATTATATTAAGAAGCGATAAATCTTACCATTTAAAAAATCACCGTCGAGATTTTGTAAGTCACGCCTTTCTCGTAAATGTCGAAATCGTGACTTTTTTTGATATTTGGACTGTGATTCATCGTCGAACAAATCAAAGAATTTAATTGTAGGAAATTCACCGTAAACTTCAAAATTAATCTGTGGAACACGGATTGACTTCGGAGACTGTTTCTGTCCATCTGATAGTATCAGTTTGCTTGATAAATTAGAATTGTGAACTGTTTCACTTGGTAAAGTTTTATCTAATAAACCTCCAATCAATAATCCAATAAAGATTATAATCTTTGGAACATTAAATGTGAATAGATTCGTTCTTGTCATCTTATGTTATAGTCTAAAAAAATATATAAAAAATTTGAGATCATTGTTTACTTGTGGTACTGAACATATTTAATCAAGAATTAACAAGGAAACCGTTGGGGATGTTAGATTCCCAGAACTCGCTTGATAAATATCTTTATTTTGGATTTATTTCATGGACCGATCAGTTGACCTTGAGATCACATTTCCCACCAGGAAAATCCTTGGCTGTGATTGGTTACTGCGTCATTTTAGTGTGCTATTTTTGTGACTGTCCCAAGGACGTCTCTATGGAGTATAAATAAACGCAATTTGAGTGCTTGGATTTATTTTGTGCTGGCTGGGTGCTTGTAGAATACACTTTCTACACTATACCAAGACTTCTTGCTGATACAATTGGGACAATCGGATCACAGTAGCCAACCTTGACGCTGGTTCATTGTTTTGTTATCGTTATTCAACTAAGGTAAACCCTTAATAGTTTTAAGCATACCTAGAGACGAGCGTAACAAGAACAAAATCCTCTAAGGTAGATAATTAAAAGAAAAAAATTAGTGAAACTAAATTTGATATTCCTTTTTTCAGTCGGTATTTGAAGACAGAAATTAGTACCTCCTGAAAATTACTTATAAATAAGGATTGAAACATAAGAAATATCCTCTAATGTTTATTCCAATAATCTTCAGTAGTTATTGGTAACATGCTTTAAAATGTAGTTCGTCATTGATATTACACATTATAAAGTAAAATATGCATCTGTTAAATAACTAACTAAATAAAGCATTTGCAATGAAAGCGGCGAATTTCGAGTCTCACAAATTAGGAAACAACAATTTATGACCATAGAAAGTTCTGTTTACTATACCAACAGATGATATTTTCGAAATACTCGTAAATTTTGTACGAATCAGATAAACATCTGATAATAAGTTCCGAATAAAAACAAGGTTTAGGATAGATATAACTCAACAGCAATTTCGAACAACCTAAAATCAAATTCACTAAACAGTTTTACAAACTCCAAGCAGCTAAATTTGAGAAATGCAAACTTGAGACGTACAAATAACATCAGTATTAGTTAAGGCTACCTGCTTAGACAGATTCTGTGCTGAAATTGAGTACAGAAGCCTCTTATTATTCCATTCAATATACACCAAAGTAAACAAACGTTTAAACAGGGATTTGGTGAGATGACAGGAAAAGTACATCAATAAAAGAATATTCTGAATCGTTTTTATGCTGTGGTGGCCAATTTTGTTGACGTCCGGACCACCATTTGTGTACACTGGCGATCGAATGCGCGAAAGATTGAACGAAGCAGCGAATAAAACGAATGAATAGACGTGAATTGGAGAAGGCTAATGAGCCAACTCCTAGGATTACAATGCGAACGAATGGGCGAAGGAAGCGAATGAATAAGCGAAGCGTGTTAGAGAAGGCTAAAAGCCAACTTCCAGAAATAGAGCGTGACTAAGACTATATAGTCAGACAAATATAAGACAGACATATGACAAGCGAAATAGGCGTGCACACACATGAATAAAAGCGACGAATGATTGACAAGGTCAAATGACAAGTGGGACACGTCATGTGAGCTCATACAAACCAGACAATAATAAGGACGAATGGTACATATAAGTTGTTGCCCGCAAATGGCTGGGTTAAATACATTAATCGAAAGGGCTTAACCAAGTTAGATGTAAGCGAACTGGAATATATGTGGAGGCTCTATAGTGTGAGAATATTCGATAGTATATAAACCCATAGCAATTCAGCCTTGATGAAAGCACATTACTATTATATCATTTAGGTTTGACTTTGATGATGATTAGAAAAATAAATGTGACTAAACAATTTGTAATTGCATAATGCGATGAATATTACATAGTAGGCAACTCTTTGAAGTGAAGAATTACCAAGTATTAACCTAAAATACACAATTAAATCTTTTATAAAGTTAAGTTAACTGTACATTGCGTAATAGACTGAGTCGTTCTAAGTGATAAAAAGAAAGTCATAATTATTTGAAATGAATTATCAATTTAGGATTTCAGAAATTATAAATTTTCTGATGATAAAACTTTACGACTAATTATTCTTTTCTAAAACATGGTGCTGGAGACAATTTAAAAATTTTACTTCAATGAAAAGAATGTATAAAATGTTACGCGTATTAAAATAGTTGAAAATCACATTTGCATCTTGATTAAGTAATAGATAGGCAAGAATGATCAAGAACTTTATTCTTATTCATTCAGAGAAAACAGGATATTAAGTTTACCAGAATAAAGTTTTCAAGGTTACTTATCAAATTTACCAGTTCTTCGTTTGCTAAGGATATCGGAATGTATATTCATAGACTCAACTTTTCGTTCTCAAAATAAAAGTGTACAATCCATGCTATGGTCACGGATTAAGGAGTTGAGAAGCCTGAGGCCGGCGCTGAAGACTGTATTATGAAACTTTACACTCTTAGTCAATTAAAAACGAAAACATTACATTGAACAGTCTATTTGCACACCATCTTTGAGTCGTGACTTCCAACGCTCCATCCTTCTTCCATTCCTGCTCTTACTTCCTTTACTTCCTGTTGGTACTCTATTTACTTCTTGCTTTTGCTCCATTTGCTTTCCGTTCTCCTCTTCTGACCGTGAGAGTTCTTTCACGTCCCTTCTTATACTACTTATATCGTTCGTATAAGTAGCACACACCACAGAGTGTGCTTTAGCTAAACTTTGATTAACCCCCTTGCATTAATAATATCCTTCTTTTTTCACCATCACTAGTCGATTTATAGAAAAGTGTGATATTTTTTCAAGAAAATAATTTATAATGACACTAGTCACATAATTCTCACAACAGTATTGTTCATGAAAAGATGAAAATATTAATTCATTATTTAAATCAGTATGATAGATTAATAAAGACTTGTATCAGTGTGTACTAGATAAAACCAAAATGTGTGCACAATAAACTGTGTTCATCAAACATTTAAATAAAACTCACAAAAAATTAACGAATAAGATATGACGCGTTAAAATTTTATTATTTGTATTCATATATTTTTATACTACCTATTTTTAATTAATTTCATTTATTTGGAACTATTACTTTTCCGATAATTTACCTAAAGCTAAACCGGTAATATGGATCATCTAAGATATTTGTTATGTTTATGTGTAAATGACAACTGATCTTGAGAGCCTTTAGTCACTTTTAAATCTAAATCAAATCTGTTCTTCAGCTGTTCACCATGGATTTTATTTAGAAAGCCACAAGAAGTTCACAAATACCACAACTCGGTAAACACTTCTTTATCAAAATGATAACGATTTATTTTTTTGTAAAAAAAGGGATTTTTTAAAAACTCCAACTACAACTCTATGACACTAACGTAGTTCATCTAAAG
Source organism: Schistosoma turkestanicum (assembly GCA_944470395.2). Taxonomy (NCBI): domain Eukaryota; kingdom Metazoa; phylum Platyhelminthes; class Trematoda; order Strigeidida; family Schistosomatidae; genus Schistosoma; species Schistosoma turkestanicum. Next base: position 15,565,654 of record OX103973.1, on the reverse strand, counting down.
AAATATTGACATAGTAATAACTTGTAAGATATTAGCTTGTATGTACAAGGCCCAACGTTCTAGAAGACATAATTCGTTGAGTTACACTATCCCGACCATTAGACTTATGTTTAGTGATTCTAAAATGTCACGGTTGTTATAAAAACTAGAGGCTTTCAATTTATTCTTTCATAGGATCAGAAATATACATTGATGAATGATCTCTAGGCTATTTTGTCACCAAAAGGTTCTAATGTAATTAATTATATGAACTACAAAATTCACCCGTGCTAACTAGTCCAATGAAAAAATCATTTAAAGTAAATCCTAAATCAACCGCCTGCACAAATGTACTTTTGAAAATTAAATTATTATTATTATTATTATCATTATTATTATTATTATTATTATTATTAATATCGCACCTCAATTGAAATATTGAACAAGCTAGCTTTCAAAAAAAACTACTTATTAAAGCTTAGCTTATTGACGAATTTAAGTGTGATCATGTCAAAAATGAAACTACTTTATTTATCTCTTTGACACATATATATATAGAAAAACTAGATTCAAATAAATTCTAGCTGTTGATAATAAACTAAATACATTGAAATTGGTATTCTTCAATAGTTTTCAGTCAGTCAGTCAGATGCAACGTAGAACTTCGTACGTAAGTACATCAGTTCATATTGCCATACCACATTAGCACACAGAGATATAATTGTCAATTCAAATCCAATAGTAGAAGAGGTAGTAAAGGTATTAGGAGTAATCGGAGAGGTTAGGATTAGAAGATATTATTCAAGAAGTATGATTTAATGAGAAAAGTTTAGAAAGTCAAAACTAGAGTTGTTGAAGAACCCAGAAGATTAGGATTTGAGAGAACACAAAGAATAAATGCACCGGCGCCATTGAGAACGATTTTGAGCCATGTCATTCAAGGTCTCTAACCATCGATTATTATCATCTCGCGGACCCCAACCAGGTAGTCGACAATTATAAACATGGCTAAGTCCACTCGTCAATGATTGCATGGATTTCTGCCATGTTTTGGCTTGGCCGCCCCTAACTTTCTTCCAACCTATTCCTACACTACAAAACAAGGCTCGACGAGGCAGTCGGTGGTTAGGCATACGCAACACATGTCCCAACCACCTCATCTGATTAAGTGTCACTACTGCGTCTATTGATCTGCCATTCTTACTTAGCACCCAATTCCTAATAACAGTGTTGCTCACTCGGGTGTCCCAGGATATACGATCAATGCTTCGGATACACCTATGATCGAAAACCAGTAATAGTTTTATTGATGTTTGATTGTCAAAAGTCAATAAACACGATGATTATTTACTTATTTATGAGTAAATGAATTGTTATATACTTCATTTAAAACACCTGAACAACTGATGACAAAGATTATTGCAGGATTGTTGATGGATTTGGTATATATATATATATACCAACACAAATATTATCTGATGTCACATATGAATAATAAAGATGGTATAAAAAAAAGGCTACATGAACTTCAGCAGAAAGTGAGTGATAAACTGATTACATTTATCTCTGTTTCAATCCCTTTTTGGTAAGATCATTAATTATGTCACATTATATTTAATACTCAACAATAAACCCTATGATGCTAATTTCTTTCTCTGAGGATTACATCGAGCGAGGTTTTGTGACTAAAACTACTGAGATAAAAAGGGAAACAATAATAATTTGTAAAATCTACCCCAAAAATAATAAGTAACAACAAATGCTAATTCAAGCTAGACGCTAAATTATTGATTTTATACTGGTTTTGTTACAACAATTAAAACAGAGAAATGTGAATAAAATATTTGATGAATAGACTAAACAATATCTTGTTTTTAAAATCATTTTTTAGAAAATATCATTTATAATAAGATGGATGAATCTCTTAATTCTTATTTCAGTTGTTTCACACTAATAAAATAATTCAAAAGAAGCTTAGTAATATTTTGTTAGCTTTCTTATGTATTCAGACAGATATTAAATTTTCTTGTTTTAAATAAAGAATTATGCTTATTATAGAAAATTTGAGTGAAACGCCTTATTGTCTATTAATAAATTAATTTAACACAAGAACTAGTTAACATTTTTTTGATCATGATCACTATGAGATTATGATAATTTTTTACTTAATCAATTGAATTATCTCTCGCAAAAAAAATCCAGGATTATTTTGCATCATGTCAATGTGAAAAATGTATTCATTCTGATGAAATTATTTGCATGAAATTTTGACTTTATTTGAAAATATATTAGATTCAGTTTCTGATTTAAATTACCTTTATATTAGACAAAATCTTTATAAATATTAATAAATATATAATAACTGTCTGCTAAATTATAACTTAGTATTATTATTATTATTATTATTACTATCTTATACATAGATTTCTCAAAGTTCTAATGAGATATTATGACCTACAGAGTCCAGCCTGTCAGAATATTGACTCAAGACTTAATATGATTTAAAAGAATATCGGCTACTACACTTTGTCATTTTGTGATTGTATGGTGGTAGTAATGTTTGTTATCTTATCTTACTAATTGGGACATTGGAATTTCTTGATTTTTTCTTAATTTTATGAAACTGAACAGCTAGCTGCTAAACAAAGTTCACAACTAACTAGGATGAAATCAAAATCTACACATCAATTCTAGCCAATATTATTAATTTTATAAACCAAACTGTATCTAAATATCAATATATATATACATTCATCAATTTACTATTCTGTTGACAATGTAATTAATTAATCATTGTGAAATTTTTCACATAAATCTAACAAAAAATATCATGAAAGAGAAAATATAAACATAAGTAATTTCACTGTTTAAATGATCATCATATAATTAACTTACTTGGAATACATTTATTTTCTATCATGTAAAGTGAAAAAATCCAATGAACATATAACTAGTTATAGTGTTTTTTCAATGTACCAAATAAGAAAGACTGTTTATAAATTCCAATTTTCTTAATTTATTTGAATATAAAATTATTGAAAATTATTATGTCAATCCACTAGACTAATAATAAAAATATATTATTATGAAAATGATTGTTTTAATAAAAATTATTACTATAAAATACAAAAAAAAGAAAAAAACCGACAAAGTAGTTTAATTTCAACCAAGTTGATTGGTCAATTTATCTATCACAAAACCATTCATTGTTCATTTTTATATATATATATTACAAAATTATGAATTTAAAAATGATTTGATGTGTAGTATCGAAATGTATCTAAATGATGTGTGTACTTAGAAATATTCATGTTTAACTTATTTAATTACTAGTAGTATGAGTATGAGTGTGTCGTCAGACAGTATTAGTATGAGTGTGCTGCGAGTATAGAGAAAGTGGTTTTAGGAAAAAGTTGCACTTTCTATACTAATAAATATATATATATATATAATTTTATTTCTTTAGAATATTTGGAATACAAGCAAACCTTATCTATCACAAAGGCAATGATAATAATAACAATGATTATTATTATTATTATTATTAAAGCCAATATGAATAATTTAGGACACTGAAATATATACTTTTAATTTTATGGATTATATTAACTTACGACTGTTTGCATTGTTTTTTTAATTACTAGTACAAAAATATCATAAATCTTTTCTTAAAAAAAAAATTTAGATTCGATTCGATTTGTTTTTATTGTCTCGTTACCTCAAACATTGATTCGTTTGTTCTTTTTTTTTCAGTTAAGTTCATTTTTGCAATAAAAAAAAATATTTATTTATTGAGTAGATTTGTCATTTATTGAATGTGTAATTAAACCTTTTTTGTACTATTAAACATTGTGAATTCAACTAGGCAATCACTAAATGTCCAAGATTATTAGGTAGTTATTTCCTTTTAATAAAATGCTGCTTCACTTATAGCACTGAGCACTGGCAGAGTCAGTCAGTCAGTTGCAACGTAGAACTACGTACGTATGTACATAAGTTCATGTTGCCATACCACATTAACACAGAGACGCAAATGTCAAATCAAATCCCATAGTGATAAAGATAGTAGAGGTATTAATGGTAATGAAGAAGACTAGGGTTTGAAGATATTATTCAAGAAGTATAATTCGGTGAGATAAGGTTAGAGAGACAAAGGGAGAGGTGCTGACGAATCCAGAAGATTAGGATTTGAGAGAGCTCAAAGAATGGATGCACTTGCGCCACTGCAAACGATTTTGAGCCATGTCGTTCAAGGTCTCTAACCATTGATGACTTTCGTCTCGCGGACCCCAACCAGATAGTCTACATCTACCAACATGACTCAGTCCACTAGTCAGTGACTTCATGAATTTCTGCCATGCTTTGGTTTGGCCGCCCTTAGCTTTCTTCCAACCCACTCCTACACTACAAAACATAGCTCGTCGAGGCAGTCGGTGGTTAGGCATTCGTAACACATGTCCCAACCACCTCAACTGATGAAGTTTCAATACTTCATCTACTGATGTGCCATCCTTACCTAGTACTCGTTCCCTAACGACAGCATTGCTTACTCGGTTGTCCCACGATATACGAGCAATGCTTCTTAAACATCTATGATCGAATACTAGTAACCTACGAACATCTTCTACTCTTAACGGCCATGTTTCACAGCCATTTAGGAGAGCACTGGCAGAGTCATGCTTCGAATATTTATACGTTTTGGTTTTTCATTGTCCACTAGTGTTGTAGTCTTGGTATAATCTCTATAACATATAACATTTTCATTAAGGTTGTAATTTTGTATATTTTTCTTAACTCAATTAAACCTCTCACGTACATCATATTGTTCTAGACTGTTCAAGATGTCCTAAAAAAATGCCTATAATTCATTTAAAGGAAAGTACATGCTTTTTTAATGAAGGTCTATAAATCTAGGAATCATATAAATAATATTTAAAGCGACTTTCAGTTCTGATCCCACTTTATAATCAGTTTGTTATTGAAACTGGAGCTTTTTCGGTTAAGCAACACTAAGCTGCTTACTTCGAGGTGGTCATTTCGTACTTAAAGTACCTGAAGTAGATGATGCATTAATAGACTAGCTTAACTTAGTCTCATGTATGTTGTTAGGAGCTTTCCATTTTTCGCGAAAACATGAAGTAATGTAAATCCTTATATTACCAAAGTTTTTTCGATATTTCAGCCAAATAAAACCTCTGTGTAGTGGTGTTCAATTGTCGATCTATGGCTAGCAGTAGGTAAGTTTTACAATTCAGCCTTTTGTAATACAACTAGTTCAAAAGTAATACTGTGTTAAGTTTGATTAGTATTTCCGTTGCCTTGAAGGATACTGCTAAGAAGACAATCCTATCCCATAGGTTCTTTCCATGGGATGAATTAGAAAATGCCTTAAGTGGTTCTCAGTACATAAGAAAATCATAATTCATACAAGTGTAGATAACTTATACTCATTGAATCCATGTATAAAGTAAAGGGACTCCTGCTGAACAGTGTAAATATCTTTTTTTATCCTCAAATGCGCGTTGGGTTTGAATAGAAAATCGCAAGGTATCGCTATTGCCAATAAACCGAAAGGCTGTCAGAGCATATATAACATAGCAGGTCAAAGTTTCTGGGCTGTGAGTTCATGCTTAGAGTGGCTCTACGTAATACGGAGTATGCCATGAGGTCGTCTAAGGTGGTTCATAACCATCCCTTTGCAAATAAATTTATGGTATGAGATTTATGGTTTTGATGTTTGCTCACGGAAGAATTACACAAAGAAATTACTGTTATTGATGTTAAGAACATAATGCAGAGATTCTTGCCATGTAAGTGTGCAGTAAATTAATTACAGGCTCACCCCACTCAGTTTTATGTATTTGATGTACCTCGTAGTAATGAAGTGTTGTGTAAGTTCTACTAGGAAAACCATAGCTTAACGAGAGTATGTTTTTCAACGCGGGAACAAATTGAAATCAATCGAAAATATCCTGAAGTAATGTGGATTGGTTCTAATGATGAAAAGTAAGGAAATAAGTTTTTAAATATATATGTAAATACTGATCATTTCAGCTTGTAACCGAAAGCTATGAACGTGGACGTCCAGTTATGTTTGCGCGGATGAAAAAAGAAGTATATACTGATGTCGCGTGGATTTTAAATATATTTACTGAGATACTGGGGAAATACCCCAGGCACTAAGTGTACCTGAGGGACTGTTCATGAGCGTAGATAACATATGTCAGCCTAACATAAACATATCAACCTGGTAGTGTTCCATTTTCACTTTTGCCCTGCATTAGATATGCGGTCAAACAGCTATACAGTCACTGGATCCCCTAGTAAAAGTCTAATTAGGTTGACTGGGGCAAACCGAACATGTTGTACAGTAAGCTTGTATTTATTCTTACAGTATAGATTTAAAAACTATTTAGGTATCATCTAACGCATAACACCAAATATCCGACGATCTATTGAACGTATCAGTGATGAAAGTTCTTAAATGGAATGTTTGAACTCCTAAAAGAAAAACAAAGCTGCGTCAACAGAGGTGGTCAAAATTGACCAGCTTAACATCTGCACCAGGTAGCATGATGGTAAGTGCTCCTTTTATTAAACATTTCATATTTCCAGCTACCATTTTTATTGAGACATTGTAGGTTATGAGATTTGGCACCAGTGTAGAATCCTCCAACAACCAGTATAATCGTCTTTTTCTGGATCATCAAGAGAGCTTTTGCGTAATACGTAATCCATCAGGACCGACAGTAGGAGAATCCTGCAAAAATTTGGTAATAACTTTGCAACAGAAATAACACGAAAAATGTAGCATTATCTAAGAAGAATTCTTGATAGACAGGTAAGCTTTCTGTTTTCTTGTAATCTGTCTTAGTTATTATGCAGCGCAGCCACTAAATGTAGTACATCATTCTTGTACAGCTTGTTGCTATTGTAACTTCTACCTCAATTATCCAAATGTTCAAAGTATTTTCAAAGATGCCGAATTAGAAGACTATTTTGCACAGCAAAGTTTAACTTCTCGTAATAACAATGTCTTCATGAAATGGTTTATAGTCTATTATTATTTTCTACATATTAGTAGCAACACAGAACGGGAGACTGGTGCTACTAGCTAGCTGATGTGGTTATGACAATATTATTCTTATCTGCATCATTAAATTTAACACTCACGTACTTAACACTCAGGTCGAGACTACATTCAATAACCTCATCGGCTCTCAATGTCTTCAGGAGACAGTGAAATACATAGCCTGTTCCGAAGGGAAGTTTAAGAGTTTTAGGAAAACCAATCCTCAAAATATAAGAGTTACAGTCATTTATGACCTGGTGTTAACGAAGAAGAATTTTTTCCTCAACAGGCCAACTATCCAATATAGAATAATTTAAATGAACGAATGCCAATTCCTAACTCGATTTGAGGCTGTCACAGTAAACTCGAGCACCGAGTTAATGAATCAGTAGACAAAGCACGAGTAAAACGCAGCAAAGTTTCGGTACATGAAAAATAGTTGTTCTAAATAAATCACTGCACTGACAATTAAATTGTCAGTTGAAGCAATGCGTCGAGTAATTTAATGACACGGCACTAGGTTTGGGTACAGAAACTACGATTATGCATAATTATGGGGAAATAAATAGTCAAAATTTAGTTAGGATTCCGCCTGAAGACCCTCTGGGGTTACCATTACTCCTAAGCCAAGAAAATTAAGGCAGTTTGGATATGAGGTTAGACACCCCATGCCGGAGAAAACCAACTCGCTAAAAAAGTGCTAACCATAAAAAGTAATTCAAACCATTTAAACCCTGCCCTGAGAGTTAGAATGCCTTCATTTAGAAGATTTATGATGTCTCATGATGAAAGCCGAGTACATTCGAAAGTCACGAGGCCGATGTCATGCTGACAACCAAAGCAACAATTAATTTAAGTATAAGGAATGTTCGTACATTGTGAGAGACTGGGAGAGTCATCCACATTGCCACAGAAATTCAAAGATACAACCTGGAAGTGCTTGGAATCAGTGGATCATATTGGACGCAGGTTGGACAACCAAGATTAGCTTCAGGAGAGCTGCTGTTTTACTCCAGTCATAAAGAAGAAAATGCTTCACATGCACAAGTAGTTGCACTGATGCTGTTCAAACAAGCAAGAAAATTACTGATAAGATGTGAACCTGACACTCTTCAATGATATTAAATACGAAAAATCATGGACAGTTAAATAGAAAATGTTCTTCCTGAAGATGACATAAAAAAAGATTGGTACAGAATAACGTGAATTGTCCTAAACTTTACTAGGTCTCAACTTGGAGCCCATCCGGGGCTACTGCTGGCACTTGTAAGACGGGATTCTCATGAATGTAGGATCGGCAAAGCGTCCTTTAAAACAAAACAGAGCACATTACAATGAATGTCATCCAACGCTATGTGACTAATACCGATTAGAATGAAGACCAGAGGCTGCAGTCAGTCGTCGAGAGATGCTCATCAAAGAATTCGACAATTCTCATGGAAGACTTGAATACGAAGGATGGCATGGACAAATACTGGATATGAAAACATCATGAGACGATACGGACTGCGAGAAAAGAACGAAAGTGGTGAGAGATCCAAAAACATATGTGCCTTCAACAAACTGGTCACAAACGCATATACATAGCCACACGGATTTCATCGGATCACATTACACAGAACCAAATCAATCATACATGCATCAGTGGAAAGTTCAGAAGAACCATGGAGGACGTGAGAACCAAAAGAGCAGCTCACATAGCTTCACATCATCACTTGCTGGTGTCCGAAATGAAGCTGAAACTAAAGAAGCACTGAACAACGTGGTGGACAACATCATAACACTTTAACACGGTCTTTCTCCAGGATACTGACAAACTCAGAAAATTCAAGATAGCCCTTAGCATTACGTTTCAGACACTTCACCATCTACACGATGAAGAAGAACTACCAGACAATTATGTGATACAACAAAGAAGCTGGTAGGAAACTTTCGTAAACCAGAATGGCGGGTGAAAAGCAAGGAAGGCAACACAATCATCGATGTTGAGGAACGGCGAAACAGGTGAGTAGAGCACAACACACACGGACCTACGGATCAATATTGACCTACCTACAATTGAAATGATAGCAATTTCCATCAGACAAATCAAGAGCGGCAAGGCAGCAGGACCTCGGAACATTCAAATAGAGGCACTAAAAACAGACGTATGAGCAACTACGAAAATACTCCACATCCTCTTGAGCAAGATTGCGGATGAAGAACAAGTACCAACGGACTTGAAAGAAGGACACTTGATCAAAATAACAATGAAATGAGATTTCAGCAAGTGTGAGAACTACAGAGGCATCACTCTCTTCTCAATACCAGGAAAATTATTCAACAGGGTGATATTAAACAGAATGAAAGACTCCTTAAACGCTCAACATCGAGATCAGAAGGTTGCACTCCGTAAGATCGATCGTGTACCGACCAGATTGCAACATTACGGATCATTAAGGAACAATCAATTGAATGGAACTAACCACTCTACATCAACTTCATTGACAACGAGTAAGCATTTGATAGCGTGGACAGGACAACACTATGGAGGCTTCTTTGACACTACGGTGTGCATGAGAAGATAGTCAACATCACATGGAATTATTTTGATTGATTAAACTACAAAATCGTGCACTGTAGACAGCTAATAGACTCGTTCGGGGTGAATACCGGTGTCAGGCAAGGTTGCTTATAATCACGCTTTCAATTTCGTGTGGTGAATAACTGGATTATGGAGACGTCAATAGTGAACAACTACGATGTAGCTGGACGATCTGGACTTCACTGATGATCTGGCTCTTCTATCACACATGCAACAACAAATGCAAGAAGATGACCAGTGTAGCAGTAGACTTAGCAGCAGTGGGTCTCAACATGCACAAAGGAAAACGCACGATTCTCCAACACTATACAACATGCATCAACCAAATCACACTTGACAGTGAAGCTTCGGAAGATGTAAGAACCTTTCCATATTTGGGCAGCAAAACTGATTGATCTGGACCTGATGCAGATGTGATCGCACAGATTGGCGAAGCATGGATTGCATCTCGACACTTGAATAATATACGGAACTTAAAACAACTATCTACCAACACCAAGGTAAGAATTTCAATCACAAATGTCAAGACTCTTCTACTGTATGGAACGAAAACTACAAAATTCATCATTCGGAAGATACAGGTGTTCATTAACAGTTGTCTACGCAAAATATTTCTGATCCACCGGCCAGACACTATCAGCAACAACCTACTGTGGTAGGAAACAAACCAGATTCTAGTGGAGGAATGAACCAGGAAGAATTGCTGTGAGTGGATAGAACACACATTGAAGAAAGCGCCAAACTCCGTCACAAGACAAGACTTCTTGGTCAACGGAAAAGAGGACGGAGAAGGAACATATTAGACCGAGAAATGGAGACAGACATGAGAAGAATAAACCACAATTGGAGAGGACTAAGATGGAAGGTTCAGTACAGAGTATGTTGGTGAATATTGGTCAGCGGCCAATGATCCATTGCGAGTAACAGTTGTAAGTAAATAAGTAAATAAGTAGGACATTTACTATAGCGGATTTGTAACTGTAATTGGCCTAATTGTCTACTCTTTGGAAATAATGAGACATTTCCGCTAAATACACCTCATTGGGCGAGAATTCCATAAATTTATGTCTTATCGATCACCAACTAGTCTACTTTCTCAGATTTTGATGTAGAGTCTGTCATATGCTCGTCACGTCAGCCACATATTAACTCAAACGCATGAAAATTCGCCTTAACTTCTCCATGGAAATGGACATTATTTAAAATGTTAATTGATTAGGAATATGAAATTTATCTAACTAGTTAACAGGATAAACATTGGCTTTACGATGCTCAACGATATTCGGTTTCTTATCGTTGCTTCCTGTTTTGTTTGCACCAATGATATCGTTCCAGAAAGATACACATTTTTTAGCAGTCTACTGTCTCCTCAATAACTTTTGTTGTATCGCAACGGCATAATGCAACACTCCGTAATTTGAGACAGAAAAATCGTCCATTACTTCATATCATTAAGTATGTCAACTTCACCGTTATTTTCATAATGCATGCAGTGATCAGTGTCCAGAAACCGTTTACTGCCAATTACTAGAAACTAGGGCTTCACCATAGCCTCATCGGCAACGAACTTCGTAGATTGGTGCTGGTAAACAAATTATGTGAGGATAGTAGATTCAGACTGAAAGACATCAACATATTGACACAAATATGATGGATCATTACACGAGTGTATGTAATAATGGAATTACAAATTTGTCATTAGCCTCTCTGATTCATAAGAACCTAAAAATTGTGTCACTATCAGGTATCCACATCTACTCAGGAATAATTACGGCCAACATAAAAAAAAGACCTTTATCACTAGATGTGAAGCGTTCTAAGAAGTCTGAAAGATCAGCGTAAGGTTCATTAAGCATGTTTCCTTTTACTTTCTTATTTTCCGAAGAAATATCCCCTTTGTTTCCCATTTTTGGTTGCTTGAGGTCTGAATTCAGCTAATCTACGTTCGCCAACATTTGTTATAAGTCCTGGTTAACATCTAACAACCGTTCTATTATCTCCGTGCAGATGTAAACCTAGTACTTTTACATGTAGTAAGCAGTATAAAGTAAAAACTTGCTCAGTTGTGACAAGAAAAAAACTACTACTGATAAACAGTTTTCGCTCAACATAATACCGGATAGACCACTGATTTCTAACACAACTGAACATAATATATAATAGATGTTTGGATAATTTTAAACGTTTAAATGTGCAGATACGATAGTATGTTCTTGATCCATAACTCTAGACGATCTGGTAACCATATCAATACTCTGTGTATCACAGAATAGGATTAGGTAGTTTTAAGTAGCATATTTACGTTAAATGTTGATAAAATACAATTGTTAAGTGTTATAAATCTTTAAAAGTAAAGAGATTCCGCACAAAACCTGTATTCCAGTTAATATGCTTCAAAAGATCATCTCTCCGATCGCATTGTCGCTACATAGCTAAATGTAGGAGTTTCTCATGGAAAACTTCTAAGTCTCGAGCTGACTTTCATCTCATGTTATTTACTAGTTCACCACTATATTAAACTTTATGAAAAAGATTTTCATGAAAAAATAAAACAGAATCACATTAAAACTACTACACAAAAATTGATTTTCGTTCAACGTACATATTCTGTTCAATATATTGTGCCTTCACTGATCAAAACTATGCACAATACTGTTTAAGTACGCTCATCCAATACAGAAAAATTATGGCTATTACTTTTGGACTATAAAATTTTAAATAAATCGAGATATTTATTCAATAAAAGATTATAAAATTTACCATAAATTTTGTAAATTGAGTTGTAACGAACCTGTTATGAAATCTATGTACATATATTCCACATACAAGTATTCTGCTTACATCCGGCATATCGTTTGTTTATAAGACTGTTTTATCTGTTTTTTTTAATGAGTCATAAGCCATACTGGGGTATTGATCCAATTGATTTTTTGCAACTTTCCCATAAAAATAGATTTAGTAGTTTTAAAAACATCACATTGATTGATGAGACCAGATTATTTCGTGATTTGGTCACAAAATAATCACATTTTACAGGATATTTAACAATAGAATTAAACAGGAATTCGATATTTTAGAAATGTTGACGATTATTTAATATGTAATTTAAAACGGTAACTTTTATATATAGCTACTGATAAAAGTTAATTAGACAAACTCAGAGGTCAGAACAAAACCAGGTCAACTAAAATACATAGTTAAATTTAAAGTGACGTAATGATACTGAATACTCCTGGTAAAAAAATGCGTAGAGGATTTTTAATTTAAACCTTTGGGTTAACAATAGCTTCATTAAGGTAATCAATAATAATGACTGTACAAAAAGTCTTTGTCGACCGCAAAAGTAGATTTCTATTGAAGATACCTGATTTCATTAAAGGCGTTGGCCATGGCTTCTCAGTATCATCAAATAATAATGTTTTCCAAACTAGCAATGATGTAACTAAAGATATATATATATATATATATATATATATATATATATATATATATATGTATATATATATAATATTTACATCTATATTACATTCACCAGAAATAATCCATGCAGAAATCAATAATTTTAAATTTACATTAATTAGTAAACATTTTTCCCTGTAAATTCGACAGATTCAGTGTTTTACTCTTCGGTTGGTGATTAGTGCATTATAATTTCAAAGTAACATCTATAAGATGTCATATGTCATATAGACCATTAATTGAGAAGGCAAAGTGGTTAGTTTTCAAATAATTTCTACCTAATTTTAATGTCGTAATTCGGACGATTGAAGTTTAAATATATATGATTCTTTATTTAGATTGTTATGGAGATGGTAACTTTTACCGTATAATTAATCATGAATTAATGATCGTTAAGCCGCCATTAGAAACCTGAAAGCACTGGATGGCCATTTCGTCCTGGTATGGGACTCGTCAGTAGTGCGCATCTACAACTCCTGCAACTCCCAGGATTCGAATCCTGGACCTTCGGTCTCGCGCGAACGCCTAACCTCTGGACAACTGGGCCCACATCAAACGGTGTTTAAGGTCCGTAAATAAAATATGGTATTAAAAATTAACAGTTTAGATGACTTTTCAAGTACCAAATTTAGACCAATTTACATATGGTTTAACTATCGTTTTAAATAAGTGAAATGAATCAACATGTGAAACTTCACTATTCAAGGTTAAAAGTTCACTTGGAACTTTATCAAATGTAAAACCATCAACATTAACTTTTAAACACAATTACACTTATTTTTTTCTTTTGAGAAAAAAAACCGTGGCATTGTTTTTTACTTTGAAAACTACTTTTTTTATTGATGTAGTAGCATAAAATGAGGTTATTTGAAATTAACATTAGTTCAATTTTATTCTAATCGAAATTCTTGTTCTTATGTTGACATTTCAAATAAATATTACAAAACTGTGCAGTAAAATTAACATGTTAATTATTTTTTTTCTAAAGTTACAATATTGATTAGATTTTTATTTCAGGGGTTTTAATCTTAAATTATGTATCCATGAATTAAGAAATAACATTATTTATACTGATTAAAATGAGAAATTTGTTTTAATTGAGTATGTTTTCAACGTGACTGTAAATTGTAAACTCCGAAGTCAAATTATCTACTAGTTTTTATTACCTAATAAATACATGACCGTATATTTAAATTTCATATTAGTTGCTGATTTTTTAATGCAGAACCTATTATAAATATATTTCTTTTTTTGGGGCACAGTTTTGGAGGTTTGCGTTTCTACACATTTGAAATCATCAATCAATCATTGTTAGACCACCATTAGAAACCTGGAAGCACTGGACGGCCGTTTCGTCCTGGTATGGGACTCATCAGCAATGCGCATTTGTTGATATTCATCATCCAATGGTTATTCAAATTTTCATAGAAGAATTGTTAATGATCTTAAAGATGAGAATACAAATAAAACTATGAATATTATTTTGAAACTGAAATCTCTCTTATTTACTTTATATCATACTAGATTACAGTCCGAAATTCTATAACCAACTACTATTATATGGTGTGTTTAATAACTATTCATTTTGTGACTGTGACTATTAGACAGCTGTATTGATCTACTAAGAGTTGTAATTTCAAACTATTCGTCCGAATGTTTTAGTTAGATTGGAGAAATTAGCGCAGATAACCTTAAGGATGATTTTTTTTTCTTAAAAGAAAGACAGGAGTATTTGGTACATGTATAGTCATTTTACACTTTTTATCCAATGAGTCATCTGTCACAATTCAACTCTAATCATACAGATTAAAGCAATAAAGTTTTAAAAAAAAAGAGAATTCACAATTTATGTTGGAAATACTCAAAAATTTAAACTCGCAGTTTTTTTTTAGGAATGAATTAATTATGTTTAGAAATAATGCAACAAACAACGCCAATACATCCTGGTGTAGTAAGTAACTTCATGTATCCTGGGCTACAATCTATCTGTATACGTTTCAAACATTTACATGACTTTAAAAGGTGAAACTGCATTTAAAAAAAAGATACAGAAACAAATCCTTATATTCAGGAGCCATTAAAAAACAGTGTTCGTTACTTTTGTTGAATGATTGGAAAAAAATAGTGAAAAGGTGTAAATTTTATTTTATTCAGTTGAAACTCATTAGAAAGAAAACATTGTTTTCTCAAAGTCACTAATTGGTTTGAAGTCAAGGTACAAATAGCATCTTAGTTAAAAGTAACATTTAGTGCCTGATAAATAATGTGAACTTAGATGTTTGTTGGTCTGAAAGTGTACTGTTCTAAGCATTTCAATCGAAAACAGTGATCCATGTAAAAATAAGAACATTGTCAACTATTCTCGGATATACATATCTTTCGAATTATCAAGTGTTCTCTAGTAATTTAGTACAGAGAAATGAAGATTTATTTAACTGTTGATTCTCATCATTCAGTAAGCAACTCATCAAGCTAGTCATCAAGAAAATTATCTTTTAAATACAATAACAACAAGGCTTAACTTAGAATCTACTGATCATCATCATCATCATCAGATCTAATACTTATTCTATATAGTTTGAAACACATTAAAGTTAATCAATCAATATGAAAATATACATTACAGAAATGCTGGATCAATTATTTTATTAGGCATTCTATAATATTTGATAAGAGTTTCCTCTATAAATGGATGATAACATTCAGAATACTAATTAACTATATAAGGACACAAAGTGAACTCTTCGGGTTTTCTTGGAATGGTTTTTTTGAAAATTATAGTTAAGCGTATTGAAAATAAATTTTGAGTTTAGTCAAATTATTCACCTTAATGAGTGAAGATTACATGCGGGCTTTACATGGTACTTTTAGTTCAAAAGATACGGTCATTGTAAATGTATGATAAATGTTCATTGACAATAAATAATTAGATTACTTAGTGGAAGAAAAGAAATATGAAAATAAATAAGAAACGAACTAAAATGTTAATGGAATCGAAACTTGGGAATACAAGATAAAGTAGTATTAGTAATTAGTGATGTTGTTGTATCGGTAGTCGAAACTATGAAAACATTTATTTGAATATGAAAAAATAATGATTTGCATGTGATAATTTGTCTTGGAATTAATTTTACCTTTTATGTCATCAACCGCCGTCTATCATTCTACATTTCTCAAATTACTATTTAAAAACGTAATCATTGGTTCAAAGGAACATCTAAATATTTATGAGCCATACAGATCACTGAACTTCCATGTGGACTAAGATACTACCCAGATGCCAAAACGGGAAAATGTAGTTTCTTAATGAACCACTCCCTTAGCCTTCGACCTACTGATCTAATCCATAAAACAGTGGTGCAACATCCTACCTGATGACCATCTATTCCCCCTGGATCTGGAAGTCCATGTGCATCATTAATTTTACATCCGGATTTCCCAACTCTAGATGGATCCTCCATACCCATTGACCCGGTTTAAGAATCGGATATTCTCTAAATTTTGTAAACAGAATCCCTCCACGACGAGGCAATGAGTGCACTTCTAGAAGGAGAGCGGACTCATCCGACTCTCAACCGTACCAGGACACTTAGGAGCAGAATATTTTAAGAGAGATAAGACAAGATGAGTTTTGTTGAATAAAATTAAATTTTGAAAACAGAGATATATGTAATCTCAACTGAGACATTTGATTGGATCTATTTAAAAATAAATTTAACAAATATTTCACGCTACTCATGAGTACAATCTCGCCTTATTTAGAAAAAAATGCTTTCACTGAGTTCGATATAAATGATGAGTTTTGAAATATATCCAAAATTGTCTTACGAAGATCATGTACTGAATAAATAAAAAACCACTGCTATATTCTTATGTATTTCATTTATCCTTCTAAATGTCCACTAGTTCCGAAAATTCAGAGAGACTACAGAAGGTTCCAAATTCATGATTCATTCTTCTAGGGGAACTGTCACCATTTTACTTTGCTAGATAAATTTACTATTTTTTTAATTTTTTTCAAACCTTATTGTCGTAACAGTAAAAACATCTTTCCTCAATTTTAGAACCATGCTATATTTAGAATACCCGAAATGCAACCATTTTTAAAGAGAAATTTAAAGAAAGGTGACGTGTATGGTCAACTGGTAAGCATCATCCAACAGCCAATAGTGCAGATCTAGTTTACCATTTTAATTGTTGAATTATGCAAGTACTTTAGTTGAAATCCGTTTTGTATAATTGAAGAATACATAAAAATTTTATTTTTATACATAACTGCACCAGTTAACAAGACTATAATTGCATTTATGTCATTATTTATATGTATGGTTTGTGGTAGGAACATTCTTTGTTTTCTTGGTAGATAATAAAGTATAGCCTCACTTTTGAATACGTACATTGTCTATGACTTCTTAACTGCTCCTTCAGGATCTCTCACCACCAATTTGTGGTGACTCCACTTTTATGAAGAGAACGTGACTGGTCTAATATAAACATTCATTATTGTAACCCATTGCACCAGTGATTGTTTGACTGTCCTCGTTTGTTTAATTGTAGCCAAAACACATATCTTCCTTCCTTCCTTGGGCTTGCTCACGTACGCTTGGTAGTCTCGCTCGTATATTAGGGTCTGATCTTGGTGTTATTTCGATACCATGAGATCTCCAAAGAATATACCTTAACTCCAATCGCAGCTGGTCTTCTGATTTCTGCCTCTGACGGGATTCAAAGTGGTTACCGGCGCAATATATTTTGAAGTCGCTATATTCGACACCTAGATCATTGATTTGGAATTTAATTATGCTAACTGTTTTATCGCAAATGTAAGTAACTTTTTCGAAATGACTACCTATAATATGCCGTGTAGTGAAGGAGAACACAGGTGACGGCAACCGAATTGTATTTAACGAAAATTACAGAGTTACTCAGTAAAATAGAGAAACCATATGGTAACCGTTAATTCGCAAATCTTCAATCAATCATCAATCCATTGTCTGAAATTTCACTATTCATGCGTTTCATACAAATTCCATTGTGTTCCCACTCTTCCCTTCTTGATCTTCCCGCATCTTCTGCTGCCAGACATTACGTTTACACTTGCGTCATATACTACTTATAAGTAGCGCGCACCACAGTCGTAGATTCATAAATATACTATCTCGGAAGAAAAATGAATGGAAATAACTATTCACTGAGACATTGTTTACTTTGAATTGAGTAGATTTTAATTTAGGTTTATTTTCCTGTTGACAAAAAATTCTGTATTTATTCCTCTCAATATTTTCTATATATCTATGTAAAGTAGTATGAGAATTTGACCATTCAAGATAAATGATAAAACTTATTATTAATTTCAGCCATTATTACGTAGTTATTTATAGTCGGAATACAACATTCTCAACAAGATTAATTTATTTTATGGTCTAACCATATTAATAATACTGAAATTCAATCAGCCGGAAATAAATAAGTACAATCTAATTTATCACTATTATTATTAGTTGTTCATGTAGTATTTATATCTGCCAGTGAACAAAATGCGTATTGTGCGGTTTATAAGAAAAGACATTGTGATTCATTTGACAGTTGAACTGATCACTGCATTAGAAATAGGAGATTCGTTTTACTTTAATAGGGAAAATATCAACCCTGTTTGCTTTTTTCAAACAGAAATAGTATCGTTTTCATCGAAAACAAAAATCTAGAAAAATGAAATTTGGATTTCAAGTTAATTGTTTTAAAGAAATCAAGTTGATAAGATATGTATTATTGCAAACGGACATCACGTGATGCAACACTTAGTAAGTGATTTTTACTTATGTTGACTCTGTAATATGGCGTCAGTCAGATGCAACGTAGAACTCCGTACGTGTAATATGGCGTTTTGAAGTCTGAAATGCAAAATTATCTACTATTTGATATATAAATAAACCTGTGAATCATTACAGTTAATGTAACTCAGATTTCCGGTCTTTACTTTATAAAAACAGATATTGTGTACTACTACATAAAAGCTAATGTATATGTTGTCTCTTTGATCTTCTACTATGTTTCAATTATTTTGGTTTGTATTGCATATTTATTGAAAGCCTAATGAAATTTTGTGAAATGAGCCAATCAGGAGTGGCCAGATGAAAATACCATTTGATGAACACCTAACATATCGCTAGTTGAGAAATGGCTTCATTTTCTGAAGACATAGGATATCTATACATAAGTATTTGTACAGATTATTCGATAGCCAAATAGATTTTCTATTCCCTTCTTGCATTCTCGCTCAAGCAGCCAATATCGAGAGTTAGTAGGCATAGCATTCAGACTTCGGGACCCACATATCATAACAAAAATATGTCCACTTTCAGCGGTTACTGAATACAAGAAGTTAAACAATTGTACATTTTTGATCAGAATAGTTTTAAGAATTATCAAGAATATAGTTAATTACATACATTGAAATGTTGAGTCACATTACGCTATGAAAGGCTTAAAAATTCTGAGTTTACCGTTTGTCTACGAAATACGATACTTTATATGAATAAAATGCATAATACAGAAAATTTATTCATGCATGATGTTTTCGTTTTCACCTCACTAAAAAAGACCATAAACATGTAGTTCGACCAGCGTTGAGTACAGTTGATGAATTGCTTCAATCTAAACAAGGTGATGCTTTCCAACTTACATTTTGACCTGAAACATTTCTATAGCTTATTATATACCTGTTAGTTCTTGCTCGTAAAAACTTCTAAACTATTATAGATATTATGATTTGATTTGAATTTTACAGTATTCGTTCGGAGTTTCTCGCATCATAAAATACAACTTAGAAGCTTCTTCTACGGTACCGTTAAAAGTATTTTAGATGTAAACAATGTAAGACTTCACTCCACCAGGATAATTCACATAAATATTCAATTGGAATAAACTGAAATTGTTCGCAATAACTTTACAAAGTATAAACAGGTTGAAACATACAGTTTCAACAGGTTAACATGAACATGAATAGATTGAGAATGATAGTATTGACGCCAACATACCGGATTTTCGGGTGTCAGATGACAAGATTGGGATGTTTCGAACAAATCGTAAAATCGATTGACAAGACCTAGTGACTAAATTTCCCGTTATTGATAATCAAAAAGGAATTTAAGATTTTAAGGGAACTCGAGACAAATAGTGAGTAGTAAATCACTTAGATCTTCATTACTACTAAGAGGAATATTTAGTTTCATGTGTTTTCTTGATTGATTCAAACAAGGAGTTTTCATAAACCTGTTGTTAAGATGTCAGCATACTTAAATTTTTAGTTGTTTCTTTGTTCTAAAAATATTAATGATCAGATCTGAATTTTTTTTCAATAGGATTGTACGTAAATAAAAATCATTAGATATTCTTCATGAATCGGATTTCACAAGTTCTGATGCAACCTTTACCAACCTCCTTAAAAACAACAACAATAAATTAGATCCAATTATAGACTCAACGATACGTATTTCTTTTTTTGTCACCGGTTCCAGGCATTGTCCTGTTGATCGTATTTATTATTTATCGAGTCGAGAACATTATTATATGTTCACATTGCGTTCTCTAAATTAATCTTGATTCACCTAGTTAAAACAGCTTACACAATCACTGATCGAACGAATAAGTATATCTTATCGCACTGAATTTTAGAAATCGATTGTTATCAATCGAACTAAAATTCATCACTAGTCACATTAGAATGCG
The DNA here is from genome assembly GCA_944470395.2 of Schistosoma turkestanicum. NCBI lineage: Eukaryota > Metazoa > Platyhelminthes > Trematoda > Strigeidida > Schistosomatidae > Schistosoma > Schistosoma turkestanicum. The sequence goes on along the minus strand of OX103973.1, from coordinate 15,544,832 downwards.
TGGATATGCCGAAGCTTATAAGTGTATGGATTTTATGTAGAGATGATTAATGGAACTGCTTATTAGAACTATAGCATACCTAGAATTTTGAAAGAACATTATTTCGTCAAGCGCAAAATTTTATCCTGATAAATTTTCTTTCGTAGATCAATTCAGCATAGCACACTTAATTGTTTTCTTGGATTAAATTTTTGATGCCACTTTAGAGAAGTTTCATTAAGAATATATTTATAGCATATTACTGGTATTGATACTTTGAACGAGAAAAGGTACATGCAACCTGGGATATAAGTATTTGTTAATATTCACAAATTGAAGGCAAATTTTTCGTAACTAACCGTGGTACAGTATCGTTTTTACTTCTCCATAATTCAACACTGGAAACTAGACTCACTTCTCGATTAAGTGCAGAAACTTGCAGTTCCATAGAAACCATGGTAAAAATATTTTAATACTTGGTGACTCTAACCACTGAATATACTTGTTTAACTGTTATTCGATTTTATCGTAAGAAAAAACAAGCATACCACCAACAAATAACACCTTTTTCTCATCTGACAATTGTCAATATTAAACCATAAGTTGTTTAACACAATGATGTTTGAAAGAAATGGTAACAATATTGAGTCACAATACGCAGACTAATATTCATTTAGTACAATTAGAAGTACGTTTATCTGAATAATGAAACAAATTGGATAGTATCATATTTTAGTACTTTAACTCGATGCACTGTTAAAGAAGCCTACAAAGACTTTCAATGTGAAGTTTTTACTGTTTAACTGACTCCTAAATGAGATGCTCCCCAACCGACCATTTATACATCCCTAGGTCGGTATCGCAGTTGATCCAGCAACCGTTGCCGACTTAATATAGTAAGGCCTAATATCCATAAGATGGGATGAGGTTGTTTTACACAGATTATCAGCAGCAGACCAAACTCAATAACCTCGTTAAGATGAGGTTATTGAAAGAAATGCAGGAAACTCTCATACAATCCTAATCCATACAAAGAGGAACTAGAAATTTACAGTAGAGCTACCATAGACTCGCTATCCATGACCTAATCAGTATGCATGATATACAAATAGGACTGTATAATTTATCAACTCAAAGTCAACTAATACCAAGGCTTACGAAGATAAACAAAACCAGGAAAGAACGTCCAGAGATTACAATAAGTGATTTGAATGCTTACCGTACTACGTTAATGTTACAGGTGGTGTTTTATAAAAAACAACCTTAATATTATTGATTACCATCCTATGCCTACATTAGTTACCATAAATTTACCTTTCTATTAAGGATTTTATTTAACTGATCTTCCAAGACGAAGGCAATATCTAACACGTAGTTTAATAATTTAAGTACATTTCATGGATGGAAAATAACATATCCTTCAGAGACTACTTAATATACATATTATTTATCGCATCAACACCAAGGTAATACGCACGTACCAAGACGACTCAAAATAATGTCCTTAACTTCCATAGTTGAGGGTCTATAGAAGTGGACAACAAAATTATTGCAAGACAGATAAAGATAATCTTCCAGGCTGATTTCTCTGATATTCAGTTTGTTATTACCATAAAAATAACCCAGAAAAATAGACTATATTTTTACAAATTTACGACGGGAAATCCTTTTATTTCGTGTTCGCTTCATTTGTGGGATGTTACCATCTTCGAATTTTCGTTTGCGTAAAATTGTATTGATTTCATCTGATGTTAAAGGAAGATCATCTGAAATTTGTGAAACGAGTTCTTTCGGTAGTCTTTTGAGTAGTCTTTGTGACTTTTTAGGTTGACTAACGATTGGCTCACCATCTGTGCCTTTTAGTTTCTTAATAAGTGCGTGAGATTTTCGATGGGCAGATTTAGGAAGATTCGATAATTTTTCACTTATTGTAGTTAAGGGCACCTCTGTTTCGTCATAGTACAAGGGAAGGGAAATACCTGGACTCTGAATGTACATAGAACGTATATTTGCCAAACCACCACCTGGCCATTCTGTACAGATTTTTTCACACTGAAAAAATAAATAAAAAGTTTAAAAGGCTCATATTTTACATTGGTGATTTTATAGATATAGCAGAAATGATAGTTTTTACAGTAGTTACGCTGATTATAGAACAACCGAGAACCGGAACAGAGACCCTTTGAGTGGTGGACGGACTATGTATTTCACAATCTAAAGAAAGTCCTCTATAGATGGTGATAAGCAGAGTCGGCATCCACTAGCAAGTACGTGTTGATTTGTTAGTTTGAAAACTTCACGGTGGACTAAAAGTAGTTAATCAACCATTGAAAATAAAAAACAACTGGGGTGGTTTAGTTCTCATTTCCGATGGGTTGTTGGATGAAATGTAAGAATATTGAGTTTGTATCAACGTGCTACCTTATTAAAAAGTTGTGAACAAAAATCAACATATACGGCTTTGACCTCAACCTATAATGAAATCTATTCTACATAAAAATTGACGCTGAGTAGTTTTGATTAGTGCTAGAAACCTGAGATCCTACCTACAGAAATAGCGTGCGTGGCATCTGATTACTTCAATTGTTTTCGTTGGGGTGATCAAGTGGATGAGTTGTGTCGAATTAAAGATTCCATAAACAATATGTTTCAATCTGCATGAAGAAAGTTAGTTTGATCCAACCTCCATTACTTGGGTTTGTTCACTTATGGTTAGCACAAACAAATCAATACCGTAGTTAGTAAGTTATCTTTAACTGGATTTTAGCTGGTCACTTGAAACAGGTATATAAAATGTTACCTGTGAGTACCTACATATCTGGGAACAAACAGGAATATTTTTCATCTTTATTATTTCCGAATTAGTTTATTCTTATCAAGGAATACACAGATACGATAAACAAACAGTGATGCCAGTATCCCTATATTTACTTCAAATATTTAGGACATGGAACTGGGAAACAAAATTCTAAGATCACTTACAACTGATATTACATTCTCTTTTAACTCAGATGGAGAAAAAAGATCATCCCCAATTATGAGACTGTCACTTGTCCCATTACCCCGAATAACGAATAAAGATGTATGTATTTGGTTTCTAACAGTATCTACGAGGTTGTTGTTCGAGAATGACGTTGGGATAGGGAATTTTCCGGAAACTTCCTGATAGAACGCTTTGCCCAGTTTGTTTTGTAAACGATGAACAATTCGTTTGTCGGCAAGAAATATATCAAAAGTGGCAGCCAATCGACGTTTGGCAGCAAACGTTTGGTAGGCTACTTTTAATTCACGCAGTGGTAAAAATGTTACTTCAGGTGTGTCTAAGTGGGACAATTTGGACTTCTTCAAATCCATATTCCAACGGCGTTTCCAGGATTCCGTAGAGCGTTCATAATCATCTTTGCGAAAATCTTTAACTATCAAACAGATAGACAGATTTTTTGAACGATGTGGTAAGTTCACACGGATAATCTTTCGGATGGATAACTTGCTTATTACAACAAGATGTACGTTATTAGGAATTAAGTTCAGAGTTTTGGGTTTGTCTCCAGGCCTTTTGAAACTGTTATCCGTAATGTTATTTAAATTTGCTTTGATGATATCCATCTAGAAAGGACGAAAATAGGTGATTAATTACTATAAGTTAAAACCCAAGGAGAGATAACCACCGTTAAAGCTATAAACGAAAACTGGCTATCCAAACTTTTTGATGATTACAATTCACAAAGAGATCGTGGAAATATAGTTCCACCAAGCCGACCACAAACACTGGCAGTTTAGATTAAAGGGATATTTCTCAGACTGTGACAGAATGGTTACTGCAACACATCTGAAATCAAGAATACTAGCTTCGACAGTTACACAGCCATGAACTAGGGCTTGAGAAACAAAAACAGAAGGAAATCAAACTTTTTCTGACTCAAACTTAAATGCATAGATAAAACACGTCTACCAAAATCGAACCTTTGTATTCCAAGACCTAGGACCTGTATTCGAGCCCGTTATCGATAGGTTTAATGATTGCCTGAGAAACGAACCGAAGTATAATGACCATCAAAAAACTCTGCCCCAAAATGCCTTGATACGATTGAGAGTCGGAAGTCCGCTCTCCCTCTAGAAGTGCGATCACATATAGTCCTACTCACCGCGTCCTCGTGGAAGGGTGCTGTTTACAAACTCTAGAGAACGAAAATTAGATGTCCGACTCTTAAACCGGGTGAGTGGGTACGCAGGATCCATCTAGAGTTGGGAAATTCGGATATAAAACCAATGGTGCACATGGGCTTCAAGATCCTGGGGGGAAAGATGGTGTATGTACCTACTATTGGTCATCAGGTACCATGGGATAATGTTAAACTGATGTGTCGCGCATAAATATTTAGATGACCCTCTGTACTGATAGTTCTGTCTGAATAAGTAGTAGTTTCGCCTGTTACCCCCAATGGAGCATAGGCCGCCCACCAGTTTTCTCCAACCAACTCTGTCCTGGGCTTCCCTCTCCAGTTCTGTCCAATGTTTGTTCATTCCTCTCATATCTTTCTCTATTTCTCGGCGTAGTGTGTTCCTTGGCCTTCCTCTTTTCCTTTTGCCTTGAGGGTTCCATGTGAGGGCTTGTCTAGTGACGCAGTTGGGTGCTTTTCGTAGTGTATGTCCTATCCACTTCCACCGCTTCTTCCTGATTTCCTCCTCCATTGGAATCTGACTTGTTCTCTCCCACAGTAAGTTGTTGCTGATGGTGTCTGGCCAACGAATACGAAGTATTTTGCGTAGACAACTGTTAATAAACACTTGTATCTTCTGAATGATGGCTTTGGTAGTTCTCCAAGTTTCCGCTCCATACAGTAGAACTGTCTTCACATTTGTATTGAAAATCCTGATTTTGGTTTTTATTGAAAGTTGTTTGGAGTTCCAGATATTTTTCAACTGTAGAAATGCAGCCCTCGCTTTGCCAATCCGCGCCCTCACATCTGCGTCCGATCCACCTTTCTCGTCGATGATGCTGCCAAGATATGTGAAGGTGTTAACGTCCTCCAAAGTATCTCCATCAAGCGTGATTCGGTTGGTGCATGTTGTGTTGCATCGGAGAATTTTGCTTTTTCCTTTATGTATGTTGAGACCTACTGCTGCAGAGGCTGCTGCTACACTGGTCGTCTTCTCTTGCATTTGTTGTTGAGTGTGCGATAGAAGAGCCAGGTCATCTGCGAAGTCCAGATCGTCCAGCTGCGTCCTAACTGTCCAGTTGATACCGTACCTCCCTCCAGATGTCGACGTCTTCATAATCCAGTCTGTCTGAATAAGGACAATAATAATCCCAAAACTCTACTCTAATAGAGGAGTATGACAAACTATTTTCTTAACCCTCTGCATCACAAGTGTCTATTCTTTTCAATTTTTGAATTTGATAATTGTTTTTGGTGATAGCTTTATTCGCCTGTCTGGAAGTTTCTCTACTAGTAGACCTTCTTCCACTTGAAGTACTACTATCTTTACCTGAAAACATTGATCGGGGCTGGGGATAAACTCTACGTCTTCATGTCATATAAAGCTATCATAGTAAGATTGGTCATGCTTTCGTCCATTCGGTCAAAAAGTTCCAGATATTTTGTAAAAATCAGCATAGAACTGATCTGAGGGTGGAATTTTTGCTACCTTGTAATTTCTCTTTTGTCATGACTGACTGCATTATACGAGACGTCCGTAGCAGGGTGGAGTGATATTTCTGTCGTAGAATACTCTCCATTGTTCATAGCATTCTGTATGTAACCTTATAGTGTGTCGTGAATAGAATCTTAGAAGCTAAATTAGTAACTTACTCCATTCTGAGTGGTTCCAAAGTACGACGATTAGATGACTGATAGCTGTAGGATTTATACGGTCCTGATCAACTATTGAGTACTTCGAGCAAAAGAGGCTAACCCAAGAACACTAGAGACGAGTATTTTGTTTTTAAATATGCGGTGTTGCCTCGTAACCAGCTTTTGTGGTTAAAATAGAAGATTAGATGGCAGAACTGGAGTCTCACTGAGATAGCCATTTTTACTCTTTACTATTATGAAATTCGAGATATCCAGTCTGGTCCGCTGTACTTGGACTAACTTTTTTTACGTTGGTTTGGAGTGTGGTAATCTAAACAGACTTAAGGGTTATCAGGGTGCGTTTGTATAAGAGGTCAAGACCGAATAAACACAAATGTCACTTTGGTAGCGATGAGTAGTTATAATTCAATTTCATGTCTACGAACTATACGAGCAGACTCCAGATTAGATGAAGTCTTTCTTTGATAGCCTTTAATGGTACAGGTACGAAGATTTGCAGTAGTTACGTGGGGACCATTTTTACCGACTAAAAGATGTCAAATACATAACTGAATGACTGTCAAAAGAGAACATCAAAATTAAATTCTAAACCAAACAATCATTTTCAATTAAAAAACTGGCTACATCGGACACTAACATTTAACATTTCAACGCCCATACTAAACTTTCATAATAAATGTCGGTCCTAAATTTAGGAAAGCTTCGATTAACAATTGAGTCCGCAAGATCAAAATACAAATGAATGGGAGAGCAATCAATAGGTTTGCCACGTTCAGATTTTAGCACCACGTGCTTCGGCTGCATCCACGTTTCTGCTGGCAGAGCACAATAACACATTGCTGATGGACAACACTGATCAATACACCACAGGTTTGCAAACTTGAGTAAGTAACCTGGATTTTTGTGCGAAATTTTAAATACCGAAACTGAAACTAATACAAAAAATGGATTTGTTAACAAGAAAACGACCAGAGAGACCCACAACTGTAACGAGTAATACAAAAAGTGCGCTAACCAATATCTCTAAAAACAACGCATATGGATCAGTTAACCTCTCTAATATCTGTAATGTATCCAATATCTTTCGCGCGAGCTAGTATAAACCTACTGACTTATTTGCGCTTGGTTCTTGTTCTTTTGGTACGGTTCCAGGTATTTGGTAGTGTCCAATGGACGCGGGTATATCCAGTAGAAACACAATTGCATTAATTCTAGTCGGTTGGCAGTTGTTTGTGAGTTTTTACGTCCTGTGATTTGAATGAGTATGTTTGTTTCAGGACAGCAGGGTTTATGGATACTAGCAGCTATCTTATATCAGACCGGAGATCAGTTAGCTGCAATGTGGAGATTCATAAGAAGTCTAATACTATTAAGAATAAGATTTCATAACTAGGTAACTAAATGGATAATTAACTTTATTAATTGGCAGTGAAGATTTTATGAGTGAACGGAAGTGTAAGCGAGGGAAACAGATAATAATTTTGTGATCTTGGGAGATGACTATAATAACAACTCGTAAGTCTGAGGACATGCATTAGGCACAGCTGGTCCAAGAGGGAGATGAAATTCCTCATGTGAATAAGTGTTTATCAGATCTCTTGTTAGAGCTGTACACCGAGAGTTTGTGGCCACTGGGAGAGCATCCCAAGTTGTAACAAATCCTAATGAGAAAAAGTGTGCTCGAACCTGAGTATTCGCTCTTTGATGTGCAATCTTTTGAGGATTATCTTGAGAGGCGTGGTGGTGATGCACCAATAAGATGCTCAGGTCGGGATGGTTTGGCGAGCCTAATATGTTGTACACCAATTCCACAAGTGCTGGCGTCTATCTTCATGAGGTTTGTTTTCCAAACCCACAATCATTGAGTTGTTCGTCTCTGCACTCGACCTAAGAGCTGTAAGTCTCTTTTAAGGAGAGGTGTGACGCGTTGCAAACCCCAGGGTGTACGTGTGAGTATGCCTTAAACAACGTTAAGAATAGTTCTGGGGTAGTTGTATCCAGTTTCCTTCCCATACAATAGAGTGTTGCATTAGCGTTGGCCTCGTCCCCTACATAGTTGGAACCGGAGTCGAGGCTTTCAGTGGTTAGTAACCCGAGAGTGTAAGTATTTTGTGTCACGTCGGGCAGAATGTCTCTAACGTGTCATTTCAATTGATTCACTTTTAAACCGTTTTTCACTGACCATTCCTCAATAGATGTAAAGTCATTTTAGAGCTCAGTTGAATCCTCTTCGCTTCTAATGGACCTACAGATCTTTGCGTCGTCTGTGTAGATCATTGTGGCCGGGCTAACTTTGTTCCACAGGTCGTTATTGAATATCAGGACAAGAAGTAGACCTAAGATGGTTTCCTGTGAAACTCCAGATGTCGAGACTCGCCAGCTCGGCGTGCACTCTGTTTACCAAGTCGGGAAAGTTTCTGTGCACTTGCTTTTGCTGTTTCGGTACGACTCCAGATGTTTGGAAGTGTCTGACTTGTGACTGTCTAGTCACAAGATGCACTGATTCTATTCAGTTCAGTAGTTAGTTCTTGATCTGTATATCCTATAATTCTACTGAACTCGATTGTCTCAAGACAGTAAGGATTTCGGATATCAGCAACTATTTCATTAATGTGCTGAAAAGTTGTTGGCAAATGATAAAGGGGGAGTTTTGTCTCTGAAGTGAAGATGACTGTTTCAAGAGTAACACAAATAAATGAATTAACAAGTTTGGAGGTATCACAGATATGTTGAATCAGACAACGCTTAATCCTTAATACCAAATAAAACAAGAAGTCAACGATAGTGAGAATCTGAGATATATTTGGAGAGTCGTTGGGTTGTCAAGGAGTAAGTGAACGAAGATTGGTAGTTGTTGTCAGTAGATGTTTTGCAGTGTGTGACCGAATGACTTCAATTAGGGAGGTCGAAAAAATCTAAAAGCTGACGGAACTACTTATTTGGAAGAATTTATTTACCTTCACACGTTAGTTAAACGATAATACATAGAATGTCAATGAAAAGAACTGTAGGAGTAAAAAGAAAGTATATCTGTTATTAACCGAGATAATAAAAATTATTATTATTTTGAAGTTGTCAAAGTGTTATAATAATTTTTTAACAATAATAATAATTTATTCTCAAATAATGAACATGTTACAAGAGGTATGCCAATTTACAGGCAAGATCAAAATGTTAAGTCCGAAAACCTATTTCTTTTAAAGCGGTGTACAGTCACTGAAATATTTCATAAGATACATTGGCTCCATTTAGATGGTCTATAATGTACAACGAGAATAATTAGTGCAAGTTGCGGCGTTTGCGTTACGATGAGCTTCTTATTGACCGTGAAACAATGCAAGGTATAGCCAGATCTGCATATAACAATAATTCATGAGGTAAATGTGCCAAGAACTGGTTGATAAATTAACAGGCCCTTGGGTAAAGTAACCAAGTCTTCGGCATATATCCAGTCTAATACATAGGTATTGGAATAAGGTACTGAAGAAAAAGAAAAAGAGAACGGGGCGAGGAGCAGAATAGAAAATATTCTTGTATAAAGACGAACAGTGACTCAGCACATACGTTTCTGCATAGAACAAAGGTATGTTTACTAAGACTTTTTTCATTAGAACACTAACAGTACACCTGCATTTATGTAGGGTAATGAAGACAATTCAATAGTAAGATAACAAATGGACAAATGATCGTATGAATAGCGGAAATTCAGAAGAAGCAAATTGTTAGCAACAATATTGATTTACAGGATATAATAATGAGGCTCAGTGATCTTATGCTTCTATTTTATTTTATTTTTTTATTTATTTTTACCACTGTGGCGCAGGAAGTTATGAATGAGCTCTTTTTCTGTATAATTGTCCAGATCTTGTAATAGGATTTCTTGGTAGGAAGTTAAAACCAGTGCAAGATTACAGTCATGAGTCGTAGACGAAGTTAACAAGGAAAAGTAACATCACTATCACTGATTTGTTACATCCTGCTATATCGTAAGGAGCCGTAAGCAAACAAAATGTTCTGCTGATCAGATACACCACCCTCCCTCCTTTTATGATGATAGGCTCTCTTACGTTTAGTGGTTGATTGTAAATAATGTTTTCTAGTCTACTCTTTATTTTTTGTACACTTTTTCGGAATTAACATTCTCTACTAGCTCCAACATTACAAGCAATCCGGACAACTTCGCCAGATAATATATCCACATAGCATATCACACTGATTTAAGTAAACGAATGGTATAATTTGTATGTAAGATGAGTCAGTTAATGGGTAGTTTGGAAATAGGAAGGACAGGGAGCTGGAACGAGGAGAAAGTGAAAAAAAAAGAGTTCAAATAATGTTAAAAATTAATGAGTAAAGCGATAAGTTGGTAAGCAGGCAAGGTGTTTGGATGTTAATGAATTGGGAAATAAAAATTAATTAAATTGTTAATATCTAAACAAGAAGAAACTCACAATACTACGGGGAGTTTGAGTTCCTTGTAATTGACAGTAGTTGATCAGCATCTGCAGGCTTTTCAATTTTTCTGTCCACTAGAAATGAAAACTAAAACTGCTTTGAAGATATGAAAATAATGGTTGGAATTTAAATTTAGAGAATAGTCACGGGTAGCACCTTAAAGGTGTAACCTATAACTGTTAGTAAGAGCAGGGGGATTTTCTATGATTTCGTGATACCTGTATGGATGGCAACGCGTGCATAATGTGTTCACAGTCTGTGATTAGTTTCTAAGGTTTATCTAAATATTCGGCGGGCCATCAAAGAGTGCGTGGGGACTGAGTATATAGAGAATAATTGTGTCACAAATACGAATGATAATTGGCAACCTGTTCCACAATAGAGTGTATCGTATAACAAACAAATCACATGCGCTGGTTCGAAATCTGTAAGCAGTGTTGTGGTTCATAATTGGGCGGTATTTTACGAACGAGAGACCATTTATCAGTTTATAGAAAAGTATTAGGTTGTTTTTAAACCGACGGTGCCACAGAAGTTCTAGGGAAAGATTTTTGCATCTTTCTGTGTAGTTGAGGTTATGGCTCCATCCGAGCAGTCGCAGGGTGAAGCTTCTTTGGACATTATCTACTCTTATCTTGTCCACGATATTCATATTTGAGGAGATAAGTGAGCATTATTCAGTGAGGGCCTTACACACATTTTGAAGAGTGTAAGCTTAGCCTCACTTGTCTAGAAGTTCTTATTTGTAAACCCAATTAGTTGGCTGGATTTAGAGATAATATTTGAGGCATTTTCTTTGAGTTTTAGGCTTCTGGAGTAGCTGGTACCCAGATCATGCGCTGATGTAAGTGTCTGAACCCTAAATTTTAGTAAGAAGAGTGGTATATCATGATGATGTTTACTAAAATGCATGCCACATTCATTATGGTTAAACGGCAGCTGCCATGTTTCGCTCCAGGTATTTAAGTTATCAAGATCACTCTGAATCTTAGCTATATTTTCGTCCAGATCTTCAGGCTTATAGCTGTATACTATTTTGAGATCATCAGCATATAAGTATTACATATATCGTTTATGCAAATCAGAAACAAGAGTCGACCTAATACACTTCCCTGGATTACTCCACTGGTTATTGGTCTTGGTGATGAACGACAATCGTTGTACCTAACTATTTGTTGGCGCCCATTTAGGAATGAAGCAAACCATGTATGTAGTGGATTACTTATTCTGAATGTCTTTAGTTTAAGAAGGAGCCTTCTGCGTGGGACCTTATCAAAAGCCTTCTTAAAGTCGAAGAAAAGGACAGATAATAGAAGCCCTTTGTCTTGTTTATGCGTGATATCATTGAAATAATCTATCGGGCATAGGTCACACGAACTTGACCTCAAGAACCCATGCTGTAAGGTCGATATCAGATTGTTACGAAGTAGATGTTGGAGTAACGCTGCCTTAACTACTTTCTCCATCACCCTAGATACTACTGAAGGAATGTTGATTGGTCTGTAATTTTCAACATTCGCAGTAGGCCCATGTTTAATTGTAGTCTTCCATTTATTAGGGCAACACTCTATAGTGCATAATCCATTTTGAAGGCTTTGTTTTAGGAAAATCCCTCCATGTACATATAATAATAATAATATATTTATTCTCAAATAACTACGTTACAAGAGTCACGCCAGTTTACAGGCTATATCAAATTGTCACAAATGCTTTCACAATTACTGTAAAGTTATAGCAGTTAAATTAAGTATAAGAGTCAGTTTCTGATAGCATATTTACACCATGTCACTGACAGAAACAGTATTATACAGCCACATTTTCAATAGTAGAGTAAAAATAAGGAAGGAAGGTGCACAATATGTTCTTTTGGCGATTTGCTTGGGTAATTATCTGTAAATTTTGATCAATAATTGAACCGTTTCTTACCCAGATAAATTGCTTTCTTTTTGGATTAACCGGGCAAGGAGCGTATCTAAACTTCTAGAATTGTTTTTTTGAAATCAGAATCCACTGTGGATTCTACGTGTAGAGAGCGATATAGTAAATAGTTAGAGAAGGATAGCACACATATCATTGCTCCCATTTTTCAGCGTGCTGGCTGGAATACTATCTGGTCCTTCAATGTAAGAGTGCTTCAGAGTAGTAATTGCCTTAGAAATGTTCTGTACACTAAGTTCAACTCTGGCGATTTCACAGGAAGGGATTTGGATCAGGTGTAAATTTATTTCGACAGTGGCCGTCCCAGTTGTTTCCAATAGAAACACTCCTGTACGCTTTTCCTAGTTCCGGGTCCCAACCAACGCAAAAAAGGACAAAATTCTAGGAGAAAACGTCTCTGTATTTAGTTAAAAAATGGAAATACAAAGCCTTACGGAATTGTGTTTCTTCCAGGGTTAAGTTACTCCGCAGAGTATCCGCCACAATAACCAATAAGTGACACTAAGTCCAGCAGCCACCGCGTCCGTCCAAAAATGTGGCGGTAGCCATATTATATCAGATTTAAACAATATATGTACAGTTCAGAAGCAAACACAAAAACTTCAATATAAGTACAAAATATAGAAAGAATAACAATATACAATGATAAAATCTCAAATTGGAATCAAATAAAATACCAAAAATGTCAAAAGAAAAAGTCCGTCATATCATAGCAAAAATATGTAAACATGGAGGGATTTTCCAAAACACAAAACATTCAAAAAGAATTCTACATCAGGTATGATTCACTTGTTAGGTTTTCGTTTGTTAATGTAGCACAAAAGTGTTCGCTAAACAGCTCTGCGTTACTTTTAGGGTCTTCATACACTTGGTTGTCCTTAATAAATATGCACCCTCCTTTCACTTTGGAGCATTTAAGTTTATTCTGAAGGAGTTTTATAAGTGTAGAGGATTCATTGGTCAGCTGAACAGCCCGCTTTTCCTGTGCGATCGCCTTTTTAGTGCATATTATCTCTGCCTCGACACATATTTCAGTCATCCTTACTAATGAGGCGAAGTCATTACAGTTATGAAGTCTGGAAGCATGTCTTCGAAGACGTTTTCGTATATGATCTGGCTGTAGAATTATTTCGCCGGTGGCTGTCCTAATCGCGTCCAATAGAAACACTCCTGTACGTTACTCCTAGATCCAGGTCCCAGCCAAATCAAAAGGTCAAAATTTCTAGGAGAAAACGTCTGGTATTTTTGTTTCTTCCAGGACTAAATTACTCCGTAGAGTATCTATTACAATAGCTAGTAAGTGACACTAAGTCCAGCAGCCACCGCGTCTATCCAAAAATGTGGCGGTAGCCATATTATATCAAATTTAAACAATATGTACAGTTCAAAGGCAAACACAAAAACTTCAATATAAGTACAAATTATGGAAGGAATAACAATATACAATGGTAAAATCTCAAATTGGAATCAAATAAAATACCAAAAATGTCAAGAGAAAAAGTCCATCATGTCATAGCAAAAATATGTAAACATGGAGGGATTTTCCCAAAACACAAAACATTCAAAAAGAATTCTACACCGGCCCGCAAAATCCCTCCATGCAAAAACAGCAAGCGTTAATGCCACCTTATTTAGGGTTCCCATGTTATCCCCTAATCCACACCGGAGTAACGTGTAGGACTTACAGCAGTACGCCTACCCGCCATCCAACATGGATATGACCTATCGTGTTAACTAGGTTCCTATACTTTCCCATCAGGCCCTTGATTCCCCTATCTATCGTGGAATGACCTAACGGTAGTATAAACCTTACCCAATTAACCCATACGAACATGAACAACGCGTCGCAAAACTGGTCATATCCTATCCAAGGACTACATTCTCTATCGTGGGGACGAGTCGCCAATCCACCACCACTTGCTCCGATCAGCAGATACCATGAAGTCCGTGATGCTAACTTATCAACAGAAGTTTTTGACCCATAAATAATATGCAAGGGTGGGATCTCCAATTTTGACATTTCATCGTCTCCAGAAGACCTTAAGTAGCATGACGTAGGATCAATATTTATCCTTCCATCTCCTGATGCAGAGGAGGTTTGAACAGTGTTCATCATCGTCGGTAACTCATTTGTCACATCAGTGACATCCAGTTTATTATCAACGTCTAAATGATTCCGTTCTGCATTAGCATCCGTTTCAGCGGCACAAGACATATGCTCAACAATAGCATCGTCATCACACAGCACTGTAGACTGGCTGTTACCATCAAACACTTTCTTCTCATCATCACTCGACTGACAGTCAACCGTAATAGGAACAGTTACAGTTGCACAACCTTGTGCATCTTCAATCAACTTAACCTTCGTGACGAGGTCCGATGGCGTCGAAACACTAGGAGGCTCATTCGATGAAGTGGATAAACTAGTCCCTATAAGTGAACTGCTGACACTTTCTATATCCTTATTATCACTGTCACTACTAAGGTTCTGATGGCTACTATTTCTATGGCTAGTCGTAGCATCCGAAAGAGCATGAGGTTCAGGCTTCTTAGTAATAGTAGCATCATGTCTCCTAGGCTTCTTAGCCGTTACTGTACCACCATCACTTATCCTAGAATCTACTCTAGGTCCAGTTATATAATTTACCCTAACTGAAGGGTTCCGAAAATAAGCTTTATTCCGTTCAGTCAATCCTGCCTGGGTCTTATTCATATTTGCTGAACTCATTAACCTCTGATTACTCGAATCCAAATTACCGTTCCAGGCTTTTCGAGCAGCTAAGAGGCTTTTATCATCACACACTTCGGATCCATCTTGATGCCTACACTTTTCGCCTTTTTCTTTCTTTTCTACACTTAGAAAAGCCATCTTATCTGTTACACCAACCGGCTTCTTGCTAGGACACGCATCAAGAGGCTTTACATCGTTACGGTCACATACTCGTCCTTCATCAGCGTATGCTTTCGTGATATAATTGACAAATCTCTTATCTTCCGAGCGTGCTTTAGGTAGAAACGAAGAATCCGAATGTCTCGCACGCAGACCACTAGTAGCTTCCGTATTATTTCCTGTTTTAGCCTGATAAGCTAATCTTCCAAACCTACTACTAGCTATCTTAGCACGAGACATAATAAATTCCGTCAATTCGTTAAAATTGGGCTCTCTCTCCTCTTCGTCCCACTTGAATACTAGCTCTGCCCACTGGGCTTGCATTCGACGAGGTAAGAGCCTTACTATTCGTTCTAAAGTAGCCATAGAGTTAAGTTCAGCTGTACAATTTAACTGTTCTAAAGTTAAAGAAGCATTCTGCATTTTAATGGCCAAGTTCGTCAATGATTCAGGATCATTAAATTCTACATTCCCAGTTCTAAATAAGTCCTCTAAGGTTTCTCGCGCTATTACATGCGTCTGTCCAAAGAGCTGTTTTAGAATGGCCTTAGCTCTCTTATATCCTGATTGTGGATCCATAATAATACAACCTTCAATCGCATTTTTTGCTTTTCCCTTACAATAATGAATTAAATACAATAAACGCACTTGATCATCCTTGATTCGAGGTTCTATAAACGTCTCTATCTGTCGTATGAACTTAAAATAGTCGCGAGACCTTCCATCAAAATATGAAAGTTCAACCTTAGGTAATTCTAAACCCTCTATCGATGACTTACAATAATAAATATCAGACATAACATGTGGGTTACCCATAAAAAGGTTATCACTAACGACTTGCCTAGAGCCCTGTGATCCGTCGAGCTCTTCCACCCTCCTCATGTATGATTTTTTTCGGTTTGACATCATAAATAAAGTTCAATAAAGACGGTAACGAATACAAAATAGAGTAAATCCAAAATTCAGTTCAAAATTAATGATAAGTAGTTCCAACTTCTTCCCCCAAGGAAGTCTAGTATGATAAACGATTAAAATTCCAAATGTTTCCTTGTAATTCTTAATAATCCAAATAGATCCAAATTATATGCGTTCTGGTAAATATTTCCAAGTATAATTCACGCAAGAAGAATAAATACCAGACTGTAGAATTATTTCGCCGGTGGCTGTCCTAATCGCGTCCAATAGAAACACTCCTGTACGTTACTCCTAGATCCAGGTCCCAGCCAAATCAAAAGGTCAAAATTTCTAGGAGAAAACGTCTGGTATTTTTGTTTCTTCCAGGACTAAATTACTCCGTAGAGTATCTATTACAATAGCTAGTAAGTGACACTAAGTCCAGCAGCCACCGCGTCTATCCAAAAATGTGGCGGTAGCCATATTATATCAAATTTAAACAATATGTACAGTTCAAAGGCAAACACAAAAACTTCAATATAAGTACAAATTATGGAAGGAATAACAATATACAATGGTAAAATCTCAAATTGGAATCAAATAAAATACCAAAAATGTCAAGAGAAAAAGTCCATCATGTCATAGCGAAAATATGTAAACATGGAGGGATTTTCCCAAAAACAAAACATTCAAAAAGAATTCTACACTGGCATATATCAGTCCTTAGGAATTCTCGGTCTCCAGGATCCTAAGGGTGCAAATTTATTGAAGATGCAGGAGTCGTGGATGCGCACTGCTGAGGAGTCCCATACCAGGACGAAACGGCCGTCCAGTGCTTCCAGCTTTCTAATGGTGGTCTAACATTGATCGATTCATGGTTTCAAAAATGTGTAACTTACCAATCTTCACAACCCCTGTAATGACTATTTGTGTTGTGGTAAAATACATTGATTAGTTCGTCGATATTGTGTTTGGTAAAGCAGTAAGTCCAGTCAATGCTTTTGACGCAATTCCGGAGGTTTGACCAATCAATCCACCGAAAGTCCCCATGAAGTGTGGTGTATTTACATTTTATAGTTGTAGCTCCTATATCAAGGCTGCATATGACCATATTATGATCGCTACCTAGGAACTTTTTTCCAACTTATACAGTGTGAGGAATGAGATTGCTGATGAAAACTTAATCCAATGTATTTTCATTTTTGGTTGGGCCGTTAACATGTTGAGTCCACTCTCCAAGCCCTAAGCATTCAATAAATGATTCGAGTAGTCTAGGTGCTTTGATTTTGAACCAAGAGATTTCAGGTATGTTACTAAATCTATTCTTTTAATATAAACTGAACGAGCGTGGACACGAAAAATACCGGGCAAATTTCTCATTCAGCCAAAATAATTGAGCATCACGAGCGAAGGAGTTATTTTAGGCTTCATGAGCGTGAAATGGGTTTAAGGTGACGGAATGGTTTTATTGGATTCTCATTTTAACGGTACAAGTGGTCTTAGTGGAATATATTGGGTGAGCTTGTGAATGTGTTTGGGTGTTTTTTGCCCGAAAGGAATGGTGAGAATGCTGACTCTCTGAGGTCGAGCGAGAAGAGTGAGCTTATATTCCCAATGTGCTGTGAAGTAACTTCAGTTAAATACCGCATCAGAGATACCACAGGAGGCTCTATCCCGGAAAAATCTTCGACAAGCTGACTATGTAGTACAGTGCTGTCTTTAGTATGGTGTTGAAGGTAGTATTGGTTATAGCTACTTGGATCAGTGTTGGTTTGGTGAAGATTTTCAGTGTGCAATTGCAAGATGTTATGACCGTTTCTAAATTTTATTGTAATCGGTAAGTTAGGATATAACGAGTTTTCATTTTGACGGATGTTGCAACAATAAACCCCGGTATTATAGATATGGTGGGAGGTGGAAAACATTTTACAACCACACTTATCAATAGCTTTGGGATTCGATGAGCGGGCGGTTTATCTAGTGCTTCCATACTTAGAATCAGTCTGAATGTCCAGATAACGGTTGTACGTGGGACTGGTGAGGATGTACTTCTACCGAAATGAATAGACTGTTTAGTGTCGTTACAGTAGCCAAACTGAAACAGGAGAGTGTTTTTTGGTTTATCCGTCTTTCTTCTTCAAACAACCCATGTTTATGATGCAGAACATTTTGTTTGCTTTCGGCTCTTTAGATTGATGAGACGACTAATCAGTAACACTGAGGTTGCTCTTATAAGCTTGCTACTTCTGTGGTTCATGTTTCCAAAACTATGCTGAGGTCGCTATTCTGTCGAGATACCCGCAACATTCTTACTCAGGCGCTTACAGTATGATTTAGAGGTTGGCATTCAAAAATAATAATAAAAAAACAGTAAGACAGTGCGAGATTTAATTCATCAAAGTTTTCTTTTTACAAACTTTGATATTTCGATTTCAACGTACATAAATCCAGCTTCTTACTTCGACTTCTCTTCTATCCAACTGACACTGCACAACTCTTCCTTCTTTTTGCTGTACTCCTTTATCTGTGTGTTATATTCTTATATTCCCATAATTTAATTAAATTTAAGTGGTCAGTATGAATTTTATCTTGACTTACTACTGTATTGACTACTTCAACATGACAGGTTAAGTAGTGCTTTGGTTATATATATACACTTGCCACACTGCTGCCTTTTGCTCTCTCTCTCTTTTCTCCTTTTCAGAACCCCTTTCACGGTGGCAAATCCTTAGCAACTCTAGGGAACATGCACCCTATGTACACGACTGTCTGGATCACAGCTCGTATCAAGCGCGTTCCATATGACCTTTCCCAGCAAATTCACTATCGATCTCGGCAAATCACCAAAAGAACACATTGTGCACCTTCCTTCCTTATTTTTACTCTACTATTGAAAATGTGGCTGTATAATACTGTTTCTGTCAGTGACATGGTGTAAATATGCTATCAGAAACTGACTCTTATACTTAATTTAACTGCTATAACTTTACAGTAATTGTGAAAGCATTTGTGACAATTTGATATAGCCTGTAAACTGGCGTGACTCTTGTAACGTAGTTATTTGAGAATAAATATATTATTATTATTATTATTAAGTGGATTATTGGCAACTGACGTTTAGCGTAGTTGTACTTGAAGGCAGGTGTTCGGAGTCCAAGTGTGCATGAGGTCTTAACCAGCTCAGTTTACCGTTAATTTTAGCAAGTGAGTTCCGTAACTGTGGCATGTCACTGACAGAATTATTTGAATGATGGTGTGTATCGGATGAGTTATTCGATGCCATGGTTTGTGAACTTATAGTTTTTAACTTTAAAGGATTCTACTGACGTTAATACTGTGCTGAAACGTCAGTAAATGTTTGTGCATTACTTCTCATATCTACTAGTTTTACAGTTGGCACACCAAATGAAATGATGAGAGGGTTTTTATGCTGAGTATATACTAGTAATAGCTAAAGTAATGAGTTCTCGATTACATGGAGTGCCAAAAATTTTGAACAAATGGATAGCGACTGGAAGCAATGAGATAAGGATGATTATTAGGGATGCTAGATTTGATCTAACCAGTATTGTAAAACTAAGCCTATTGCCAAGTCTAATACACTTAGGGCGATAATAAGGGTCATTTTATGTTCAGTGTTCATAAATATGGTTGGGTTGTGTAACTGAAGAATCCTCATATTGCTTACCGTTATCAAGACTAATAATATGTTTCCTGAAGATTTTCAACATATCCCTGGCTCAGAAATGTAGTTTTTCATTTATAATTATTGCTTCTTAGGACCTCTGATTACCTTAATGTGAATGTTCACAGTTTTAGATTACTTTTTACGAAACCTCAAGAAGTTGGTCCATATCTTATTTAACACCCTAGCATTTTCAAGCATGTTGAAAATGTAGGAAGTGACTTTCCAATCTAACCCATGATGACCAACTAAAGTGCTTGAATCTTTTCCCTTTATCTTATTGAAGCAGTGTGAATAATCCTTAGCTCATATTTATAGCGTGGTTGATTATATTTATTTCATGTTTGGATTAGCCACCTACGAATCCACCATGGAATAAATGAAATTCGTGTAATTGGTCTGAACTTCAGCTCACAAACCTTCGTTTATTCAATGAAAACTAGCTAAAACGCTTCTACGTATAAGATATTTTCAGGTGATTCATACGTAACTATATCAAGAAAAAACGCTGTGCCCAGTTAAGTACATTCTTTTACGGGCTAGTTTATGTTCGTTGTTAGGCTCACTACTTTGTGACTGTAACAAATTCCAAATAGAGCTGCTGAGCAGAATGTATTCATGAACGTTCTAGCATGTGATGAGATAAATCTCCCATTGAGTTCCCATATATCATAGTTGAGCGTACCTGTGTTGTGCGACAGAGGTACTTAGAAGCTAAATACGGATTCGTTTGAGATAGTTTCTTTCAGGCAATCATTATTACAGACAGACATGTCAGTCAGGAGCAACAAGCAGATGGAAGCGAAGTGGAGAAGTCGAGTGAGCCGATTCGATGAGATCAGGTATGACTAAGCATTTATAGTCAGATAAAATATATTACTATCTCATGAGTATCTATACATTCTAGTGTTTTTTTCTGTTGGATAAATACACTTCGTTTCCGTTGAAGTTCCTCTCGATGAAGCTTAGTCGTGCTGTGGTTAGAAAAATTAAAGTTGTCTGATCCTACTACATATTATCAACATCAATGGGTTCAACTGTAGACTTGACTACTTTACTGACGGATGGTGATCACTATAAATGAATTTTCTACCCTAGCAGTTCACGCCGGCTTCAATAGGTGCAGGTTGGTACGCACTGGCCCAGATCCGTAATAAAAAAAATAATTCTGGAAGAAAACGGTCTTTATTCAATATAAAATGGAAACACAGACAATTACCCAACAATATTACACCTTCTAAATCCAATTTACTGCGGTGGGTATCCGTTTCTGGAAGAATAAGTGCTTCCAGTCCGTAATGTTGAGGTATCAAATCCAAATATGGCTGTAGCCATATTATATATCAAATTTAAACAACATATGTACAGTTCAGAAGCAAACATAAAAACTTCAGTACAAGTACAAGATATAGAAATAATAACAATATACAATAATAAAATCTCAAAATGGAATCAAATAGAGTACCAAAATGTCAACAGAAAGAGTCACTCATATCATAACACAAATAACTATACATGGAGGGATTTTCCAAAAAACAAAACATTCAAAAAAGATTCTACAATCACCATGTATTTTATCCTAGACTTTGAGCACAATTTAAGATGTTTCTGCTCCAACCCATCCTAATAACTAGCGGATATATATTTCACCAATCTAGATTTAAGATCTGAATGAATTTGTCAAACAATGTAGATGAATTAGTCAAGAACTAGTAGACGAACTGCAAGACTACGTTCGAGGTTGGGACACGGATACTCACCTCATAATCAACATGTAATCCAACACTTTGCTTTCCTTGGAACGGCGAATAAATCGTAAAGGTGCTTCGGCTCAGAAAACATCTTCAAGACCTGTTCCTACTACTGAGTCATGAACTACTTTAGTTTCAGTACATAAAAACATGAATAAATATAAAAAGACTGTAGCTATATGCCTCTAGATTGAATGCCAGAATGCCAAACTCAGTCAAGGAAGGGAAGTGATCGAAGTTAATTATAATATCGTGTGAAAGATAGTTGGGATGTTGAGTAGTGATTTGAATTGGTCGATAGCGTGGTATACTCTATGGTGATCTGGTGCGGTACCTTCATAAACGATGTGCTAATTATGACTACCGAGGTCAGGATTAATGTCGAAGACTTGGAAAACTGTTCATTTTGGAAATTTATTAGTCTCTTCAAGAAGTATGTAACCTCACCTAGAGCACTATATCCAAGCACATAAATTGTCTTATTAACGGTATTATAATACTCAAACGCGTTCATCGGGTTGGACATGAGTTCGTGGCTGGTGCTTCGAAACGCTCCTGTAATGAGTGTCTGAAAAGCCTAAATCTCTCTCCCTTATCTAAGAACACGCAGAGCTCATATTGACATTCTATCCGTTAAATGACGATTCAGATGTTAATACGTATTAGTCTTTTTCTCCCTTCGAAATCAAACCTCTCCAAAGCCACAGCAAGAACATTCGAAATCTGTGATCAGATAAACTCACAGCGGTATTCTGATTTTACTATTGCATATTCAATTAAAGAAACATCATACTCGAACAAGTGATATCACACTCAATAGCAAACGCTTTCAAGGAGTAGTAAAAACAAGCTGCAAGAACCAAATACAAGCCTGTCAAACAATCTTTACTGCCAATTAATAAAGTTAATTATCCATTTAGTTACCTAGTTATGAAATCTTATTCTTAATAGTATTAGACTTCTTATGAATCTCCACATTGCAGCTAACTGATCTCCGGTCTGATATAAGATAGCTGCTAGTATCCATAAACCCTGCTGTCCTGAAACAAACATACTCATTCAAATCACAGGACGTAAAAACTCACAAACAACTGCCAACCGACTAGAATTAATGCAATTGTGTTTCTACTGGATATACCCGCGTCCATTGGACACTACCAAATACCTGGAACCGTACCACGCATTTCATCAGGTTGTGACAAAATCCGCCCTATAATCTTGCAACAGTGTGCTGAAGCCCTCTGTTCACCGTTATGCAACCTGTTCAGGCATTCACTGGGGTCACACCAATTCCCAGCGGAATGGAAACAAGCTACTCTCTCTCCAATCTTCAAAGGAGGAGATAGAAAGGACCCTGCCTGGTACAGACCGGTCGCACTACTACCAATATTATCAAAATTTATGCAAGGGCTAGTGGACGAACAAATGAGGGAGTACATGGAAAAGAATAAAATACTCCATGATGCTCAACACGGGTTTTGGAAATGCAGGTCGTGTGCATCTAATCTCCTCATCGCATGGGACAGTTGGACATCCTGTTTAGACCGTAAAATAACGGTACACGTAATATTCCTCGAATTTGTAAAGGCTTTTGACACAGTACCTCACGCAAGCCTAATCCAAAAGGTTGTGGAAATGGGCTTCACTGACCCACTCCTATCTTGGCTCAAAACTACCTTGAGAATAGAAAGTTTCCCACCAAGGTAAACAGAGTGCACGCGAGTTGGCGAGTATCCACACAGGGAGTTTCACAGGGGACCATCCTAGGCCCACTTCTCTTCCTGATATTTATTAACCACCTGCTAGGCTCAGTTAGCTCACCGGCATTGATCTACGCAGACGATGCGAAGATCTGGAGGTCCATTAGAAGCGAAGAGGATTCGACTGAGCTTCAAAAGGACCTTACATCTATTAAGAAATGGGCAGTGAGAAACGGTTTAAAACTCAACCAAACGAAGTGCCACTTGATGCATTTCCTGCCTCATATGACGCAAACGACCTATACCCTCAATGGAAGTTTGCTCCCTAATGTCTCCTCAGAGCGCGATCTCGGTTTAATAACCACAGAAAGCCTCCACAGCAGTCCAAACTATGTAGGGGACGCAGCCAAGGCAAATGCGACTCTTCACTTTATGCGAAGACAGCTTGGTGCCATGACCTCGAAATTATTTTTAACCCTGTTTAAGACGTACGCGCGCCCACACTTGAAAGTTAACAACGTCATCGCACCCTCTCTGCTTAAAAGAGACAAAAATCTCTTGGATCCAGTGCATAGACGAGCAACCAAATGGGTGATAGGGTTGAAAAATAAACACTACGATGAGAGACTCCAGCTCTTGGGATTATTTCCACTGAGCTACGGGAGAATCAGAGGTGATCTGATAATGGCGTACACCATATTAAACACGCCAAACCATCCCAATGTGAGCATCTTACCGATGCATCACCACCATTCCCCTAGAGGCAATCTTCGAAAGATTGCACATACTCATATTCGTGCACAGTTTTTCTCATTGCGAGTCGTCGTAACTTGGAATGCTCTCCCAGCTGAGGTAGTTACAGCCCCCTCAGTGGACTGCTTTAAGAAGAGACTTGGTAATCACGTACTCACATACGGACAATCATCTCCCCCTTGGACAAGCTGTACCTGATGCATATCTTGAGACCTGCTAGTTGTTATCATCGTCATCTCCTCAGATCACTCAATTAATCAATCTCGCCTATTATCTCTGTTTTCTCTCTCTTGCTGACACTTCGGTCCTCGTTCACAATCTTCACTACCAATTAACAAACTAAATTCATTTATATATTACTCAGTTCTGAAATTTTATTCATATTAGCATTAGAATTTTATGCTTATCATCCTTATTACTCTCCACATTGCAACTAATGATCTCCGGTTTGGTAATGTGACGGCTGCTGTTATCCAGAAACCCTACTGCCCTGAAACAAACGTTTTCACTCAAATCCTGAGACATACAAACTCACAACCAACTGCCAACTGACTAGGGTTAGATAATCGAGTGACTAGACTCATATTCATTAGACACTACCAAACACCTGGAACCGCACCGAAAGAACAAGAATCGAGCGCGAAAAAATCAATCCGTTTACACTAGCTCGTGAAAAAGATATTGGATATTGGATTGTCCTTGTCGTTTGGCGGTCTTCGGGGATGTCGCGCCTCTTTTTTTACAACCAGATTAAAGATGTGATTAATCGTCTGCCGTCTCATTATAGAAGGAGGTATTTACAGAACCAGCATGAATTAGCCAATGAAAGAGTGTGCAATTCATCACTGCTTAAAGATGACAAGACAGGAAATGTGTATGTTGACTTCATTCTCTTCGCCAACTTTTTTTATCTAGACTTCCTAGTTCATACTTTGATACTCCTATGAAAATTGTCTATCCTCCTGAGTCTCAGAAGTGCCTATGGGGTGGTGAAGGTATCGTCCAAGGTTATTGGGAGAAAGTAACCCGGAGACCGAGGTTTGCTGAAATATCCGTAATTTTTCGAAAGATTTCCTAAGACATGGAGTCCCGTTCTCATGGAAAATCTGTTTCACAGTGAAATCCTAAACCGTTGGATGACTATCATAGTGACAGATAGTGCTCTAAAACAAATCGAAAAGGCTAATGGTTTTGATTTCTACATACTTTCGGTTTGTCCGTACAGACATTATGTGATCTTTCTTAGACTCCAGAATCAAAACTCAGAAGTCGACTGGGGATGCATTTAAAAAGAGACATGTTAGTAACACTTGCAAGAGCCGAGCAGGATGGTCACATGAAAAAGAGCTGGCAAAAGTATTCTAAATTTATCATACCTGTAAGTCATATCACTTAGCATGCATCTCCATTTTCACTGTCGTTTGGCTTGTAATGGCTCGTAATTGCTGTGGTGGTGATCATAGCCACTCTTGACACAATCGCCACTTAAAGTTGTTAAGTGACCTGTGAATCGTTAACTTCTTTGGTGGCTACAGAGCGTCCGAGTAATCCTTCTGAGTAACGAGTCGCGCTTACCTTTTTGGATTACTGCAGTTCAGCAGGTTTACTATTCTGGGAAATGATTAGACACGCTTTTCCTCCAAATTATTTCCAGTATGGATTTCTTATGCACTAGATGAGTGAGCATAAGCAGTATCACACCAGTCAAAATCCTCACATATGTCCAAATCTTGTTCGAATTGTGGGGAAATAGGTCCAAAAATCAGTCATTCCGAAGTCCGTCATTTTTTGACAGATTTATGTTAACATCTGACATCAGAACTATTTGGTTACTGTCCGATTATCTGTGTAGTTCCAGAATGTATATGTATGGTTTTTTACCTGTGGGAAGTGAATTGCTGACAGGTGGTGTCCCTAATCGAATCCGATTATTTAGATGTTAATATTACCACTACTAGGTCAGTAGTGCATGCTTTGTCTAAATTAATAAGTACTAAATAATTTACTACTTCACGCAGGTTTAATAACTAAGACTGACTTCAGGAGAGCTGCTGTTGTACTCCGGTCATGAAGAAGAAAATGCCTCACACGAAAGGAGTTGCACTGATGCAATTCAAAGATGCACAGAAGATACTTAAAGGATGCGGATCTCATGGACCAAAGATCATCAAATCGTCCTTCAAAACAAAGAAAGACGAAACTACATTGAATGTTATACAATACTATGCTCCTACCAACAACAACAAATAAGACGTTAATGCTCAATTCCAATAGAGGTTGCAGTCAATCGTCGATGGATGCTCATCAGAGGATTTGATCATTCTAATGGGAGACATAGATGCCAAAATTGGGATGGACAATACTGGATATGAAGACATGGGACGACATGAACTGGGAGAAAGGAACTTAAGTGGTTGGAGATTTGCAAATGCTGGACCAAATTTGATCATATCGCTATCAGCCGCCGATGAAGGGGTTCAATAGAAGACTTTCGCTCCTTTTGGGGCACATGTTTATATTCAGATAATGCTCTAGTGGGATCACGTATTTGTTTGTGACTTACCAGACATAGGAAAGACACCACAAGAAAACCTTGTAGGGTTATACCTAATGATAACAGAGCTATGAATATATTTCAGAAACAACTAGAAAAACGGTTAATCGACCGTGTAAGTGATTCCCATCCGGAGGCAGCTTGGAATGATTTTCAAAATGCTTTGGAAATACCAGTGATATCTGCTAGCAAGTTAAACCATAAGGGTAGGAAGAAGCCGTGGATCTTAGTAGCAGCTTAAGCGCAAGCTGATAAGAAGCCTACGCAATGATCGCGAACAGTGGTTGGTAGCGAAACCAAGAGCGATGGAAAAATCAGTACACGACTGTTCCGCCTTATAAAGGAAACCGGCATTAGAAATCCGTCTATTAGTGAAACTATCTCAGAAAAGTATGGTCTTATGATTCATTCTCAACCCAGGAAATTGGATCAACGGGAAGAACACTTCAGGGCTCAGTTCAACTGGTCTTCAGCCACACTTCGGTTGCCCACAATCTCCAGTCATCCTGAATGGCAAATCGATATAAGTCCTCCGAGTCTTTACTAAGCTGAGAAAGTTATAGGAAATCTGAAGCAAGGGCGAGCAGCAGTTCCTAATAGATTGACCCCTGAGATTATGGCGAACTGTCGTCGGAAATATATTACCCCGAATGGCATTCGTCAAGATTGTCCACCCTCTCCATTCCCGTTTATCTTTGTCATAGACATGCTTACAAAACAATTTCCTCGTCTGATTTTTCTTGAACTGCATTTTTATCGGGAAATTCATTTGTAGACTTGGAATATGCCGATGACATAGTTGTACTTGGTGAAGATGCTTAAAAATGCAGTCTTCTGACTACCCTAAGCAACAATGCATGTATGTTGGGGATGCGGTTTCGCCCCTCGAAACGCAATATGTTGCTTCACGATTGGCTTCATCGGCATCTGAACTAGTGATAGGGAGGGAATTAGTTGGGCCTGTCGACCGCTTCACTTACCTCAGGAGTCTCATCAGTGGTGATGGCCTGGTGACTGGCGAAATCTCGGCACGGATACAGAAGTCTCGACTTGCTTTCGCCGACTAACGTCACTTATGGTGTAAGCGAGATGTCCGTTCAGGTCTGAAACCATCCTGATTTTCTTGAGTCTACTTTTCACTAGCTCTAGTTGGGAGTCGAAGTATTATTGAAGCATGTATCTTAGACAATATTAGTTTGACTGATTTCTCTTTAATTGTCACAAGAGGAATTCGGCCTTTGTCGTAGACCGGGACAATCAGTGATTGGGACCAGTCGGATGGTACTGCAATGTTTATTTAGTGGAATTTCATCTACCAAATATGAACGGTTCAATCATAAACCCATAGCCAGTGTATTTTTATACTGACTAACTCTAAAGTGAAGTTTAAGGAACAATATTTCTGAAAAAGTGTCAAATGAACAGAAAAGCAATCCAGTAAAGGGAAGTTTAACACATTATACTTCACATCATTGCGTCTGTCATACTTAAAAAATTTGATAATAAATTTAATCGTAACTCACTGTAAGTCAAATGGCCATTAAAATTCTCAGTATATTTATCAGCTATTTTTAACTTATTGACTACTTTTCAGTTTTCATTTGAAACATTTTTAAAAATGCGATCTCTAAGTTTATCGGTATTTAGTGCACTGCTTTTTTCACAAGTAATCACAGTGTTGTTATATATTCTTAGCACACCGTAAGGTTATGGTGTTATTAGGTTTTGCTTACCACCTCGATATTGATGAACCTGTTATCTTATTGATGGAATAATGCAGGGTAATATAGTTTATGATGCAATTTTACTAGTAATACTTGATTCACTCTCTACTTTCCTCACCAGAGTAGAAAATGTTGATTACTACACACTGCTCATATATTTTTCTTTCTTAGTTTTTGCGATTGTCTTGTAGAACAGTGCTACATCTAAAATTGACGAACACTGCAGCTTAATAATAGTATCTTAAATATTTAAAGTACCTAGAACTGTTAGCAATAACTGAATAGAAAAATCTTAGTAAATATGTATCTATTTGCTTCATTTTTGAGTTACCAATATTTGTCATTATTTTTTCTCCCAATACTCGATTTTGTTTCATTATCGAGTGACTAGCGAATCACGATCCGGTTTCAAACAGTTCCAATAATTTCAAAAAAAGCATTTCTTTGAGGTTTATTTAAAGTTACTTTTTACGTTACACTGGGATTTGAGGAAGAACTATTGAAAGTCGAGGTACTCGCAACAACTGCCTTATCCAACCCACTGAACCAAACTTAGAACTTCCAGAACTGGGAGTAAAGATGATATCTCTACATCACTGGTTGAGGGTCCAGTGATCCATGTCTACAAATTCAGCCAGTTCGCAATATAGAATGATCACTTTTTTGCACATATTAATTTGTCTGTATGCCAATCAAGTTTTATTATTTCGTACGTATTGTTTTGGCTTTTTTCTATGGTAATCCTAATACTGATACCTTTGCGCAGTTGGAAGAAGCTGAATGGATTGGTTTAACACTTGAAGAAGCTGTCAAAAAGCAAATGAAAATGGAATATGAAAAATCCAGAAGTCAGATAAAACCACTAAAATTCAGTCTAGCGGAAAAGCTGATTTTCTCTTTAAGAAACCCTGTTGAAAATGAGAAAGGTTAGGTAAAATTCCATAACTAACCGTTATGTATTATGCAACACTTTTTGTAAAAGTAGAATTCTAACTTTCTGTATCTGTAAGTATGGCTTTATTGTTTGGAAGGTACAATCTAAACAACTATATATTTTTGATAATTTCATCAGATTTCGTAGTTGCAGTTAGAATATCTCAGGCATTTTTCATTGAGAACTAACGCTAGTTACAGAATTTTTGATTGTCAGGTAGAATCAAAATTTCAGTCAACGGGGCGAATTGTATATTTTTATTCAAGTTTTAGGGCAACCTCGACGAATAAAGTATGAAAAACGCTATCAGTAAAATAGCCTGTTACTACGGATCCTACATCTTTAATGATATAACCTCTAATTATTCTCAACACTGAACAATAAACATCTCTCCTTCTTCACTATTTATGCTTAGATAAGGACGAAGAAAAGTCATCCAGCTACTCGTCTTGAATTATCAGCTGATAACACTTTGACAATGAATTTATGTGAAGTGTCTCCTATCTCAGAGAAGCTCAGATTTGTAACATAAGAAGGAATTCATCATCATTTTGTATCTACTTTGTATAGTCGCTAAAATAAATTTTTGAGAAATCTACTTTTTAAATGTTGCTTGTGATTGTAACTGTTTACTAAACATTTTATCGCAAGATTATCCTAACTGGAAATAATTTTTTATGAAAAGCATATATAACGGATGATTATTCTATTTCACCATGCACAGCTTAGTTATCATTTACTAATAATCGGGAGACGAATTTGACCAACTAATAATCAACAAACTCCAAATCTACTAGAAGGAATGTTTTTACCGGATCCTAGAAGATAATTATCCTATCCTTATCCTAATCGTATAATATCTGGACTGTGTGTGTTTCAGAATGTGATTTTCGTCATTATGTTTTCTATTCAAAACTAAAATTTTTATCAATATTTCACCCCTATTGAGACACGCTTTATTACCTAAAGGTTATCCAAGTGCACTAGAAATGGAATTTTAAACCTTATGTAAGACCACATTCAGCCTTGTTAAACACATTAATGATGTATACTTAGTGCCATACAAGTTAGTTAAGTGACCACGCGGATTTCACTTTATGACTGATGTTGATAACTATTGAGATGAGTTTATTCTTTTGGATTAATATCATGACTATAAAAATCAGTACGTGGACTTTTTAAAAACTCTGCTAAGGTTTTCGGATTGAAGTGACCTTTTATGCAACAATTTCACAGATGTATTTTATTAAACCAGCAGTCTTTGCTCATGCTCTGTTGCACCCATCATAATATGCACGACTACTTAAGTCTAACAGTCCATACCAGTTAAATATTATGACACATGAGGACATCTGCATACAGTTTCTTTTATTTCTAACAACTATACAAATGATTAAAAAATTCAAATAATTAAGGACAGGTTTATAGGAAGTAGTACAGCTCACTAGTAATCACTTCAAATATGGCAAACCCTATATTCTGTAATTTTTACCGAAACTATTTACAATCTGGAAACAGGCATTTGTTCCAGTATCGTCGGACCTATGATTCAGAAAGTACACTTTTCCACAAGCTGATGTATTCGTATCAGAATGGAACTTGGCAAATTTGTCTTATGACGCATGAAATGGAATTTAATACTTAGGGCTGATAAACGTTGAGAGATTTGCTTCGATGATCCTTATCTCAACTCAAACTACATAAATGTCAAGGAATCATGTATTGCCCACCAACTGGTGCATTTAAGTTTCAACTACGTACAGTTTATCTTCAGACCCAGTCACATTGCTGACATCTAAATTATGCTGACTCATTTTGTGTAACGTATACGTCGATCCAATACTAAGATTCATAACTTTTATTTTAAGTAGTGATGTTCGGTGATTGAAGGGAGCAAGCAAGAAACGCCTGATCTGTTTTTTTATCGGATGAACACTTCTTGACAAAGATGTACCTGACTATTCAAAGGAGTTAATGCTGGCTGCGAGATTTGAACCGTCGTTATGCAGTATTAAAGTCTGAGACGTTACCACTGAGCTGTTCGACCTTCTGGAGGATTGAGTTTTCTATATTGATCATTGTGTACTGCTGATTAGTTTCATACTCTGTCTAACGCTGGTTGGCACTCGAATTCTGTTGATCAAGTAAGTATCTTGCACCCGATTGATGAAGTCCGATTAGGACTAAGAATTTGAAAAACATATTGGTTATAACTGATCAATCCATATAATGTCGGGCTGTCTTATTACAGAAAAATTAGAGTTTGATATGTTCAGGATTGCACTACTGTTCGCATTCTTGAGATCGATTGTATCTGAAACTAAAAATCTAAACTAAGCTCGGACTTGCTCCTTTATTGAAGCAGTAAGTTCAGCGAAATCTAAATTTCTTCATGATAATGAAAGAATTGTCTTTCACGCCTAGTAATGGATTAAATTTTGCAAATCGATCAAAAGTGTAATTTTTTATTCAAATTTCACCAAGTGAATAGTTCTATCGATAAATTTCAGAGAATCTACAGCAATCTGTCCGCAAACCTAATTCAGTACCATTGAATATACTATTGATTGAAGATTTTTCTTTTGATATTGCCTTAAAAATGCTTCCACCAGTGATTTTTATCGCAGTTCTCCCAGGAGATTATAACGGCACTAAATTTCTATCGGCCTTAGTTGGCATGTGTGCATCCTGTAGTGAGTATGAAGTCCGTGATTTCGCTGCTATCCGTTACTGTCGATTAATCAGCCAGTAATGAGAATAGGGTTTCTCATTAAGTCAACTAAAAAGACATCTCGTAAGACTATGGTATTTCCAGATGCTTAAAATGCATTAATTTTCCTAATTTGTGCAATTTCACTTGTATGCATATATAAAAAGTCATTACGAATTACGACTTACTTCCGTAACATTAACGAACCAATCATGTTCAAATATTTCCCCTATTAATCTATTATGATAGTGTATGAATAAAGGCTAGTTGAATGCAGTCACTTGAATTAAAATTTTAAGAATCCAGTAGAGAAATCAAAATCATTTATTAAATTAACGAATAAGGTATGCAAAAATAACGGTTTGTACTGACAAATTAAAATATCAACAAAAAGATATAAAAATATCTAGGGAGAAATTATTGGAATAGAAGTAATTTTATGATGTAAATGAAATAAATTATAATAATTTCAGATTGAATTTTTTGACGTTTGTTTTCTAATCTTATATTTACAATTCACCTGCTATCACTAAGTTCACATATCTTGCGGCTAATGATGGATCCCATTCAACACTCTACAATATATGAAACAATGAGAAAATTATCAGAAAAAACCAAGAAAATTTCATCGAAATTCAATGTAAAGTGTTAGGTTATTTTGTTTGAACTTAATAGATATTTGATAACTTGTTTATTTTTAGATATGAAAGTCTTGGGTTATATCATGACTTCATGTTCGGATCCTGCAAGAGCTGAAGACGTTGAGGAACTTGGACTAAAATAGATTGCAGTTGTGCTTAGTTTCTGTTTTTTACTATGTCCTGGTCTTAGCATCATCGCTAACTCCCCATTCCTTTATTTAAATGCATATTTCTGCAGCTGAGATTTCTATTGCATTTTACGTTATTTTGCTCCTTGTTCTATTCACTTGTTAATCTGGTCACTTTACCCCAATTACATGAAGTGGTGTAAAGAATGAAGAATTTCAGATCTGCTGCTGAACTAGTTAGAATTTGCCACCTCTCTTTTTCATTGTCATTTCAGATGAACTGAAACGTGCATAATGTCATATTTTTTCTTAAATAATCAGTTTGTAATCTCTCTACTCGGTGATGTAAAGTAGTTGAAGAAAGCAATCATACTCTTTGTCTGTTCCCTTATTTCCATTCACTTCGTTCATTATTATCGTATCAATCTACTTTGTCATGTCAATTAAGACATTTGTTAATATTTTTCCTTGTCTTTATTTTGAAGTATCTTTCTAACAAGTCACAAATTTCCTATTAGAATACAATGAATTCAAGTGGTATGTAAATTGACGTCACATCATTCTGATATTGCAAAACACCATTAACCTGTCATCAAAATTTTTTGAATAAATATTAAATAGATCACCTGATTAGGTATGTGGTACTCTGTTGGTTGTAATATACTTTCCAATTTAATAATAATGATAATAACTCTATGGACGTCGTTGGAATGACATGTTATTTTTGTATCTCAAAGAATTACGAGATAGATGTTTTTGATGAAAGGCATTCAGGAAACTTAAGTAAATTAAATGAAATAAAAATGTAAGTAATTCAAAACGCATAATTCTTGGTTGCTTTATTTGTTAAAAGGTATAGAAATAACAATAATACAATTAAATAAATTAGCTGCATAAATGCGATACATGAAGTAGATATACAAACCTTGGAAAATAGCTGAGCAGCTAATCGTTCATCTTTTTTTACACCTTTACCACTTTTTAAGCATAATGCATAAAGAAAACATGCCATTGACATAGCTCGATACTGAAATGTTTGTATACATTCCGATGTTGTCATGAAATTACCACAACTCACCAGTCTATAATTAAAAAGCAAAGCATAGAAAAACATTTACGAGAAATAATAATAATAAAAAATGATGTTTGCAAAACTTGTAAAAATAACACGAATTATTGGAATAGATAATTTTTAAAAATTAGGTGAAAGATAATTTTTGTTTATCACCATGGTAGCAGTTCTTATAATGATGAAATAATTTATATCAACTGAGAGTTCGTCATAAAGCGTAGTGAATGAAGAAATTTACATTAGATAACTAATTATTACTTCCGTTTTTGATGAAATTTCCTACAAAACGACAACGTGAACTTTTACTTGGTAAATAACAACTTGCATTCATAGTCAGTTACAACGTAGAACTTCGTACGTGTGTACATAAGTTCATGTTGCCATACCACATTAGCACAGAGACGCAAATGTCAAATCAAATCCCATAGTGATAGACATAGTAGAGGTATTAATGGTAATGAAGAAAGAAGACTAGGGTTTGAAGATATTATTCAAGAAGTATAATTCAGTGAGATAAGGTTAGAAAGACGAGGGTAGAGGTGCTGACGAATCCAGAAGATTAGGATTTGAGAGAGCTCAAAGAATGGATGCACTTGCGCCAATGCAAACGATTTTGAGCCATGTCGTTCAAGGTCTCTAACCATTGGTGACTGTCGTCTCGCGGACCCCAACTAGATAGTCTACATCTACCAACATGACTCAGTCCACTAGTCAGTGACTTCATGGATTCGTGCCATGTTTTGGTCTGGCTGCCCCTAGCTTTCTTCCAACCTACTCCTGCACCACAAAACATAGCTCATCGAGGCAGTCGGCGGTTAGCCATACGTAACACATGTACCAACCACCTCAACTGATGATTGATTTGCCATCCTTAGTTCAGGTGCCGATGAATAGTCATCTTTCGGTATGTTTGTTTGATTATTACCTTAACCGATTTCATTCTAAATAGTTCTCACGTTTTAGTTAGATATAGTGTTTGTTGACTATACATGATCTAAAAAATAATAAATTTTGCATTTGACAGTGATAGCAAGAAATTATCCGAAACTGTTTCTCATGGTCAACAAAAACTCTTTTTCTGCTATACATCGAGATTTCATACTAATCATTTAAACACTGTAAGCTAATAATGACTGAATAGTATTTTTGATTTTATCCTGTAGACTGTTAACAGTTCACACTTATAAAAACCTTCAGATTAAAACTAGAAATATGAGATGAACTTTCGGTGAATACGGATGTCCGGCAGAATTCGTTACAGCATATCAGGTTTTATAGTGCATTAGTAAACCTCAATAAATTGAAGTGTAATTCGATAAGCAGGTGAGATCAATGGGTAGTTAGTTGTTTTTTGTTTTAACCTCAAATTTCTTTGTGGTATAGAGGAGATTATTTAGACCGTTAGTTAATCTCATGACCTCCATTAGAACTACTTCGATAAAAGGTTTTAAAAGTGCTATTAGTATTCCATTAAACGAACACATGCATCCGAATTTTAAATTAGAAATGCTATTTTAATAATTCACCTTAACAAACTTGACAACTGAACCTCAAAAATGTTCAGTAGTTACTCTAGTGGTCTAAGAAATTCTAAACCAATAAATTATTCCTCTCTTCAACCACTAAAACGACAATGTTTAGCTGAACTAAGAATTAATGACGTTGAATCAAATGAACCAACTGATCACTGTTTCATTCAACAATATCAGTTCATTTAAGGAACAAACATGCAGATATAAGATGCTTTGTAAGTATGTTGTTATCGCTGTTATATAGGTTTAATTAGAGAAAGAACGATGAAATTGACTTTGATATTTAGGATTAATAAAATACGCACGCAGTATACGGAAACATCATTCACGAATGAAGTGTCTAATGATAAGAGCTGTATATTCTAAAAAGGCTAAATGAGTTCCGCTGTTTTTACTGACGAAAATAAGTAGTTTTGATATTCAAGAAAATAGTTCGGTTAAGATAAAACATAGGAACTATCAAACTGAAATATTCTGCTTTCGTTTATAATTTTGCTCATTTTTTCGCATTTTAGTCCCATTGCTATTTTAAACTAGTTTTTGAGAACTGTATGCCCTTGAGATTGACTGGTATTAATTTCATATATCTTATTATAAATTCAAAACATTTTACTGTCTAGAATCAAAACACAAAATTATCCAGACAATATAAACAAATAAATCAAACATGTTTCATTTAGATAAAATGGTGCAAATAATATATTTTGATAAATAAAACCACGTATTACCTGCTAGCCAAGTAACATACATTTGTAAACATTTTTCGTCGATAGTAAAAATAAATTAAATTTGCTTTAGCATATAAACTGCCTTTGGCTGAAGCTTCAGATAAACAGAATAATGCATTATCACAATTTTCTTTCACACCTATTCCATATAAATACATCACACCTAATACCGCTAAATAATAAAAATAGATAAACGAAAATATGAATAGTACTAAGTAGGTGTTCTTTCTAGAACATTTTACTGTTACAATCATCTTTCAGAGTACTGACTAGATTGCTTGTTTATGTTGAAATGTAGTTTACATTTAGTTCTAAACGTATTTTAAAATGAAATTCTACGGAACATTATCAAAACCTGAAGTTTATGAGGGCGCTTTTTTAAAATGTGATAACTTCGATAATCTATTAGTTGATGTATGGAGAATAATCCCTTTCCTAACTAGACTTTAGGTCAGAAGGATGATTTCGGCTTCTGGGAACAGATTACTTCTGCAAACATTCATTCTTACAGTGCCTAAAATAAAATACTGTGTTTTCTTTTTGATAAATGACTATCAATCTAAAGGCTCATTTCAGCATGAAATAATAACTAAAATTTCAATAAAGTTTGAACTCCTTATCCAAAAATGATATCTCACAATATAGTGATGATCAATTCAATTTATGAAATAGTATTGAGAACAGCAAGTTTTGTAATATTATATCCCAATATGATTCTAAAAGGGTTCATACAAAGTGAATCAAACTTTAATTAGTATTATACACGATTCATAGTCACTATCAAACTGATTATTTTTGAATATTTGAGTGAAGTATAGTTCCATATCATTAGCTAATATATGTGACTTTGCAGATAACTGATCTTCAATCCGAGAAACCAAATGACAAAGCTGTCCGCAAGACTTGAATTCCTGGATTCATTCCCCTATATATTGGATAAGAAAGCTGTTGGTAATTTTCGAAATAAAACGAAGAACCTAATTTTCTCACATCCTGGTTTTCAGTTGTGTTAATGATCTCGATTTTACGACCCAGCTAGCTTATTGCTTAGTATTCCTCAACACTGTTAAGCACTCAAACAATCACCAAAAATTTGAACACTACATACTGACAAATAAAGTTGTATGCGAAGGAATCATACCATAAAAGCGTTAGCTCATAGTATTTACGCAAGAATATTCTAGAACCTGCTTCAGCTATCCACTAGCACTGAATGGCTAAGAATGGGCCAATCAGCATGCCCAAACATAACCCTGAATCGGACATGCATTCATCCAATCTACGTCCTACTAACAAGTCGTTTTCCATATGATTCTACGTTACAACTTGAAAAAAGGCAGACCGAAAATTTGTAGCGATTCAATTTCAATAAAATTAATTGAATGTAGTTCAGCTGGAAGTATTTCAAAAAAGTATCTGTTCTACTAAATGGAGAGGAAACTACCAAAGAAATAATTTCAGTTCGTCATGGGGTTCTGGAGCTCAGGAGGTACCATCACAAGTAATGGATCACTGTTGATACACTGGATAAAATTCGAGAAAGGAGGAACAAGAAGACTCCAATTAACATCAGCTGAACAAGAGCAGACTAATCCAAAGAAAAGCTGAATACACAGTAACAATCAAGCAAGTAAAGAGGAGCATCAGAGTTGACAAACGTAAATATGTGGAAGATCTAGCAGTGACGGTGGAAAAGGCAGCACGAGAAGGAAACATGGAACAATTATACGATACAACAAAGAAGCTCGCTGAAAACTATCGTAAACCAGGACGACCAGTGAAAAGCAAGTAGGGCAAAGCGATCACCGACGTTGAAGAACCGCGAGACAGGTGAGTAGAGCACTTCAAGTAACTCCTGAATCAACCAGCACCACTGAACCCACGGACCTGCGAATCAATATTGACTCACCGACAATTGAGGAGAACAGCACGGCTATCCAACAAATCAAGAGCGGCAAAGCAGCGGGATCTAACAACATTCCAGCAGAGGCACTAAAAACAGACGTATCAGCAACTGCGAAGATACTCCACATCCTCTTCAGCAAGATTTTAGGTGAAGAATAAGTACCAACAGACTTGGAAGAAGGACACCTGATCAAAATACCAACGAAATCTACAGGGGCATGGCTCTTCTCTCAATACCAGACAAAGTCTTCGACAGAATGAAGGATTCCGTAGACACCCGAATTCAAGATCAGCAGGCCTGATTCCGCAAGGATCGGTCGTGGACCGACCAAATTGCAACATTACGGATTACTGTGAAACAATCAGTTGGATGGAACTCATCACTGTGCATCAGTTTCATTGACAACGAGTAAGCATCTGATAGCTTGCACATATTGACGCTATAAAGGCTACTGTACCTGAGGATATAGTCAACTTCAGACGAAATTCTCACAATGAATTATACTGCAACATCGTAAACAGAAAGCAGCTCGCAGACTCTTTCGAGGTGAAGACCGGTGTCAGTCAGGGTTGCTTACTCTCACCCTTTCGTTTTCTCCTGGTGAATGGTTGGATTATGAAGACGTCAACATCTCGGGGGATAAACAGTATACAGTTGACAACCAGGATTCAGCTGGACGATGTAGACTTCGCATATATTTTGGCTCTTCTATCGCACATGCAACAACAAATGCAAGAAGAGACGATCACTGTAGCAGCAACCGCAGCAGCAGCATGTCTCAACATACATAATGGAAAAGCAAGATTCTTGGATACAACACAACATACGCCATCCAAAATACACTTGACACAGAAACTTTAAACGATGGACAAATCACGAAAGAGAGCTGCAGGAAGATGAGATACACGTTGCGGAAATCACTCAACTGCTTCAAAAGGTTGACAAACCTTAACTTTGAACTATTGCAACCGGAGGAAAATTCAAAGAACGCATTGCGCCGAGAATCTGGACCAAACATGGGAAGAATGGACTGCGATTGGATAGGATTGGAAAGGACGGGTGTAGTTGGAGAATGCTCATCGATGGCCTCTGCTCCATGGTGCGTAAGATGGGTTAGTAAGTAAGTAATAAAGCCCGTTTCTAATAAATGAGGCATTTACCTTGCGATTCCACACTACCATTTCCACAAGCATCAGAATGCCACCGAAATGCTTTTTGTAAATCACGAATTTCTGATCCCGAATATAAGTAACCAAGTGCTGTTTGAGCTGAAATGCAAGCTTCAGGATCACCATTGTTTGCAGCAAATAAAAAACATCTAAATTCATTTGAGGAAAAATATTTTTGAAATTATTTAGCTATTGTATGGCAATACTATCAGGTTAGTAAAATTAAGAAATGAATAATGTCAAAAATCTAGTGATTTTAAATCAAATCAGTACCCTAGTTTAGATGTATATGAATATATGCAGATTGATGAGACCGGGCTTGAAAACTGTCCTAAAGAAAGGATGGATAGTGAATTTGCTTTCATTACAACCTGCATATGTGAAAGAGCGTAATCAACAAAGTTTATCGAGAATCATACTGAATCTAACTCTCGTGTTGAATATGATGCAGCGCACAAGAAAACCTGTTTCTTTTATCTGCCCTTCAAAGGAGATAAAATAACTGGAATTATTAGTCACAGGATAAATGTTGTGTTGAACATTGCTAACCCAGCAACAAAACTTCTGACATTACATGGAACAAACTGCCCACTGAAGAAAACAAACATGGCCGAGTCATCTCTCAGTACATCCAACTGCATTTACCAGTTTACATGAAAGCGCTAACGCAAACAGATTGGAAGAACCGAGAGAAGAGTGTATGTTCTCACTTCTTTACATCTTCCAAAAAATATACCCCAATTATTCTTCTGGCTTTATTTAGATTCGTAAAAGGAACAAACTTCATGATAAGACTTACTCAGACAAATGATGTGCATATCGTTCATCTTAGTAAATCCATCTGATCATGCTAATTTAGTATGGCATCTTGGGACAAATACCATTTGTTCCAGATGTACGTGAATTACAGCTGACTAACAATGTACGCAGAGTAACCATACACTCAATTTTTATGAATGAAACGTAATTAATAAGCCTCAAAAATACGCTATATTTTTACCGCTAAATAAACCCTTGATATAATTCTATCCAGTACTTAAACGATGTTTGCACTAGATCAAAACAGTAGTTCGAAATTCAGTATTTATCTGGACATCATAACTATAAGTCAATGCAATAATCTTAATTTTCATTATCAGCAACAGCTATTGGCAAATTTTTAGAATCAAAGTGTTTTATTCACAGCAGTATTTGTACTAATTAGAAAAAAAACAGCCCAAAAGTGCAACCAAAATCTAGCAATCCATCTGTTTTATACTGAAGAGATTCTTTTCTTCCACATACAAAGATCATTACACAAGCATTTGACCTAGTTTTCTTTCCAAAAAATTGAGATAACTCTGAGCTATAAAGTGACAACTTCGCCCAATGCATGTATGATTTTGACCGGAAATTGTGGAATTACCTTGAGTTAGCATATAATTTTATCGAAAGCCTTTTCTGGATGTTAACTTAATTCACTACATAAAGATAGCGTTGTTTCATTTTCCACCAAATCAAGAGAAATTTCTGGACAAATAAGAGGTTTTATCATTGTCTTATCTCTATATCCTTATAACCTTTGAGTTTCAGATTCTAACAGTGGTTAATTAAAAACAGGATAACTGTATCTAAGATATTTCTTTCCAAGTTCAGATGATTATTCTGGTTTTTTTAATAAACTGAATTCAATTAACCATATCAAAAATAATCGGCTAATTACTTTATCCTATGTGATTTGAACTCACAATTGCGTCTGTGCTGATGTGGTATGACAATCTGAACTTATGTACGTTTGTATGAAGTTCTACGTTGTGAATGACTAAACCTGACTTGACTTTGTCCTGAGGATTTTTAGCAACGAATAATTATTAAATTATTTCAACTTTTCACCGAAGCTGATTGACCAAGGTCATATACTTGGTACGATATTAATGAACCTATTGTTAAAATCCTTATCCTACTAAGAGAGACAATGCTCTAGGGTCTTTTGTTAGCACTAAAAATGTCCAACTTGAGGAAAAGTTTGTTATGTGAGTGGTAATAAAAAACGCTGATCAATGTGGGTGGTGAATTACCATTTCTTACTCGGTGAAACAATTGGTATCAGATAAAAAAGGGACTTAGTTTCATGTTGATCCTAATTACTGTACAGTAAATATTTCCCCTGAGCAGTGAAAAGGTGATAATTACTAATCACTCAAGTTTCAGTCTAAATGTCATGGTTAAAATCCAAATTCTCATAAATAATTACTTAAAAAGAGATGAAGTCATAGTCCATGGCACCTTATTATTCACTTAATTAAGATAAAAATCGTGACATGTCATAGTTATACATTTGTAACAACCACTAAGGTTCTTTCAACGATTTCATTTGCTGATACTTTTTCGTGATTTGACCCTAGCTTTTCATTTACTTAAAACAAAGTCTTGGCGCTTTAAGGTATCAAGAGAGAAACAACGACAACAGTGTTCGTCCTAGCAAGTTGAGCCAGTGCACGTATTGCTTAAAGAGACAGATGCTCCGAGATGATATATGCAAACTGATCATTTATTCATCAACAAAGTAGTATAAAGCAACACAGTACGTCGGTCGATAATGAATGAGTTCACTTATGCCACAGCAATCAGTGTAAAACCATTTCATCCGAATTCTCCATGTTTGAATTGCAGTTTCCTAACGATATCTAGTGACGAGGTTTGCACACCTACATGGTTTAAGTCAAACACCAACAAACAGACCTATATATAGATGATATCTCGTCAACAATAAAACAGATTAACAAGGTCATTTGACCGAAACTTTACCGATCACTGATGATCAGTCGACTGAACAGAACTCATCGCTACAAATCAACTTTCTTGATTGTAAGAAATCTTTTGGTGGCATGTATCGGAAACAGTTTGAAGTACTTGAGATCATCACCATGATATGGAACTAATACGAGGGGTTAGGTTTTTAAGTCGTCCGTGGAAGGGAGCTTACAGATACATTTTAAGTAAGGGCTCGTGCCAAATAAGGCTGTTTACTCTCGTCTTCCTCCTGTCTTGTCAGCTTTGACTTGGTGGGTAGACCTCCATATTACAGGCAAACGAAGGAGTACAGTAGAAATTTTGGACATAGTTGGATGATTTGCTCTTTGCCGACGACCTAGCCTTGCTATCTCTTACGAAAAACAAGTTATAAAGACACCCTTCATAGAAGCAGCTTTTTGAGTAGTAGGCCTCGGCATTCACGAGTGAAAACACCAGATTGTAAAGTACAACAGTGAGTGCCAAATAAATTTGATATAACGGAAGCATTGGATACCTTTTTATCCTCTGTATATATATATATATATATTGTGATTAAATGGGTGACCGAGTTTATATTTCCAATAAATGGGATACTTGAACGGTACACCACAAAGAGGCTAGATCACGTTAAACCAGATACACAGTTTTTGAAAAAATAAAAACCAGATTAAGTACTATGCAGTATTTTATTCCACATGATTACAAGCAGTCACATGGTGAGTCCGGAGTGGAAATCAATCAGAATCGAAGATCTCACATTTAGTGGTCAGTAGGTTGTGTCTGTCTGTCCACGCTCGATACCCAGTCACAATTTATTGCTACACTAAGAAAACATGGAAATCACATTTGATGGAGACGCTAGAGAGAAATGAGCCTTTATATACCTGGACAGCATCACTGATGAACAGAAAGAATTAGATGAAGATATGAAAGCATGATTTAGCAGTGCTAGAACATCCCTACGATTAAACAAATTTTAGAAGTCAAAATAACTGGAATAATACAAAATTCAGAACTTGCAGCAGTAGTGTCAAGACTATCTCACTGTGCGAGTAATTCAAAAACACGCATCTATACGGTATACACTAGGTTCATTGTCCAGAGACTATGAGCAGTAATTTATTCTGCCAACGAACAAACCAGCTGCCATTTGGGTTAAAAATTGGAAAAAGAGGTTTTACAAAAACACTAAACTGTATTACGTTGCCAGCTCTAGCTGGGAATACTCAAGGCAAAGAAACAGACCAACGAGTACATGACAATGGGAATCAAAGGTAGGCATCAAGACCATGAGGAGCAGTTGAAAATAACTGGAAAGAAAAATTCCTTATGAAGTTGATTTTGGTGGTGGGTAGCCGATACATTAACAGACATAACAGGCTTCAGTAATAGTTAAGTATGTAAATCCCACCGCACATTATCAACTTTACAACGATTATCTTGTTACGAACAAGTTCCGAAACAGCATTTTGCACAAAAGTCCTTTTTATGAGTGTTATTAATCATATAGTAGTACATATCATTTCTGGGTTTCTCAATTTTTCTGACGACTACTGTCCGTGATGACTGTTCCAGCTACATTTGTGTCCTCAGCTGATCTACATGCACATTTCAAATAAATATGAGGTTAATATATATATATATATATATATATA
This sequence comes from Schistosoma turkestanicum, assembly GCA_944470395.2. Taxonomy (NCBI): domain Eukaryota; kingdom Metazoa; phylum Platyhelminthes; class Trematoda; order Strigeidida; family Schistosomatidae; genus Schistosoma; species Schistosoma turkestanicum. Next base: position 15,501,443 of record OX103973.1, on the reverse strand, counting down.
TATATATATATATAAACATACCAGTTAATACTAGCGTTAATAAACATCAGTGAGCTTTTGAGTAAGATTCGTCAACAGAAATGACAAACTTTAAGTGTTTTGAGATCGATGGTTTAAAACTGTCTTGAGGATTAGCTTGAAGAAAAAGTTTAAGATGAGGATTAGCGGTCTCTCTTTTTTACTCTACCAAATGTAGCTTAAGTGAACTTGGTTTTTCCCAGGTAAACAAACGAAAAAGATAATATTAGTTGTTATGACTTAGTGCATGTTTATAAACGCCAAAGAATGGTATTTGATTGTTATATTAGGTCTAGATAAAGTCAAATCAGTCTGGATGATTTAACCGAAGATTTATACAGACGTATTACAGTGAGAGTAACACCATACAACCATCAGGGTTCTTCAGCTGGATAATGAATTAAATGTATTCTCCAAAATGCTTAAGTCATTGTGGCCCGTTATTTCGAAAATAAAACTCCGTCTGGAGCCCCTCTCGGTCTACTGCTATTCCCAAGCCCGGATAAAAAAGGAGGATTGCGCATGGGCTTAGAGATTGTAGTGGGTCATTCAATGTCTAGCTCACATGGCTTGTCCTACTTGTCTTTTTACCTTGTCACTCATTCGTCGCTTGAATTCATGTCTGTGCATGCCTACTCGCTTACATGTCTGTCTTATTTTTGTCTGACTATAAATTCCTAGTCATGCTTTACCTCTTGGAGTTAGCTCAACAGTCTTCTCCCATTCGCGTCTCTTATTTCGTTTTTTTTCGCTGCTTCTCCGCTTCGCTTTGTGGTATATCCCAAATAAACGTATTCAACACTACGAGTTCACCTTCTGATTTATAAATCGTCAGACGCTATTTAGTAATGATTGTTTGGACGAGCTAATCACCAAATCTAAGAACGCGCAATAAATCTACACACTAAAAGATCATATCTCGTCGAAAACTAACTCGATAAAAATCGCTAACCAGAAAAAATAATTCAAACCATTTAAACTCTACCGTAGGGGTCAGAATGTCTTCATCTAGAAGAGTTATGACGCCTAATGGTGAAAGCTGAGTTTCTTCGGAAGTCACAAGGTCGATGTCCGATCTGAAAACCAGAGCAATCGCTAGTTAAGGTACGCGCATTGTTCTTAGAATGTGGTATGTCAGGACTGTCATCCAAGTTGCAGCAGATATGACAGTATACAATTTAGTGGAACTTAAAAATAGTGAAACGGGTTAGAAAAAAGACTAACATCAGGAGAGTTGTTGTTATACTCCAATCATAAAGAAGAAATCGCCTTACATAAAGAAGGAGTTTCACAGATGCTGTTCAAATAAGCCGGAAAAGCATTGATAGGATTGAAATCTAAAGCATTAAGGATCATCAAAGTCTCCTTCAAAACATAGAAAGAGCATCAACCTACTGTAGGCGAAGACAAACCAGGTTCCAGCGGAGGAGGAAATCACTCAGAAGCTCTGAAAGTAGATAGAACACACATTGTGGAGAGCACCCAACTGCGTCACAAGGCGAGCCCTCATTTGGAGGCACCAAGGTCGAAGGGAAAGAGGAAGGCGAAGGAACACATTGCGCCAAGAAATAGTGACAGACATGAGAAGAATGGACAAAAATTGGACGGAGATGAAAAGGGAAGCCCAGGACAGAATAGGTTGGAGGATACCGGTCGGCGACCCATGCTGCATCGGGGTTAACAGGCGACAATAAACAATAACAATCCCTGGAATAAATGTATGTCGAACATTTTAGTCTTTTAACTAAGTTTTGGAAACGACAAATTAGAAGTATCCTCCCGATTCGGAGGACAAATTATCCTAGAATACATCCAAAATGTGAATAACTCGATATTAGAACGAATAGGACTATAAAATAAAACATCTAAAATTCTCTGTGGTTTTCCTCACGTAATAATTTGATTCATACTAATCTACCTAAATGTAAGTCTTTTATATTCACTATTGACGTCATATACGTCAACTAATTTTCTGAATACGTAAATTTTTTTCCAACAGGTCGTCTGTTTGAAAGATATGACACACAATTCAACGATACTAACTGAGTCTTGGAGTTCAGACATTCGAAACAAACTTCAAGATGCATCAAAAGGTGCTTAGATATTTTGCTCATACTATCAGTTTGTTCATTAAATCGGATAAAAATAACTAATTCATATGCTATGACACTTATTTACCTGATATTGATAACACCACTGCTATATTCGAGATCTGTATACTCGATTACCAAGGATATAAATAAAGTAAGTAAGAACAAGAATGCAAATGTACTTGAATATATATTTAGGCACTTGAACTAACTAACGTGTATAGTAAGAATAAATACTCAAAGCACGATAGGTTTTTGTAAACAAAACTGCACCGAAATAATACTAGCGGTAAAACAATACAAGATCTAAACCTCTTTATAATCTAATTGGAGTTACATCGACACCAGCACTTAAAATCCTCAGCTATGCGTTAAAATAAAAATAAAACTATCAATAAAATATCCAGGTTTTAACTCCGTAAAATAAATCCAGGACTGCATTTGACGTTTTAAGTCTAAATCAGATTGAAATGAATCTAAAATGTCCAGAGTGCCTGTTTATCAACGCATCTTAAGTACTAGTACACTAGTATAATTATTAGGTATGACTAAATGAACATGAAACCAAACAAAGGAATAGTGGGAAGTTTCTTTGGTAACAGTTTAGATACAATCATACAACTGAGCAGATGTTAGCCAGTAGGATTGCATTAGTGCATTTGACAGTCTAATTTCAAGTCTGATATCCCATTCAAAAATGAATGTACAGTTATGTGGAATCAGCATGTCTGCATTAAACAGCGTAACACGTTAGACATACCGTAAAGCATCTTCCGTAGATGAATGCACTCCGTATCCTTGATAATATGCTCTTCCTAGATTATATGCAGCACTATAAACTAGGTTTCTTTGACTATTAGTTGAAAATGTTTGGTTGTTCAATGCCATGATTTCCTTGAAAAGTTCACAAGCTTTAGCCTAATGGAGTAACTATAAATTAGAAAGTTACTTGAGGATTTGAAACTTTTGTCACATCTTTGCTGACAAGATTATCATAAAGCAGAATACCGAGTTGGAACTTCGATCGCTGATCATTAAACTTTTCATAGCTCATTCGAAAATAATCATACGCTTCGTTGTATTTCGCCTAGTTTTTCATCCAATTGGATTATTATGTGTACCTTTTCAAAGTAAATCTGACCGAGATAAAAAGCACATTGTTCATGACCATCATCTAACCATTTTTTCAGCAAAGTTTCCAAATTTTTGTCTATTGTATGATAATCAGGTTTTTCTTCTTTCAGAATGCCGTTCGCAATCACATTTTTTATATCTTCCGTTGAAACAAAGTTTATTTCTTCACGCTTAATACTCTTGGGAAGACCACACAATAATTCCATCAGTTCAGAACTACTTAAAATATAGAGCAGTTATAATAGAAACAGAAGCTGAAAAGTAATGCATTAAAAGCAACCATTATATCCAATATCTTTTTCACTAGCTACTGTAAACCTATTGATTTCTTTGCACTCGGTTCTTGTTCTTTCCGTACGTTTCCAGATTTCTGGTAGTATCCAGTGATTGGGGGTCTAGCCACTCGACTGTCTAGTTCTAGTCACTTGGCAGATATTTGTGAGTTTGCATGTCATATGATTTTAATGAAAACGTTTGTTTCAGGGCAGTAAAGTTTCTGGATACCAGCAGCTATTACATAACCAGATCTAATATCAGTTAGCTGTAATGTGGAGAATAATAAGGAGAAAATTCTAATGCTAATATTGATAAGATTTCAGAACTAGGTAAATCAATAGATAATTTATTTTACTAACTGGTAGTGAAGGTTTTGTAGGAGGATAGAAGAGTAAGCAAGGGAGAGGAAATAGATAATAAGTGAGAGATAACTATAATAACGACTAGCAAGTCTCAAGACATGCATCAGGTACAGCTGGTTCACGAGGGAGATGATGATATGTATGTGAGTAGGTGTTTGTCAAGTCTCTTCTTGAAGCTGTCCTCTGAGGGGGTTGAGGTCATCTCTGCTGGGAGAGCACTCCAAGTCAAAACGACTCTTGATGAGAAAAAGTGTACACGCATATGAGTATTTGCTCTTTGACGCGCAATATTTCGAGGATTACCTCGGGGAGAGTGGTGGTGATGTATCAGTAAGATGCTCTCATCGGGTTAGCTTGGCGTGCTTAATATGTCGTACACCATAATCGTGACCCACCTGTAACTCAGTGGTAATAATCTCAAGTGCTGGAGTCTATCTTCGTAAGGTTTTTTCTCCAACCCTATCGTCCATATGGTTGCTTGTCTCTGCACTCGATCCAAGAGATTCTCTTAAGCAGAGAGGGTGCGACGGCGTTGTAAACCTCCAGGTGTTGGAGTGCGTACGTATTAAGTAACGTTAAGAATAATTCTGGGGTGATAGTACCAGGTCGTCTTCGCATTCGTCTGGGCTGCGTCCCCTATATAGTTCGGGCTCGTGTGGAGGCTTTTGTGGTTAATTAAACCGACGTCGAGCCGTGCGGAGACATTAGTAAACGAACTTTTATTGATATAAATCGTTTGCTTCATGTGAGGCAGAATGTACATGGAGTGACACTTCAGTTGGTTTGCTTTTAAACCATTTTCCACTACCAGTTCCTCAATGGATGTAAGGTCGTTTTGAATCTCAGTAGAATCCGCTTTACTTCTAATGGACCTCCAGGTCTTCGCATCGTCTGTGTAGATCAATGCCAGTGAGATTACTATGCCTAATAGGTCGTTAATGAATATTAAGGAGAGAATCGGACCTAAGATGGTACCCTGTGAAACTCTCGATGTAGATACTCGCTAGCTCGCGTACACTCTGTTTACGCTGTTGCGAAACTTTTGATTGTCAAGGTAGTTTCTGAGCCACGATAGGAGTGGGTTCGTGAAGCTCATTTTCGCGGCGTTCACAATTAGGACAATACGAAGTGCTGTCTCTAAAGTTTTTGCGATGTCAAGAAAGATTATATGCACTGGTATTTTTCGGTCCTAGCAGGTTGTCCAGCTGTCCTATACTATGAAAAGACTGAATGCAGAAGACATGCCTTTCCGAAACCCATTTTGAGTAACATGAGGGATTTTTTCCTTATGTATATACTCCTTTATTTGCCCATCCACCAGTCCTCTTATTATCTTCTACAGTATTGGTAGAAATGCAACTGGTCTGTAGCAAGCTGTATCCTTCCGATATCCCTTTTTAGAACTAGGAGACTGTAGTTTGTTTAACTTCGACTGAGATTTGATATGACTCAAGTGAACATATGAACAGTTAACATACCGGCGAGCCGAAGGCTTTTGAGCACTGTTCCAAGCCTATATGGTGAATACTGTTATATCGTGGTGAATTTCTTGGGTGTAAGGATTTTAATTTTCTTTATTCGAAGTCAGAAGGGCGACGGATATTGCTTAGGCTGTCAGCTGGTATTAGGTTTGAGTAGGTTGTTTGTTTGGATGATCGCTGAAGTTGGCCTCAATGGTCTCGGCCATCTCTTGGTTGGCAAGATCTCCACCATTTACACTTGATGTTCAGTATCTTACTCTTCTTAGTATATTCTCATGGCCGATATCATAGTATAAACACATTCACTGTATAGACATATTAAAAGATTTGCACTATCTAGTAGTACTATAACTTATTCCTTACGGCCATCGGTTTTTAAGATTAACGATCTTTATGTGGTTTTCCCTACCTTGGTTTTGTCTGGAGACACTGAATAAGATGATACCTAAGCTAGATCTTAATCACGCATACCTAACATATAAAACTCTATTTGATTGCAGTATGTTAGTTCTCTGTTCATCTGCTGCAGGTAAAATTATACTTGATTGTGGACATTTATGGCATTTGATTCCCAATACCCGGTAATAATAACTACGGTAGAAATCCTTCAGACTGACCTTCCGATTGTGTCATGCTTTCGTTTTCGCTTTCAGCAAGCGTTCCGTGCATGGCATATTGAAAGTTCTTATTGACAAATGAGACTAATTTTGCACTCTTTAAAATGTGTATAACGCCCTCTCTTGAATAATGCTCGCTTACATTTTTGAATATGAATATCTTAGACAAGATACAAGAAGAAAATATCCGAAGAAGCTTCACATGGCGATTGGTGAAATTAAACCGTATTCTCGACTAAACAGAAAGATGCAAGCATCTCTACCAAGAACCTCTATGTCGCCGTCGGTTGAGAAAAAACACAGTATTCCTCTATAAAATAATATACAGTATCTCGGTAGGACTGTCCAGCCCAATTATGAACTACAATCCTGTTTACAGACTCAGAAACAAGGCATATACACTACTTACGGCAAAATACAAAAACTCAGTGGGTTGTAATTTCCTTTTAATACGGTACGGTTTCTTTTGGATTGGCCTACCAATTTCTATCTTTGTCTGTAACACAACCATCAGGTCCAAGAAACTAGTAACCCTATTTTTAGACCATACAGAAATGTTTCTATTATTTCGAGAAATCACATCAAATCTCAAGGCACTTTTCTATGGTCCAACAAATATTTGAACTAACCCTTGAAACTAATAACAGATTATGAATATATTGCATCGCCATTAATATTCATACAGGTATCACAAAATCTTAAACGCATTCCCTTACTCTTAATAACTGCAGTAAGTCACGAATCTAAGCTGCTAATCGTAACTTTCAGAGTTTCCTAATATTGAAACTTGTACCATTATCTTCTTATCTTTCACAACACTTTCAGTTTGTATCGCTAGTAGACAGAAAAACTGAAAAGCCTATGGACTCTACTCATCTACTGTCGATCACAAGGAACAGGAAGCGATCAATGAAGCTCGTGATGTCACCGATAGTCTTCTACGTTGAACTGTGCCAGTAGTAACGTGCCAGGTTTGCTGCTCGAGTTGACGTGCCGAGTTTGTCTATCGGATTGGCATGCCACACAAGCGTGGCTCGTATCCAGAGTCTGAGGATTGCGTTCGTAGGGGTTCGGACCAGATTAGGCTGCAGACGTAGGACGGAAGCAGATTGAGCGAAGGAACTAGAAACGACCCGTGCGAAACCATTCGTATACCAGATATATTCGAAACCAGAAAATCGACTGAGTGCATTGACAAGAGCGCTAGTGAGTTGAACGAGTCCAGCATTAAATCTCGATATACCAGGTACGGCACTGTCATTGACGTGTGCTGGTATGAGACGATCAATGCTGACTGTGGCCATCAACCTTGAAGGTCTTTTCGTGACGAGAGATCACGTGAAAAGATCCTTCCTAAGGTTGTTCAGTACCGAATCTAATAGTAAGAAAACTTGCGGACAGGTAAATGTAGTTGAATTCTCGATCGTGACAGCTCAATTCGATTCCAATAGACGTAGGTTGGACGCACTTCCCCATTTCGAAATTAAAACACAATAATTCTAGGGGAAAATGGTCTAATTACAAATAACAAATGGAAATACAAATAATACCTAACTAATATTACGTCTTCCAATTCAGAATTACTCCGAACGAGTATCAATGTGCCGAGGTCTAGGTGAACTCCTATGCTGCACGATGATGAATCCAAAAATGTGGCGGTAGCCATATTATATCAAATTTAAACAACATATGTACAGTTCAGAAGCAAACACAAAAACTTCAATATAAGTACAAAATATAGAAAGAATAACAATATACAATAATAAAATCTCAAATTGGAATCAAATAAAATACCAAAAATGTCAACAGAAAAGGTCCGTCATGTCATAACAAACATATGTAAACATGGAGGGATTTTCCAAAACACAAAACATTCAAAAAGGATTCTACAGTAAGTTACTCTCAAGGGAAAGCGACCTGTCGATGTTATATTCGAGTTCACACCGGAGGCAGTATTCGGATCTGCGCAGATAGTCGTTGGATGTTATCTGATATACCTAAAATCGCTGCTCCGTGGTGTGAAAAAATTCCCCAGGCAGATGCAATGTCGTGCCCTATACAATTCCGGTGGCGGAACATTGGATATCTGCTGCTCCGTAATCACCATGTCGTCTCCAACAAATGCCATCTTTCTGCGAACCGAGTGGAGAGAGGAATCTTAAGGACTGTGAGAAAGACGAAGTAATACATATTGCAAGTAAACTGTCAAACTCAGGCTTTGCGTAAACTAAGTTGTCCAGTGCCAGTCGGCCAGGTTTTGTCGTGGCTGGGGTCTGCAAGGGACGATGTGGCTTTCCAAATAATTAATCACCAGTTGAATTGCCTCGGTTTCGTTACTTTGGGGAATTTATCGAATATAACATGAAATAAATCGTAATGCAAAATATATATTTTGGTGATTCGGTACATATCTGTTTGCGCGTGAAAAACCATGGATTTGATATTCGACGAAGTATCGATTAACGCAGCCTACGTGAATCGACTTGCAATTCATAGTGCTGTAAGGGGCCGATACCGAGTATGGCTATGGGAACATCAAAAGGGATGAACGTCCATAGATACTGTCGTCGGTTATTCAGGTTGATAGTTCGCTGTCGTGTACCGTAGGTTGGAATGACAGAGCTGTTCGCATTGCGTGGTCGAAGCATCATTGCATATGACTTACTGCTACCAAACGATACGACAGAAACTTGGTCACTTGTGGACAAGTAAAATAAACTAACAACCTCAAGTGACGGAGAGGAGACAGGTGAAAATGCAATGACCTGCACCTCGGAGTCTATTATTATAGCTATCTACCATTTCGAAAGGTTGTTGCAAGCATAATATATATTAAAGACATTATTAATAGCATTGCAACATTATAAATATGGTGATAGATGAATAATAGACTCACCGTAATTGAATTCTTTTGAAGAAACGTCGGTCTCACCAATTGTAGAGAGATATTCAGGATACCCGATTGACTATGCTCACCACTAAATGTTCCATACTATCCCGCCATCATCGAAATGAAAATAAATCCACGGTTGAGAAATTTATTGAAGGAGAACGTTGGCATTACATGGGAACAGCAAATAGATAAAGATGGCAGCAACGCGAAGAGAACGTTGCGCGCAAGAAGTCGTAGAATCGTTTTTGGTGCAGTTAAACAAAACGAGTACAATAATATTTATTTTTCACAAATCGTATTTTCTTCGTAGAAGCGTACCACTACAACTTATTATCAAACTTCAAATCCCCTACTGAGATTCTTATGAGACGAAAGCTATGAACAGTTCATATTCCAATGAGCCCCAAGCGATTAGCCCAGAAAAGCCGTTGGATGCAGACTAATTGAATTCCACACGAAAATTGTACGAAAATATATGCGCGGGACAACGTACAGGGATGAGATAGGTGAATAGAGGGTGAATTCACAGAGAAACATGAGAAAGTCACGTATGATGTCAGGATGAACCAGGATATCTGAACTAGGCACTGCAATCAACTAAGGCCAATGGAAGCTAAAGAAAAAGGTGAGGTTATGAAACGCCTCCCACTCGACCTGATGTTGGATACATTTAAACTCCCACCAATACCTCGAGCAGAGACTGCTGAGTCACCTGCCCAAGTAGATCATGCTTCAGGTTCAGGGTTTTTACCTCGAAGGTGGCCGAAATGCAAACAAAGACAACCAAAGAAATTACTATTAAACCCCCGGTTTTGTCGTTGTTAATATTTATAAAGGGAGGTGTTGCGATATTAAGAAAAATATCCCAAAAAATATTCCGTTAAGTCTTGTTCTATCTTTGAACTTAAAATCGTATGTTTTCACACTTATCACATGTTTCACATGTTACTCATATATCCCATGCTTTACATATTCCCATGTGTCATATCGCATCTCGTTTCTTTATGGTCAGTATTTACAGCCATCCAAACTGTATAAATATGCAATGTCTGTAAAGGTCTAGACTGTACTCTGATCCCGTAAACAGTCTTCATCTGGGGGTTTTGTGTTCTGATATATCGGAAATTTGGAAAACAGAATCTGCTGTCGTACTGGAATATCTGAGGTTCTCCAATCGGTAGAATTTCGAGTGGTCACATCGCTGACTACAATACCTTCTTAACTCCAAACTACCCAATAAGAGAACCATATTTTACAATTGATACTATCAGATAACTTAATATCAGTGTGATTTTCCACGTTGATATTTAGTCCAACATAAAGAAACCAAAGTTGTCTAGTTTTCTTAGTAACGTGGAGCTAGTAGAGACAGTGTATTCCGACAAGGTTTACAAAAATGAGCTTAGTCTAAAAAAGTTAATAAAAACCTACCAGCAGAGACTAACTTTACAAAGGGACGGGGTGTGGTGTATCTGAACAGCATTCATGATGGTGAGGCAATAACATCTATCAACCCAAGTCTGTGGGGTAGTTGTTTGATTACGCCTCCTTATGATATGGCAGAATGTAAATAATCAATGATACTGAAGTGTGTTGACGTAATCTACATCATTGTGATCAACGTCCCAAATATTCATGTATATTGGAGTAAAGCATGATGACCATCTAATCGAAAACAATATTGTTCGCTTATATGTGTTGTTCTATTAGGTTATGATTATTATCATCTACCCTAGTGTGTGATGCTACTGAGGTACAGTGTGTAGGGCAGCTTTCTGGATGACGTTTCTCACTGCTGACCAGTGACCATTTACTGTTGGTCTCAACTATTCCAGTGGCCACGAGGCATGTAGGTGACGCTATCTCATGCGCATGTAATCTGCTCTAGTGTAGCAAAAGTAGGGCTCGTTTCCGCCACGCTTGAGCGTTTTATTTATGACCATGTTCAAAAAGATTGAGCCGTGGTCAATATTTCCTATTGGTGTATGGATGTGAAGTCCTGGACCAGGAGCTGATCATTTGTGAACAAATAATCTAGGTCCAGGAACTTTTAATGGCTGCACCAATTTGTCTTTGCAGCTAACCAGTGAGAGATGTACCGTGATTTCTGAGATTTCGAGGTGGAGTGTTGAATCCTTTAAAAACTTTATATTTATGTCTGGATTTCCACTTTTGAGATGACATGCGCAACCAAACTCACAATCCATAAAGATGCAGTCCCCAATGTTCAGATGTTTTCACATGGAAATAGTCAGTTTATAATCTGTAGAGGTTATCGATAGGAACTAATATGTTTTTAAAAATGTTCATGATTCTTTGATAAATTTTAGGCTTCCTTTCCAAAGGAAGTGACAAAATGGACTAAAATGTCTCTTTCTATGAGATCGAAATATTTTAGATGATCTTTGAACTCTCATGATGTTGAATAGATTTGAACCAATACTACAGGTTAGTAACGACCCAGCCAAACAGTAAAATTACAACAGAATAGAGGATCATTAATTGTGAACTCCAAATTTAATCAGCAGCATAAAATAGCACGTTTGCATCATTATAGGTTGAAAAGGCAATATAAAACATCCAAAATACACGGTGACTGCAACATTTATTCACTTCATCAGACCTAAAATGTATTGTTCTAAGTAAGAGGTCCGGACTACTCTATTCTCATTAGAAAGGAAATCGTTAAATAACTATACTACTCTTTTTGGAGGTTGTATAAAGCCGAATACTTCACAGCACTAATAGTATACAGCCTAACATATGCTTGGAAGATTATAATCAACAACGACCAATGTCAACTTGTTTTTTCGGTCAGTCAGGTTTATTATTCTGGTTGATACGAGGATATCCTATGATTTATGACCCTCTTTGATGAAGGTAGTAAAGACTGGTCAATATATAGTTTTTGCTAAGGGCTTTGACTTTGTGGTTGGTACAATGCAAACTTGTTATTTGCAAATAGTGCTTGCTTCCGTTCGCTACGTAACAGTCGCGAAAAAATCATGAACATTAAATACCAGGAGGTTTGGTATGAAAAAGCCACAGTTTGCAAATAAAATGGCAAAATGCGCTAAAAGGATCAACAACTTAAAGAAGTATGGAATAGTACCGAGCTATCACGTAGAACACAAACCTACTGAAAATGTCTACTTGTTAAGTTTCCTGAGATAAAATCAGCAATTTGAAACTATGCTATTGAGATGCGATCAGCGGAATAAACAATGCAACTCACTTCTGTCTATATCTATCACAATGAACAAAGTGACATGATTTGTTTGTTAGTTTCGTTTTGACTTAGCGGGAGTGCCATTGATAGAGGGCTGTTTAATGATGTCGTCTGCTCATCGAGTAAGTGGGAAACTCAGACGCAGTGGCAGTCGTGATTCGCAAAATTCAAGTAAGTTACTGAGTATATGTTGATCAGTACACTAAGACACTTAAAACGGTAGTATGTTTTCCTCGTTTCGAATTTCTCATGTTAAACCATACATCTCACATTCCGTCGCAAAAGTTTTTCGACATTTGTACGTTCTCAAAAAATTTCTTGGTTAGCACCTAATTCGCTTTAAGCCTCCAGGGATAGCTAATAATCTACATACATTGTTCAATTTTGAAATTTCATCGAACACAATCCCTGGGTATGAGTCATGCGTTATTGAAGGTGAAAGTTGTATTCTTACATATTTATATCTATTTATTGCATACGAGTTGTTATTCAAAATTATTGATCCAACTGTCGTGAAGTAGTGGTACTTGCGAATATTTCAATACTTGAGCTGCCTCGTCAATAAAATGGATTCTCATTTTCCATTATTTCCATGGCCTTTAAAATAGGGTTATCATCTACATGTCGTTTTACAATACCTAAAAATACTGCTGTTTCACTTGGGAGTAATCAACCGATAAAACATTGTACGTTAAAGCGTTCTGTCAGTTCTAAAAAAAGGATTACACATTAACTAGAACATGGAATTAGGCATGGTTGTCTGGTCACTTGTAGGTTTAGGAACACCTAAATTTTGTTAGGTTTACAGCCTTGGAGAGTATTTTCTTAGTATTAGGGGTATGTTTATAAAGGGATTATACTAGTTATGTATCAGTGGTGGTCAACTTACAAACCGGAACATGTCTGCCCGTTATTGTGCCACGTTTACACATTGAGATAGAAATGGCAAGATAATTGGCTGGAGGGATTTGAATGGTTTTTTGAAAATGATAATCAGGGCATTAGTGTGGTTAATAAAGGCTGAAAACCCCGGAATTCAAGGTCTAGAGTAAGACGTGAATGGATTCACACTTACAACTAAATCGGAGCCTTAATAATTTCAGTAACTGTACAGGTAATCTGCTCTTACCAACGTAGTTAAAACCAGTGATCAGTGACTTGCTGAGCTGACTCCAGCAGACATGGCCCTCATACCTTTATCCCAGCTTACTCTCATCCAGTAAATTTTGTCTGTCGGCCTACTTAACTCATCTTGAGCCACCAGAGTCGATAAGAATTAACGCCTGATCCTCTGGTTTTCGCCGGTGAACCTAGGCGTAAACTCAGTATCCCTTACCTGATCATTTTTCAGCACGCAAACAGTACTTCGGATTCACTTACAATATATGTCATTAAGTCTACGCATGCCCTTTACTTTTTTACACACTCCTGCAGCTATGTCATTACTAGCAGCAATGATATAAGGTTAGGAATAAACCGTCGATCTCAGTAGCATCCACCGAACTGATGGACGCTCGGAGCTCATCCCATCTGGCTATGAACATGACAAACAACGGAGTCAGCTTAAGCGCAGGCTGATAAAAAGCATACGCAATGATCGCGAACACTGGTGGGCGGCGAAAGCAAAAGCGGTAGAAAAGGCAGCTGCGATAGGTAATAGCAGACAACTCTTCCACCTAACCAAAGAAACTGGTGTTAGAAATTCATCTGTTAGCGGAACTATGTCAGTAAAGGATGGGCCTATGATTCATTCTCAACCCAGGAGATTGGATCGATGGAAAGAACACTTCAGGGCTCAGTTCAACTGGTCTTCAGCCACACTTCGGTTGCCCACAATCTCCAGTCATCCTGAGTGGCAAATCGATATAAGTCCTCCGAGTCTTTACGGAGTTGAGAAAGCTATAGGAAATCTGAAGCGAGGGCGAGCAGCGGGTCCTAATAGGTTGACCCCTGAGATTATGGCGAACTGTCGTCGGAAGTAGATTACCTCGAATGGTATTCATCCAGATTGTCCAATCTCTTCATTCCCGTTTATCTTTGTCATAGACATGCTTACAAAACAACACTTTTCTCGTCTGATTTTTCAGGAACTGAATTTTTATCGGAAATTCATTTGTAGACAACAATGCATGTATGTTGGGGATGCGGTTTCGCCCCTTGAAACGCAATATGTTGCTTCACGATTGGCTTCATCGGCACCTGATCTAGTGATAGGGAGGGAAGTCAGTCAGTCAGTCAGATGCAACGTAGAACTTTGTACATAAGTACATCAGTTCATGTTGCCATACCACATCAGCACAGAGAAGTAATCGTCAATTCAAATCCAATAGCAGAAGAGGTAGTAAGGGAATTAGAAATAATCGGAGAGGTTAGGATTAGAAGATACTATTCAGGAAGTATGATTCAGTGAGAAAAGTTTAGAGAGTCGAAACTAGAGGGGTTGAAGAATCCAGAAGATTAGCATTTGAGAGAACACAGAGAATAAATGCACCGGCGCCATTGCGAACGATTTTGAGCCATGTCATTCAAGGTCTCTAACCATCGATTATTATCATCTCGCGGACCCCAACCAGGTAGTCGACAATTACCGACATGGCTCAGTCCACTAGTCAATGACTTCATGGATTTCTGCCATGTTTTGGTTTGGCCGCCCCTAACTTTCTTCCAACCTATTCCCACACTACAAAACAAGGCTCGACGAGGCAGCCGGTGGTTGGGCATACGCAACACATGTCCCAACCACCTCAACTGGTGAAGTTTCATTACTTCATCGATTGATCTGCCATTCTTACCTAGCACCCGATTCCTAATAACAGCGTTGCTCACTCGGGTGTCCCACGATATACGAGCAATGCTTCGAAGACACCTATGATCGAAAACCAGTAACCTACGAATATCTTCTACTCTCACTGGCCATGTTTCACAGCCATAAAGTAAGACGGAGCGAACCACTGCGCAGTACACTCGTCCTCATGCTGATATTTCATCAGTCACCAGGCCATCAGCACTTATGAGACTCGGAAGACAAGTGAAGCGGTCGACAAGCCCAACTACTTCACTCACTAACACTAGTTTAAGTCAATGCACTTCTTTGGTAAACCTTCTAATGACAGACACTGCCATAGAACCTCACGATCTACGGAGTCAAACGCCGCCTCAAGATCGAGAAATACTACCGTTCTGGAGTGGCTGAACGTCTCTATTCCAGGACCTAACGTAGAGTGAATATCTGGTCTATACATCCACGTCCAGGTCGAAGACCAGCCTGGTTTTCTCTAGTCTGCTCTTCACGAGGTTTCGTTAAGCGTCGAAGTATTATTGAGGCCAATATTTTAGAAACTATATTAGTTAGACTTATTCCCCTGTGATTGTCACAAGAAGACTTTTGTCCTTTCTTATAGATTGGGACAATCAGTGATTGAGACCAGTCAGATGGGATTACGTCCAGTTCCCAGATTCTACCTAAGATCTCAGTCAATCTAGCTGCTAAAACTGGACCACCATCCTTAAATATCTCAGGGGTCAGTCTATCAGGACCTGCAGCTCGTCCTCGCTTCAGATTTCCTAACGCTTTCTCAACGTCATTAAGACTAGGGGGACTTACGTCGATTTGCCATTCAGGATGACTGGAGATCGTGGGTAACCGAAGAGTGGCTGAAGGCCAGTTGAACTGATCACTAAAGTGTTCTGCCCATCGGTCCAGTCTCCTCGATTGAGAATGGATAATAAGACCATCCTTTTCGGAGATAGTCTCACTCACATTCGGGTTCTTAATACCAGTTTCTTTAATAAGGCGGAAAAGTTGTCTAGTGTTGCCGATCGCCGCTGCCTTTTCCATCGCTTTTGCTTTCGCCACCCACCACTGTTCGCGGTCGTTACGTAGACTTTTTATAAGTCTGCGCCTAAGCTGACTACGCTCTTCATCATGCTCAGAGTCAGGTGGGATGCGTTTTCGAGCATCCATCAGTTCGGTGGATGCGACTGAAATCCACGGCTTCATCCTAGCCTCATGGTTTACCTTACTAGCAGATATCACTGCTGTTTCCACAGCCTTTTTGATATCATACCAACCTGCTTCTGGATGGGAATCGCTTGCATGGTTGCTTAACTCTCTTTCTAGTTGCTCCTGAAATATTTTCTTGGTTTGATTATCATTAAGTAAAACCCTGAGAGGCTTTCTTACGGTGTCTTTCCTACGTCCAGTAAGCCTTAAACAGATACGAGCTCGCACTAGAGCATGATCTGAATCTAAACATGTGCTCCAGAACGAGCGACAGTCCTCTATCGAACCCCTCCATCGGTGGCTGATGGCGATGTGATCTAGTTGAGTCCAACGTTGAGACGACTTTGGAGGTCGCCAGGTCAACAGATGCTTTTCCTTATGCCTAAAGTTGGTGTTCGCTAAGAATAGGCGGTTATCTGAGCATAGTTGCAACAGACGGTCGCCATTGTCTGTTCTCTCAGTCGCTACACCATAACATCCACCTAGATGTCTTTCCTTTTCACCTAGTCTACCTACTTGAGCATTAAAGTCACCAGCCATTATTACTATGTCAGAGCGCTTAGCTTTTTGGAGGAGGTCCGAAAGCTTTCTGTAAAACTCATCTTTAACCTCGTCTGTACTGCAGTCAGTGGGGGCATAGGCAGATATGACGAAGAGGCAACGGCGAGTGTCCCTATCCTTACGAGTGCTTACTGTCCCGTTTAGTCAGACAGCGCACAAACGACTATCTACTGGGATCCAGTCAATGAGAGATTGTTCTGCCCTAGGACTCAACGCTATGCCTACGCCAGCAAGACCCCTGGAAGCAGCATCAGGGCTACCGGATACACGAAGAGTAAATCGAGCTGCTTCTTCGTTTTGACAAGGTGGAATCAGGTTAATGACTTTACTAGGATCCTGTATGCGCGTTTCCGAGACGCAGCATACATCGATGGCACGAGTTTCTAAAGTCCTAGCTAATGATGCCTGTTGCCCTATTTGACACAATGTCCGTACATTAAAAGCTCCAATATGTAGTCTAGAACGGGGTTTCAAGAGACCAGGAACGACGTTTCGTGATCTCGCTTCGTCTGCATTAGCGGTGCAGTGAGAAACGGGAGTGTGAGTACAGTTAGTCGTAGAGATAAGAGAGACATGAGGGGGTGTAGGAAGGATTTGATTTTGACCAATTTGGTCTCGCGTGCTGGTACGGGTATGAGGGCGGTTGTCACTTCCCGGCTGCCCACACCGTGGAAGGTTGTTTCTTGACGAACCTGAAAAGGAAGATAGATTAGTGTTGGTGCGTGACCGCAGAGCCCAAGGGACCACTGCTTGAGGCCGGTCACGCACGGCCTTTTTATGAAACGTTTTTTGAGGATTAGCTCCGTTCTTAAAGGCCCTTAGTGGGCACCCTTACCCAGGGAGACGGAAATCCGTGAGTTAGGGGAGGTGTGACATTTTTAGGGCCGACCTTTTCTAACCCTTCCTTCCTTGTGAGAAGGCAGCATCGCTGCAGATGCTGGTTGTCCGAGGGAAACACCTTACTGCTGTCACACCCCTCTGCAGTCAGCAGTACGACTTCGCCCTCAGACCTTGGGTAGCTGCTTTTAGTCTCATCGTTCTCCAATCGACCAGCCTGGCATGGTAGAACCTGCAGGGACATGTTTCAGCCAATATAGCTCGGTTGGGTCATTACGATAGGCAAACCCGACCACCACGTCAAGGTAGCAGCTGCGGTCGGGTAGGGAGGGAAGTAGTTGAACATTTCGACCGCTTCACTTACCTAAGGAGTCTCATCAGTGGTGATGGCCTGGTGACTAACAAAATATCAGTACGGATACAGAAGGCTCGATTGGCTTTTGCCAACCTTTGTCGCTTATGGCGTAGGCGAGATGTCCGTCTGCTAACCAAAAGACGAGTGTACTGTGCAGCCATTCGCTTCGTCCTACTTTACGACTATAAAACATGTTCAGTAAGAGTAGAAGATATTTGTAGGTTACTGGTATTCGATCATAGATCTCATGTATCCTGGGACAACCGAGTAAGCAATGTTGTCGTTAGGAAACAAGTACTAGGTAGGGTAGCCTATCGATAGGTGAAGTAATGAAACTTCATCAGTTGATGTGGTTAGTGTATGTGTTACGAATGCCCAACCACCGACTGCCTCGACGAGCTATGTTTTGTGGTGTCGGAGTAGGTTGGAAGAAAGTTAGGCGCGATCGAACCAAAACATAGAACTGACAAGTGGACTGAGTCGTGTTGGTGGATGTAGACTACCTGGTTGCGTTTCGTGAGTGGAAAACCTGAAACCATCATAAAAATTAATGCACTAAGTAACTGTAAAACAAGACTAAACCCATAAAACTTTGATACTAAACCTCATCTACGTCTATTAATCAAGCTTTTAACCCACCATATTAACATAAACATCCCACCTGCGGCTAACCCATGCCCTAAACAATAGAATAAGCCAACTAATTCAAGTCTGTAGTCACCTAGCAACAATAGTATAACACTAGAACTGACAAGTGGACTGAGTCGTGTTGGTGGATGTAGACTACCTGGTTGCGTTTCGTGAGACAATACTAACCGATGGTTAGAGACCTTGAACGACATGGTTCTAAATCGTTTGTAATGGCGCAGGTGCATCCACTCGTTGTGTTCCATGAAATTCTAATCTAAATTCGTCATCACCTCTATCTTTCTCCTTCTAAATTGATCTCACTGAATTATACTTTTTGAATAATATCTTCGAACCCTAATCTTCTCATTTACCACAAATACTTCTACTATCTCGACTATTATGGGATTTGAACTGACAGTTGTGTCTCTGTACTATTGTGGTATGGCAACCTGAACTGATGTACTTACGTACGAAGTTCTACGTTGTAACTGACTGACTGAGCTATAGTGTGGCACAACCACCCCTTGGTTAGTGAATGGATATGTTGACCAAAACTGTAAAGGGGACATAGATGGATTAAAGCATGACTGAGTTAGCTGCGCACTGATTAGCTAATTCCTATCCAATCAGCGCTAGTCGATACTTAGAGTACATTCGAGAAGCTTCTCATATAAAAACTATCAAGAGACCAACGTTGTTCCTATTTGGTCTTCGCTTCGGCTTTTTACTTCCATCTAACCTTGCTATTTGGAATATAATCTTTTCCTGTTCAACCGTGTTCTGATTTGGGGACTTGTCGATTGTATTGCTGTTAGAGAATACTTAATGATAGGAATAGCTGGGTCCACAAAGAGAGATTCACAACAAAAACCAATCGAGCTTTCGGAATTCTTGCCGAAATTTAATCGGCACAAACCTGCGATGGCTACTGCGTGGAGTCTTCCGCGCACTAAACTGCCTTACTCTCTATCTTCAGTATAGGCGGTAGTTCAGACCAGTCCTGTTGCTGAATTTCTCATCTAGAAAAGAATGAAGTCATCTCAAACATGCATTATAACTCAAGTTGATCAAGCCAATGTCGTCTGTGTCTTTTAAATTCACTAATGAACCTGCTGTTATGTTAATCCTCTAAAAGCTAGTACGTTTTATGGAATATGTACAATAAAAATAAAAAGGGAGATTAGCAGATAGTTACTACTCATCTAGGGACCTCAGCACTCTTTACAGTTGGTTAGTACGTAAAATACTAAGATCAATCGCATTCGTAAGCTTACGAGTTTCCGTTTGCAGTATATCACTCGATACGTTCAAGTTACTGTAGCAGGGTATAAACTTGCCCTCGGTGTGACACTTTCATATGACCGCATCACTAACGTTCTTATTTCAGTGTTTAATGTGATATAATGCTTACAATGCACTTTATAGGGAATATTTTTTTGTTAAATAACAAAACTTAGTGGATATGTATGTTAATAAATTCGATGAATATAGTCTGTTGCAAACATTCGTTTACAGTAATACGTTGGTTTGTTGCATGTTAGATTTTTTAAGAATACTGACTAAATCTTATGGTATCTGCATGTCCATTTAGAGACAAGTGGATTAAGTTTTGAAGTTCAGCAATTTCAGAGTACCTACTCCTTTGATACTTATCTACGTACATCTAATTTGATCTTGTTTATGGAAATTCTCAGGTTCTAAAACCAGCTATTGTAACAAATTTTAATACACCTATGAATTAGGTTTAATTGTTTCATTAAAAATAATTTTCGAGTCCCAAGATATGCGTTTTTGTGGAATGCTTGTTCAGTTACGTGGGTTTTTCGTAAAAGCGTCTCTCTTGATGTCTCATTTTGCTACCAGTGGTTTATTGAACATATATGTGGCGCAGTGATCAGTAAATTCTATTTAGTCTTAGTTCTTATTTATCCTAAGTAAAGGTTACATATCATTTGTACCCAGTTAGACTCCTTTGGTATCCCAAATATTTCTAGTTTTCATTATTGACGCAAATTGTCACAAAAATGTGCATGTATTTATAAGTGTAATTTCTTGACATCATTACTCCTAATGTAAATATGTAGGAACAGTTGTCATGGGTTGACTTCCTTGCTTCGAGATCACGTGTTGGAATATAACTAATAGGTTTTTTGTAACTGGATGCGACATTAAAAAACCAGTGTTTATTTACCACAATAAATTAGTGCCTCATTCATCAGATCCCATCCTAGTACTTATGTTCCAATGCGACTCAACCGATCAAGTAAACACATCTCGGTTATAATGTTATGGAAGTATTCCGTTATATTAAGTGCTTACTGACTCCTCTCGACGTCATTTGCGGAAGGTGGTTGGTTAGTCCACTGAAAGATAAAGATTTTTTGGGACGTAACCTTGGTTTCTTCACAGTTATAAAACAGTAGCTATCGTAAACCATTCATTTCGTGTGGCTACGTATAAACCGATGGTAGAAGTAGTGTGTATCACTAGTGTGGTACGAGAACTTCCTTCACTTTTATGACACGCTCATCTTTCACTTCATTTTCTCGTAATACTGGTGATGGCGTGAAGCACTGTTCTGGTTTGCTCTTTGAGGTGATTCGTTTTGATTTAACATCAAGTGCAGCTCTTGGGCTTAGAGTTATTTTAGGTATAAGTAATCCAGTAAAGGCTTTCAATGACGTATATGAATTCATTTATCACTTATTACTATTAAGTAATTCGCACTCACTGTTTGCATGTATCATAAACTCAAATTGTCACTGTAGTTGCTCAATCAACATTTTGCTTTCTATTTCTTGGCCTTAGATAATTTTCAGCGGGTAAATGTTTATGTTATGATGTTCAATCGCATGTTGATTGGAAGTTTTTATTATT
Organism: Schistosoma turkestanicum; assembly: GCA_944470395.2. Lineage (NCBI taxonomy): Eukaryota > Metazoa > Platyhelminthes > Trematoda > Strigeidida > Schistosomatidae > Schistosoma > Schistosoma turkestanicum. The sequence goes on along the minus strand of OX103973.1, from coordinate 15,480,080 downwards.
ATTATTATTATTATTACTGTTCTGATTTCGTTGTTTCGTATAAAGTTGTACGATGTTGTTTTGCCAGTGTTACAATGTTTATATTCAAAGTTTTGGGTCCATCATTTTCTTAAGTGGCGCACACCTAGCTTTTTTGCTGCATTTCTCTAGTTTTTATTGGATTTTCGTAGACTTTTCTCGCCTGAATTTTATACGCAACACATAAACTTTAGTAATTTAGTGAAAAACAAACATACCACATTTTACATAAACTTTTAGGGATATATTTGATATGTTTTATATGTATATTCGTTTTTATAGTCGTAGTTACGTGCTCGAAACGGTAGGAAAGAGATATAGCTTTGGGTGTTCATAGTAACGTAAGATTGGTAGAACCATTAGAGAAGGCAAGGGTAGATAATACATCTCAATGCAGTCAGTTCACTGAGTATAAGTAAGGGGGAAACCAGTACTTTCTTAACTTTTAACTGAGTCTCTATGTTAAGACAAAGGATTTACAAATCTACTCCCTCAGGCCTGCTGATAATGAATAACCTCTTCATCAATATAAAACCTGCTATCTACCGCTCAGTATGTGCATGCACTTTCAGTAATTATTTATACTTTTCTAACACTGCAAGTGGTGTGTTATTTTATTCAGGTGATACACTTGTGCACTTTCTTGTTTGCACCATAAAATTGTCTTATTAACTGTAGCTGTTCAGGTTAATTTACTAATTTGTCAATATTCTTATAAATGATAATTTTCTTTTTGTCTAACTGCTTATACAAATAGTTTGCTATCGATATCCCTCATATTTTTTTGTCAGTACTCTGTAACTGCATACACTTTAGAGTATTTTTGTTGAGTGAAATTTGGTTTTAACATACTTTTTACGCATTGTATACCTACGTTTATTTCTAATTTTTCACCATCATATCATACATTTAATGTGTTCATTAATTTTACCATGATAATGTTTAATAGTCAAACCTTGTCTCTTAGATGTATAAACAGTATGGTTGTATATGTTTGTTTAGAATTTCTGATAACTCTTACATTAAGCTTTAGTTTCTCCTAGAGTTCTAGGCAAATAACAGAACATATAGTGAAATGTTCGACTTTGTTTCAATCTTCGCTGTAAGTTTTATAACTGCCGTACTATAAAGAAAATGTAAAATCCTTCAATGATTTCTCATCTGTAGGTTTTCGTGTATTTAATAACATGATCCCTTATTTACTCAAACGTTATTACGTTTCTCAACAGATATTTCATAATTTTCGATTGAGTGCTTTGCAATATTAATAAGGTATGTGTAACTTTGAATGTGAACATTCCAGTTGAGCGGCTTCCTGCACTTGAATTTACTGAATTACTGGTCAATGTTTCGCCTCTATAGACAATTAGGTAATCTACTTGGGATTCTATCAACTTGGTCAGTAGTCCAAAATGGTTTGACAGATACCAACTCGAGATGGAAAAATTGCTAGCGATACCGACGCTTTAGTTGCATTAATTTCTCATGGAAAACTCGTCTTTTAAGCTTACCAAATTCGGAATTACAATATCTGGTCGCGAGATTTCTTATTTCATTAAGACTTGATTTGTCTTATATTCAGAAACTTATCTTGAGGAATATCATTCACAACTAAGTGGCCTGAATGATGTTGATGTTAACATGATTAAATTAAAGTAAAAATAAGTCATTCAATTATTTTTCATCATGATTTGACTTTATTCTTGTAATTTTCGGATAAACGTGTCGTAAAAGTACAAAAAGCTAAGAATATCAAATATGTGAACTTATTATTATAACTCATTTACCACATATTTGTGTACCTGACAATAAGTTACGTTCTATGTATGTAAACCGAAGCAGATGTAGTGTTGGAACCTGTGAGCCACTGGATAAAATTTGAATGCTTTAACCACTTAGTAATTTCCAAATATTTCGCCAATTTTTCAGTAAACATATGCTAAAACTGGTGATACTGTGACCTAGTTATTCCACTAATGAAGAATTCTACTAAACCGACGGTTTTCACTTGTTATTAACACTATTTATTTAATCTATCAGGGTACCAAATGGCCTCTACTAGGACAAAAGATTGTATCTGGTTGTATTTCTGATCTATCACCTGCCAGAGAGTTTTGCAAACATTCCGATACCTAATGTGATATCGCTCGTGTGTTATTTATTAATTTATATGTAGAGAACCCTTGGTCAGATTAGCGTTGTTATTAAATGAACTCTTACTTCATTTACTTAGTTCTGGCTATAAGAAATTCGGAATATAAAGCGTCATATCTGACTTTTTCATGTTCAGTTTGTCTTAACTTCCTGCTGATACCATTCGTACAGTTAAGGGGATTTTCGAATAATTCTAACGTATAATAACTCGTTTTATGACATTGAAATCAGAATAAAATTTTGCTAATAGTATCGACGAAATTGCATGCTGTATTACAACATTAATAAAATTCAAAGTACCGGCGTTGTGACAATGTGAAACAGCTATTCTGAGTCATAGGCCTTATTGTATACTAAATTCATGATTTTCAAGAGTCCGATGGTAACTAAGTTTTATTTTCATTTTTATAATCAAGTTTTCTGCAAATAAATTTTGATTGCAATCTAACGCCAAATATATAACAGCAATTTAGATTTGACACTATTTGAGTTCGGAAACACTAAGTAGATTTAGAAATAATAGTCAAGATTACGTAACTGCCTTAAATTTACGGTACATGGGTTTATAAACGACGTCACTGTAGAATATTTTCTAAAATATAAACTTGTTGAGAATGCAGAGTCCATAGATTGCAATATTATTATATGGATGAATTACACTTTCCCAAATTAATCAAACTAAACATACGATCTTCGGGTTTCTGAATTGGTAGTTGAAGTTTGTTATTCGTGTTAAACTCGAACATATTAATTTTATAAATTAGTTCAATGTTTTATTTAACTCAATGTCATTTCAATTTAACTGTAGTTTTATTCAAATAACGTAACCAAAGTCTAAAATTTATAATAAGGTTAAAACATCCGAAAAAGAACGAATTTATAGCGATAAAGAATGTACATACTATTAGTGTATTTTACGTTTCAAAGAATATATTCAGTACTTAACTTTGAAATACATTTTTCTCTTTCAGATAAATATTCTACACCAAGTTCTCAGGTATGTCCATTTATGTAGTTTTTTTATCCTTCGTACAGAATCTTATTCCTGGCTATTACATACAACCTTTTATTTCAGTATCTACTGCTTTTTATTTATTTTTAACCCGTAAATTTTTCAGTATAATATCTTCACAATTAGCAAATTGAAGTTACTTGATCTGGGTGATGTTTGTTGGTAATTTGTACGTAATAACTAAACCAAATATGAACTTAGAATGATATACACTTATTTTGTGTGCTTTAAGTCAAAATTCCTACTTTCGTAAAGTTCATTGGATTGTTTAGTTTCATAAATTTTTGTTAGGGCATAACCAAGGATCACACCAATGTTCCCAGCGCATCAATTTGATTATGACCGATTTGGTCTCGTGTGCTGTTACGGGTATGAAGGCGGTTGTCACTTCCCGGCTGCCCACACCGTGAAAGGTTGTTTCTTGAGAAACCTGGAAAAGGTAGATTAGTGTCGGTCTTAGAGACCTGGGAGTGCGACTGCTTGAGGCCAGTCACGCACGGCCCTTTTATGAGAGATTTTTTTAGTGTTAGCTCCGCTCTTAAAAGCTCTTAGTGGGCACCCTTACCGCCGAAGACGAAAATCCGTGAGGTAGGGTGAGGTGTGACATTTTTAGCGTCGACCTTTTCTAACCCTTCCTTCCTTGTGAGAAGGCAGCATCGCTGTAGATGCTGGTTGTCCGAGGGAAACACCTTACTGCTGTCTCACCTCTCTGCAGTCAGCAGTACGACTTCGCCCTCAGACCTTGAGTAGCTGCTTTTAGTCTCATCGTTCTCCAATGGACCTGCCTGGCATGGTAGAACCTTCAGGAACATATGTTCCAGCCAATATAGCTCGGTTGGGTCATCACGACAGGCAAGCCCAACCACCAAGTCAAGGTAGCAGCATCGATCATCCTTACTCTCGGATGATTATCCTCACTTTATTTCAAATTACATTGTACTGATAATTCTGTGATTATTTAGCTTGTGTACAAGTGAAATATTTTCCCTAAGTAAGTGGACGTATTCTAGACGCTAAAATTTATTAAGCTGAGATTACCATGCGATCCATGAACCCAATCGTGATTGATCTATTAAATATTTAAGCTATATATTGTATATATTCGCATTAGACAGCTTATAAGAAAATTGTCGTTTCTGCTAAAAGCCAACATTTTTTTGTGCATTAATTTCCACGCATAGCTCTGGTTAGATGAATTTGCATTAAATAGTGAATATACTTTGTCTTATCTTTCCTAACGGTAGAAGATTAGTGAAAACATATTTCTGTAATAGGATGTGTTTGTCTTATCCTTTTGTTAAATCTAAACCACTTGATATTCGATCTGTTAAGTTTACAAAGTTTTTCGAATCAGGCGTTCGTAGGTAATAATAGTCGTTGTAGTAGGTGCGTTTTCTTGTTAACCTGATATTGTATGCGGGCTCGTAAATGTAAGTTTAACAGGATTGTAGGCTTGTAGTAACATGTGAAACGTTATTTAACTTTATTACCCCTTCAAAATTACGTAATTGTACATACTCTCTATTCACATCTTATCAATTATTATCAGTCAATCATTCAGACAGCTACAACGTAGAACTTCGTACGTACGTACATAAGTTCAGTTTACCATACCATGTTAGCTCACAGAGATAAAGTTGCATTTTAAATCCCATAGTAGTAAAGGTTGTAGAAGTATCACCAGTGATGGGTAACATTAGGGTTTGAAGAAATGATTCAAGAAGTATAATTTAGTGAAATAAATATAAAAAGAGAAAAAAACAGTCATCAGAATTTGAGAGAACTCTAAATATGGATGCACCTGCATCGTTGCAAACAATTTTGAGCCATGTCGTTCAAGGACTGTTATAAATCTCTCTTTGTGAACCCAGCTATTCCTATTATTAAGTATTCTCTAACAGCAATACAATCGACAAGTCCCCAAATCAGAACACGGTTGAACAGGAAAAGATTATATTCCAAATAGCAAGGTTAGATGGAAGTAAAAAGCCGAAGCGAAGACCAAATAGGAACAACGTTGGTCTCTTGATAGTTTTTATATGAGAAGCTTCTGGAATGTACTCTAAGTATCGACTAGCGCTGATTGGATAGGAATTAGCTAATCAGTGCGCAGCTAACTCAGTCATGCTTCAATCCATCTATGTCCCCTTTACAGTTTTGGTCAACATATCCATTCACTAACCAAGGGGTGGTTGTGCCACACTATAGCTCAGTCAGCCAGTTACAACGTAGAACTCCGTACGTAAGTACATCAGTTCAGGTTGCCATACCACAATAGTACAGAGACGCAACTGTCAGTTCAAATCCCATAATAGTCGAGATAGTAGAAGTATTTGTGGTAAATGAGAAGATTAGGGTTCGAAGATATTATTCAAAAAGTATAATTCAGTGAGATCAATTTAGAAAGAGAAAGATAGAGGTGATGACGAATTTAGATTAGAATTTCATGGAACACAACGAGTGGATGCACCTGCGCCATTACAAACGATTTAGAACCATGTCGTTCAAGGTCTCTAACCATCGGTTAGCATTGTCTCACGAAACGCAACCAGGTAGTCTACATCCACCAACACGACTCAGTCCACTTGTCAGTTCTATGTTTTGGTTCGATCGCTCGTCGAGGCAGTCGGTGGTTGGGCATTCGTAACAGATACACTAACCGCATCAACTGATGAAGTTTCATTACTTCACCTATCGATAGGCTACCCTACCTAGTACTTGTTTCCTAACGACAACATTGCTTACTCGGTTGTCCCAGGATACATGAGATCTATGATCGAATACCAGTAACCTACAAATATCTTCTACTCTTACTGAACATGTTTTATAGTCGTAAAGTAGGACGAAGCGAATGGCTGCACAGTACACTCGTCTTTTGGTTAGCAGACGGACATCTCGCCTACGCCATAAGCGACAAAGGTTGGCAAAAGCCAATCGAGCCTTCTGTATCCGTACTGATATTTCGTCAGTCACCAGGCCATCACCACTGATGAGACTCCTTAGGTAAGTGAAGCGGTCGACATGCTCAACTACTTCCCTCTCTATCACTAGATCAGGCGCCGATGAAGCCAATCGTGAAGCAACATATTGCGTTTCGAGGGGCGAAACCGCATCCCCAACACACATGCATTGTTGTTTAGGGCAGTCAGAAGACTGCATTTTTAAGCATCTTCACCGAGTACAACTATGTCATCGGCATATTCCAAGTCTACAAATGAATTTCCCGATAAAAATTCAGTTTCTGAAAAATCAGACGAGAAAAGTGTTGTTTTGTAAGCATGTCTATGAAAAATATAAACGGGAATGGAGAGAGTGGACAGTCTTGATGAATACCATTCGGGGTTATCTATTTCCGATGACAGTTCGCCATAATCGAAATAGACTTGGCTTTTTGTATCGTTATGTAGGACTCTGTGAGGTTTCCGCGTTAGACAAAAAATGAAGGCACCTTCGTCATTGCAAATGATTTTGAGCGATTTCGTTCAGGGTCTATAACCATCGGTTAGTATTGTCCATTTGTCCATTACTCCATGGCTTTGTGGCATGTTTTAATCTGGTCGCGCCTATATTTCTTCCAACTTTCTCGTTCACCAAGAAACATGGCTTGTCGCGGTAGTTGTGCATACGTTACACTTGTCTCAACTATCTGGACGGATGAAGATTCAGTACTTCATTAATTAATTGGTCATCCTTACTAGTACCCTTTTTCTAAAAAGATCATTGCTAACTCGGTTATGATTTTCCACGTAACTATATCGAACGGTGACCTAGTAGTCACGCCGTTTGACTTTCAGCTACTAAATATCAAGATTGGACCCCACTCCACTTGTAAATATGGTGTTGGGTACCCAGAATATTGCACTATAGACAATTACACTGTAAAATTTTAGAAGAACGATAAATACACTAATTGCACACCTTGAATTTTCCCCTGCAATCTTTATCGTCCATTCGTTCTTGCTGTTACTGTGATTGATCTCTGCTTTTCTTCCTGCCATAATTTTCCTTTACCCCTAAGTATTCTACTTATTCCTGCTATATACTACTTATATCTGTCTGTTTAAGTAGCGCCCGTAAGTCTCTTTTAGTCTGAGCGACCGAATAACATCATTAACCACTCTTAGTGTAGCTCATATAAAGGTACTTGGTAAATGAGTTAAATCATTCACTTTCCTTATTACATAATTTATTATACTGAATTGTACTTGAGAATTTACGTTCCCATCACTGCGTCAAACTCATTATCTAACCTTTTTCAATCGTCATTTTGTACATTCATGTATAATTGATGCTCTCTGCTTTAATTCATATACATCTGACTGTCTAATTGACAGGTCGTTCGAATGTTACATTTTTGTTGTTGAGATACTGATATGATGTCTTACCGATAATTTACTTTAGTGTAATTCTTTGTTTTTTTATTATCGACAGTCAGAAGTAACGAGATCTAAAGAGGAGGATACAAATTGTCGAGTAAGATTGATCGTTCTAATCATTCATTCACTAATACAAACAGGAATATCTTAGCTTCAATGGTATTCCAATCTTTGAATGTATAGTTGTTTAATGCGAGTATATAATATTTATTTGCTATTGTACTGATAACAACTCTTAAGTACTCGAGACAATAAGATTGAACGTGAAAGGTGCCTCATTCATTATGAACTACTTATCGTTAATCGAAGTAAAAAATATAAACAATTTTGACTAAGCATCACTGATGATTTGCGTATTCCGACTTAATAATGAAACTGTGTTAATATATTGAGGGAGTTTAAATGTACGCTGAATTTGTTAAAGCAATACTTATTCACAACATTATAAGTGTTGAACCACGGACTTGCAAATTCACTTCTCTTGGCTTTCTGTAAAACTAATCGCACTGACATCAACATTCAATCAGTCAGAGTTACAACGTTGAACTTTGTACACAAATACATAAGTTCAGGTTGTCTCACACGGCATCAGCACAGAGACGCAACTATCAGTTCAAATCCCATAGTGGTAGAGATAGTAGAAGTATTAGTTGGAATGAAATGAAACTACTTGATAAGTGAAGCAAGATGAAGAAACTTTTTTTCTGTAGTCAAAGTTCACTGCAAAGACGACGCTACCTTAGATCACTCGCACTCAATAATTTGCACAGTATTTAACTCAGTTAAATACACTGATATTTAACACAGAAGTCCTACTTAAAATCTTACTCAGCTACACACTTAACTCCTTTGAAAATTGAAGTTCGGAGGACAAGTTGGATCTTGTTCTACATAACTTGTTTTTATTTACCAGTCGATTCATAATCTCACATCAATGTTTCTGTAGTATGCGTTTCATCTTTTGAATTAATTACTTTAGGAATAAGTCTTTATAACAGTTTACCCTATTTTAATGACTGACTTCGCTTAAATACTGGACACAGTGTATTCGGTTGGTTAAACATGAGTAACTTTGAATTTCTGGATTTATTCCGCTAACACAATTTACAGTCATATTAGATAGATGACTTCAGTGATAGAATTAGCAGTGGTTTATAGTTGTGTAGGCTACTCTGATGTTTATAGCCTCCTATTTATTAATTGTTTTGGTCTTTCTGTTTCACAAAATTTTTGATAAATTCGATTGTGACAAGTTATTAATACATTGATTAACGTAAAATTAATTTGCATCTTTCCTTTTCCCCTCTTTCTGTGTTTATGATATATTTTGGCTACACACTTTTGCTCCATCTGCTACTTCCCATCCTCCTGTAACCTTTTTTCCCGTATTCTGTGTGTTTTGTTTTTCCCTTTTTTTTACTGTTTATTTTCGTGATATCGTGTTTGTGTGCTTATTTGTGTATTCATCATTCTTGTGCTTGATTGTGTATTTTACTACAAAAAAACACGTTCTCTGTATGTTTAGTCTAAAAGTTTATATATCTACACACATTTATATACAGATGGGTATAGGAAATATTAGTTAGGTATGTTGTATAAATAATATTACTATTATTTTAACCATTATTACATTGACGATTTGCATTATTGTATTCTGATCTTTTTTCTATCATGTCCCACTTCTCGTTAGGAGCAATCACTACATTTATTATTACAACTCTTGCTAGCTTGATGCTCTCTTCAATTTGTTCTTATGCATTTTCATGCACTTCTTTTGTTTTTTTTATCAATGAATATAGTTTGTTTAACAAAAGACTTCTTTCTACTTGTGCGTTGCTATACAGAATCTATTTTGTTGCTTTATTTCTCTCAATTACGGTATTGAATGTTAAGGCTATTTGTGTAAACCATTTTTTTTCTATTTTCTCTGTTTTTCCTATATTTCAAAAAAAAATTTACTCTCTATTAACAACATTCACTCAATATTTACATTATATTATCATTACATTATCGTTTGATTTACACATAAATATGTTAATCTTTTTTTGATTGCATGATCTTATGGGTATTATTATTATTATTACTATTATTATCATTGCGATTCTTTGTTAATTCATAATATATGTTGAAATAATTAGGAATGATTTTGTTTGGAATGCACTTATATATCTGTTGTCTGCGTGTGTTTGTATGTGTATGGATATTTATAGCATTTAGTTTAGTTTTACTTTTTCCGTTCGTAAATGTTCTTATTCTTGTTGTATTTGATTACATAATTGTTTGCGGTTGTTAAAAAAAATCTAATTGTTTCAGTATTGTTATTCTGTCTGTTGTTGTTGTTGTTTTTTCTTTTGTATTGTTACTATTCTCTTGTGTTGCTTATAGTTTGTTTCAATGTTATCGACTGGGAAATGCTGCTCCAAATATTTGTTCAAATTAACCTAATTGTAGTGATATCAAACACTAGTTGGTAATTCTAACTAGAGTCTTTTCATCATATTGTCTGGTGTTTTGCATATCTAATAATAATGATAATAGTTGATTAACTAACTGCTACATTTTAATGAAATACCTTTTACAAGGCCATTATTTCGTCACAAATTTCTTTTTCTAGTGAGTATTGGCTGTCTATTCAAATAAAAATGTTCAACTGGTTATTCATAGTTTGCTGCAGTTTTTCTTTTTCTTTTTATCGCTAAAAACAGACTCCTGAAAGTAAGAAGAATGGGAAACATACAAAGTCCAGTAATAGGTATGTGATTATATTATTTACTCAATGTTTGTTTGCTTATCTTTTAACATTGCTCACTCTTGATCTTTCATTGGCATCTTAACTCCTGAAATTGTCTTTTACCTTGGTAAATCAAATTGTCGATACTTAATGTTTTCTACTACCACTGATAGTGTCACCCTTTCTACTACTTTGGGGTTTCTGTTGATAGTTTTTTCTCTCTGTGATGACATGGTTTGGCGACTCGAGCCAACCAGTCAGTCATCAGCAATGTAGAACTTGGTATATATGTGCGTGCCTAAAATTTCCATATCACATTACTATTGCAAGATGGAATCATCAAGATAAATGCCAAAGTATTACTAGTTTGAACTATACCTTGAATTCACCAACAGATAATCAAAAGTGAAACAAAAATTCAGTACGATCACAGGGGAATGGTAATGTACCACAGAAATATTAAGAGTAAATCTGAACTAGTGGGATTTGTTTTCCCCCTTTTATGTGCATAAGAAATACTTGGAAAGCAGATATGGTGCTTTTCTAAATGTATTCCTATGATTTACTCACCCACTTAGGTAGCGCACAAAAAATTCTTCTAGTATATGCTTCTTGGTCACGCGTTAGTTTATAAACTATCCATGTTATTATTGTAAGTTCCATCTCAAAATGTCAACTATAATTTTACCACTTTTCAGAGAAATTGACCACGATTCACAATCAGGACGTAGTTCTTTATCATTTGCTGTCAGACGTTCTGGTTTGTCAAATAAACTCCCTCATACTGCTCACTTTGAACACAACAATCCGAATGATCAAAACGATATAGAGTGTCTTTCATATGATATTAAATCTGGATCGCCAAATGCAGGTGAGTTAAATAATTGATAACCATACTTCTGTTAGATATTCAAATCTTGTGATTCACTATTCCTAACTGTCGGATTTTCGCTTTTTACAGATTGTAAAGATAACCAGGAGTCCCGTACCAAGATCAGTGCATTACCTAAATCGTCATCGAATTCAAGATGCACTCCTTTAACTCATAACGATGATTCTAGTTGTGATTATAAAAATACCAAATCTCCATACAAAAAATGCATGAAAATTGATACCTGTGTTCGTACTCCTACTAATATTCGTGAATGTGAAAAGTTGAAAAGCAGTGTTGATGTTGCGAATCATACTCCAAGTAATCCAATAAATAAAAGTCCTTCCAATAAATACTCTGTTTCGGGAGAACACAACTCAGACGCTCATTTATCTCACTCTAAAAAGCATACATCTTACTCTGATCAAAATCGGAACCGAGTTGGTTCAAATACACTTGTCGCTTATAATAGTACGGATGATGAAGTGCCTCATGGTAACAAAGAGCATTCAAATCGAAAACAAAAAGTAAGGCGGAAGGTTGGTGATCGTTTGCAGTCTAAAGATCTTAGTTTATCGGAAACTCGTCCTAGCAACCTTAGTACATCGGCAAATCAATTAACTCCTGGTAAGACTAATAGTGTCAAAGTTATCAAAGGTACCGCAAGGTCTACGTGGGATTCAAGCGATAGCGATTTTGACTCTTCAGTTGTACATACTGAAAAAGCTAGTGAAAATGAGCATACTACTTCTCCAGATAATCAAGAAAAATCAAATTCCTTAGAATCTTCGCTCAAAACATCTCACTGTAAGTGTCATCTTTTTTAAACCTTTGATTTGCTTCCATTCATTGGCAGTTTTCTGTTTCAGTCATTTGTGGATACTTATAGGGCAAGAAATACATTCTAAATATTTTCACATGTTTACTCAATTCTATTAAAATAATCATCTAAACTATCAAATACAAACTATAAATACATCGATTAGGTGAGGTAGTCGTGGGTGCGCACTGCTGATGAGTCCCATACCAGGACGAAACGACCGTCCAGTGCTTCCAGGTTTCTAATGGTGGTCTAACAATAGTTGATTGATGATTTCAATGTGCAAAAACACTGATCTCTATAGTTCTAATTGAAAACAGATTACAGTTTCGTTTATAAACTTCTGCATCTAAAACGCTATAAAACGTTAAAAATTCAAATTCAAACCTGGTTTCTTTTAAATTGTGACCATTCATTAATTGCTTTAGCGAAAATGTATTCGAAACCAGTAGCATGATCATATACTATAATACCTATTGCACAGAAACTGATTTCGTGTTTTGAAAACAATTATTGTCTGCAGCTATCATACGTTCGTGTACTATACTAATTATTTCTGTACTCTGACTTTAATACTGCAAAGTAGATTCCCTCTATCTTCTTTTCCTTTCCTCACTAGGCAGGGTAAAAACACCATTTTTGCAGATTAGGCTTTTTAGTGTTCACCCAGTGTAATTTAAAATGGCATATCCCCAACGAGCTGCTATTTTTTGTTTTGACCATGTTGAAGTCACAAGGTATTAGTCTGAAAGCAAGACTGGTATTTGTTTAGTAAAGGCTTACTTTTACTCTACGTCAATTACGTCCATATTTAAATGTCAACCAAAGACCACGATTCTTCCTGTTTACTTTTAATTTAAATTCTCGAATGTTTAACATCACTCCAAACACTTCTGGCATTTCTGTATCACTTTCACCATGAAAGCATATCCGATATTTTGCGTACGGTGTTATTAAGTTAGATATTAGCTCGAATTATTGTGGTTTCACGGTTTTGTTATATCTGTTCTCCTTTTCATGTTTTTCTGTCCTCCCAAAAAAGCTCTTATTCTTTACAATTATTTTAACGAGAATACTGAAAACAACATGTCCTTCTCATCCAATTATTCAATGTTGTCTAAAATCTGCACGAATTGTAATAACTCTACAATTTAGTTTAGTTATGGTGTGTTCTAACTCAATCTAATGTTTGAGCATACCGTGTTGCATGGTAAACTTCATTTAATTCATAACAGATATCTAAAATTAGGTTCGGATTCGAATTAAATTTGAATCAGTAATATTTAGTATACTAATTTTCCACATTGTTTACAACTTGGCTACTCAGTTTTGACTATGTTCCTGATTTGTAATGATATTAAAATTGAATGCCTTTTGTTTCTCTGTTCATATTCAGCCTCGATAAACAAGTCCAGTCTGTCAAAAGCAGCAAAAAGTAATTTAAACACGAAAAATAAGAATCATCGACACCAAGATGGTTCTAGTAAATGTGATCCAGTTAACTCAAATGAATCCCGTTCAAAACTATCTAGTAGAGATTCACATCACAGAAGACGTAGAAAAAACTCAGATCGTCAGCATTCCACAAGTCGTCGTCAAAGGAAGTCCATTTCATCAGGAGGTTCTGATGGTTCTCAGTGTCGCAAAAATCGAGGAACCTCACGTACAAAGAGCACTATTGAAGTTGCAACACCTAAAAGTCGTAAACGTTTACGTTCCCACAGATCATCCTCTTATCGTTCCTCTGTTAGTAGGTCGCGTTATTCCTCTTGTTCAGAATCTTCTCACAAATACGATCGACATAAGCGTAGTTATATGAAGTCAAAATCTTACAGTTCTGGGTCATCTGCTCGTACTTCTCGTTCATTCCGCTCAAGTTACAGTTCAAGATCAAGCTCTATAAGAACTCCTCGTCGCCACAGACGTGTTAGATCTTTTTATCGAAGAAGGCATAGGCGTAGAAGCTATTCTCATCGTTCACGATCGCTCTCAAGAAGTTGGCACTCAACAGATTCCAGTTTTTCTTCACGGTCTTCTCTTTCGTCACGTTCCCGTTATTTTTCACGCCGAAACACCTCTAAAAATCGTTCTGTTTCTCGACGTTCTCGTTCTCCTTTATACCGGCCTACTTCATCTATTACAAAAGTTCCAGAAGATAATATTCGAACTCCACCAGAACACCGTCTTGCTCGTCTTGGTGTTGGACCATTGAGTAAAGATAGTGTTTCAGATGGTAGGACAAATAGTCCTTATAGTGACCCGAAGTCCATGTCTTACATACCAAGCGTCAATGAAACAGTTTCAGCAGCTGTCAATAGAGTTATGAGCGGCGGTCAATCTAGTAAGTAATGCAGAGTATTATTTTATTCCTATAACGTTTTATTAACAGTGATATTTATTATTATTATCAGCAGTAGTATTAATTATCACTATTAATGGCTTTATTCAATTTCATGTTTTGTATTATATGGAATTCTCAGCATACAATATTTCAACATATTTCTCTTACTCAGTTCAATAGTATTATCTGGCTAAATGTCATTCGTGATTTTATCTCGTTTCAGTATGTCGAAAGTCATCGCATGAATCGACCGCAACAAACAACAACAATGACAGTGACAGTTTGAAACCTATTCATGATTCTAAATCATCCATAGGACGTAATAGTGATTTACATTCGCAACCACCCGCTTCATCTGTTGTGGTACAGTCAAATAATAGGACATCTAGTCCTTCAGTGCTCGTGGATATACCATTACCTCAAGATGCACTGAATCAAACCACTGATGATCCAGACAACAAGAGCCAAACGAATAAATCTGTTCCTTATATTGGACCACAAGTAAGTTCGCATCTGTTTTTATTCCGAGTTCTTCTTTAACATAGATATATTAAGCAAGAAGAATACTTGTTTATTAGCTCGAAGAAATTTTTATTTTTCTCATTTAAATCAGTGTTGTGAACAAAATTTTTCATTATATAATACCACAATGTATTATCCTTTCATAACACACATAGTTCATGCTATCAACTTATATTTGGCAAAGCCGTTTATTCACATTCACCTGAAACCTCAGTAGTTTTCATAATGATCCGAGATTTACGTAGCGATCACTTTTATAAGATAACAGAAATTTCCAAGCGTTACCTGATTTATCATCCAGTTTCATCCGATTTGTTTCCACCAAGTCTAATCGATGGGTTTGAGTGGTCAGTGGAAACACTACTTAGAGTCACTTTAAAAACATGTAAATAATACTTCATCACTTCAAACGGTGATAAACTCTTGGATCATTTGTTGATAATTTAGTTTGGAAATCAAGCAAAATAAACCTGATGGTCTAATAAACAAATCCAATGCTCATACTTTGTGCACTTAATCTCGTTCCACCCGTGAATTTATTTTAGCTGCTGTAGAAGTGATGTAATTTGCAGCTGATATGCAGCTGATATATATATATATATATATATATATATATATATATATATATATATATATATATATATATATTCCACCAGTTGTGGTGAATTCTTTTACAAATCGTACAAATATAGTGATAAAATGGGTTAATTTAAAAATTGTTCATCGTATCTTAAGTCACATTAGAACTAGTTGTTTCGTTTCAGTAAAGCTTATTCAAGTTTTTATTTACATCTTCCTTCTCTAAGAAACGAATTACAGTCTTTAAAGGTAATGTATTAGATGCACTACTATTTTAATACTTATCAAGACTTTTTGATTGATTATTCTTCCAGTACGCTTCAGAATGTTATTGTCTGTATTTTGTTTCAGAATTGTCATCCATCATGTTTATCACATACTAAACCCAGTGTTCGTTACACAATTAGTTATATTTTAAACTACCTATTATTTTTCTTAAATCGTACTTACAGTTTTACAAATGTGTTTTGTTTTTCATTTTAATCATGCACATAGATTCATACACAAAATAAATTTAACATTTTTATCGTTATAATTTGTCAGAACATGTATATCTCTGCTTTTTTAGAAATTTTATTATATTGATTTATTTAACTTGCCTTCTGCTTATGCATGTTTGCTCCTTGATTATTTCTTTTGCTTATTAAATGGAAATTTTTTTACTAATAATACTATTGTGTTTTATAATAGTGCATTTGTTTGCGTTTTCTCTAAAATATCTTTTGACAGACCCATTATATCTAAACAATCGACCGATTTTCTAGTTCATATAAATTAATTTTCACACAAGTGCATGTTTCACTCTTTTATGATGATGCTGTTAAATTTTCAAATATAAGTGGCATATTTTCCCTTTCCCTTATACAAACTTTGAATGCATATCTCTTTTAGGTAAAATCAAATCAGTATACCAATAATTTCAGTGTATGAAGAAAAGTTTTCCATGCTGACTTACATATATTTGCTATTTTACCTTTATGAGTTTCATCTTATCCACTTTGGTCAGCCGTATAAAAATAACCTCTTTGTAAAATTATGCTTAAGATAACTGATAGCGTTAACGTTCATCCGTGTAAAATAATTGCAACTCTATTAACATTAGTTGTGTTATTGATTGTCGATTAGATTTTATTGAATATTGATTATCTCATTGGTTCTAAGTGTTTGCTAATGACATTTTTGAAGCAACAATGTTCAGCTGATCATTATCAATAATATTTATTTGTAAACCAGTTTTTCTGTATTGTAAAGTCAGTAGTGTCATTGATTTGCTAGAAAACAATGAAATCAGATTGCAGCTGCTTGTCTTCTCGATTGCCATAACATGCATAAATTCAACGTATTTTCCTTTTTTCGTCATATCCACTAATTATCCTTAGCCAAGTATTTGATGTGAATAACTTGCCGAAATCTTAAAAACCAATACACCACCATAATATGATTTATCAGACCTTAATTGATTAAGGCATTCGATTTGAAGTCACAGATTCGAACATCAACTCATCTAATTGGGTCCGGAGAGCTAGTCAGTTTATCTAACTCTTACATAAATATTGAGGCTCATAACCATGAACAATAATTTGTTCTTGGTGATTAAATTCTATTTTTCAGATTATATCTAGTTATTACACATTTGATCATTGTTAGACCACCATTAGAAACCTGGAAGCACTGGACGGCCGTTTCGTCCTAGTATGGGACTCCTCAGCAGTGCGCAGTTAACTATATCATTATTTCTGTTTGGTCATTTAGAAGTTGACAGACTCAGAACTTAGAATTAGCCAGAGTATTTAAACAATCTGCTAATAAAGTTCTTGCTTAAAGTTTCTTGCTTAACACCTTTTTTTATATATATGACGCTAACGTGCTTACCAAACATGTAAGTGTATTCACTTATTGGATTCCCAGCGAAATGACTAATATGTATCTTACAGACATTTAACTTCATTTCAGTCTTTTTTATTTTTATCATTCATCTACTTATTGTCTGTATTTGCAAAACATACCCAACTTCTTTTACAACAAAAGTTTACATCTGTGAGATAATATTCTGTAAGAAATGTACCGGGTTTCTTTTCTATCTCGTAATGTAAACGCTGAAAATTCGTCCTGACAATGAATATTCGAATATGGGATTATTATTTTCAAGTTTATAACGACGATATAAAAAAAGTCAGTTTTACAAGCATAACCAGACTCAGTATTTCTGATTATTATCAATCTCACTTCACATATTCTCACTAAAATCAGCTTTCAGGTTAGTTCGTTTCTATCATTTATCGAAACAGACATCCACCACTTTGGTCATGTAGTTCCTGTTTTCCGATTATTTACCAAGTAAAATAATTCATTTAATGGTATTTTTCCTAGACACGTTTGGTTGTTGTCATTTTCCTTGCGCATGATTCATCCTTTACTTACTCAGTTCTGTTAAAATTTACGGCTTATCGTAATCACACTGATTATTATCCTCATGATATCCACTGACAGTTTTTATTTATATTATTTTGTGTTTTCGTCTTACTTTTGCAAATGCTTTATAAAACTATCTCGTTTTTTATTTGTATTTTTTATGTATAAGGTTCCTCCGGAACTAGCCAAACGTTTTGGATTATCTGTTGCTGATACGCCAACAAAGTCAGATGTTGGTGATCCTCTAACCTCA
Source organism: Schistosoma turkestanicum (assembly GCA_944470395.2). NCBI lineage: Eukaryota > Metazoa > Platyhelminthes > Trematoda > Strigeidida > Schistosomatidae > Schistosoma > Schistosoma turkestanicum. The sequence goes on along the minus strand of OX103973.1, from coordinate 15,461,991 downwards.
GTTCCAAGTGGTAATTATGTAGAGATTACTTCAAGCTCTGTCCCGTTACACACTACTCCTAACTCATCCTCTGATACCAATGCAGTTGCGTCAGGTGTCAAAAGCAGCAATGCTGCGGAAGTCACCAGTTTCAACCCGCCAGAATTTACAATTCCACCTGAACAAGCTGAATTATATAGACGTAAGTAAAGATTTTAATTAAAACTGTCTCCATCGCTCGTAAAATTTTGTTAATGCTGGTTTTAGACTACTTTATTCCTTTATTAAACAGAATTCTATTAAATCCCTGATATGTTAAATCAATTTGCAGGTTTTCTCTTGTTCGTTCATCAGAAATCACATTACCGTTATTCCTATAGATATTGTCATCCTTTACTTTTGCAGTTGACTAGATTATTTTTAAACATTTAGCTTCAAAATAAAGTTGCAGAGCTATATTCTCTAACAGTTGTATGTGTAAATCCTTATGATGATGAGAAAACTGAAATCATAGTTGCAGCCTAATTGTTGGGTATCACCTCCTTATGTTAATCAGACTTTGACTGGAAGGTAAAAGCAACACAACTAGGAAAGTTTTACTTTCATTTTGATGGAGATTATTTGAGGTTTGATATCTATATTTTCCGATGTTCATAATTCTGAGTAACGTTTATGATGGATATATTGTACTGCTTTCTAACCTTTTTCTCACAGAAACATTACCTATAAAACAACGACAACCTAATGTAAATCATATGATCGTTTGACGCTTATCAATTTGCAATTATAATGATGATTGTGATAAAAATAATGCCAACAATTGCCAGTCTAACTTAATGAAAACTATTTAACAGATAAAACATTGTGAACGCGACCTCATCATAGGGTTATCAAGATTGTTAAGTTTTTTGAAATCATGAATCAATCATCGTTAGAGCACCATTAGGTTTCAATGAAACTCAGCAATCTCCACAACCGTATAATTAAAATGATCATATGCTCATTATTGATTAGCTTCATGACGAGATTCTCGGAGTTCTGGTGAATGAATGCACTTACGTTCAATAGACAAATCAATAGAGAGCAACCAAAAATGAAGATAGCATGTGATCAAGAAGCTAGAAGTTGTTAGCTTAAGGTTTCAAATGCGTTACAAGGTAAGTTTACAAAATCCTACCGAGCTTTTTGAATCTGTGGCATGATTTCGTCTAACACCCATTACATGGATATCTGTTGATTAAGCATATAAAAAACCCTAAAATATACTTCAGCCAGAGACTAATGAAAGGCCATAACAAGATTAAACTGTTAGCTCTCTTTGATAACTATATTAGGTTTTTTTTCACTTACTACCATTTTAGCGTTACAAGAGCAAGCAAAAGAACATGCTTTGCGACGAAGTAGAATTCTCATGCCTGATGAGTCGAAATTAAATCAAATTCCTAGTGAATTTAATTTTTTGCAACATCAACAACAAGTACAGCGACAGTTAGCGCTTCTTCAACAACAACAAAGTCAAACCTCTATGGTATTTACTCCTTCCAATGTTGTATACTGTACTCCCTCAATATTACCCTTGTATGCTGCCAATACTCCACTAATCTCAACCATACCAAGCGTTAGTATGGCAAATCCTGGTAATATTACTGTCACTGAAACCACAGTTCCTCAACAAGTGTCAGCTGAAGCAATAATCTTAAAACAACAACAATTACAACAACAACAACAATTATCTGCCCTATGTGGAGCTGCATATCAACAACAGGTCTGTTTATTTGGTGTATTAGCTTTAAGTTCTTATATTATTTCTTGTTAGAGTGATTATTCTGCAAACGTTTATTCCATGATACCTTTCGTCAATAATGATGACATCCAGTACTTATTAGTGTAATACATAATCACCTCAAAATCTCGTTTATTGACAAAAGAACAATGACCGGTGGTCATATGGAATTTTTTTATATTTTATTTATGTATTAGAGAAATTTTTGAAATCTTAATTCAATTAATGTTATAATAATCACTAGAATAGCGATTGAATCTACTTGTACAACGTTTCAGAGGGCTATTTAAGACATATGGAATCCTAGTAACTTGGAAATATTCAAGTTTATAAATATATTGGTGGTGGTTCTACAATAAATCATAATTCGTTAAATTGAAGCTTACATTCACGGTGATAAAGAAAACAACAACGGTCAAACAAAATAAAATGACGGGTTCAAATTGGTATCCGTGCAATGTATGTTTCAACTAATAAGTGCATAGTCAATTTGCAGTGGTCAGTTTAACTAGTGTTATTTATGCAAGACAGAGACGATGGACCCTGGTTACCAATCAGTAATATAGTCAGTCATAAAAAAACAAGAATTTCATAACTGTGTCGTTTGATGTTTTTTATTAATTCATATTCATAATAGAAATAAAATTTCACCAAGATTTATTTCACTGTATATATTCATTATTTACATTATAGTTGTTGAAATTCTTGCTCTATAATATAAATTTCAGTTCCTTTTTTTGTCATTACTATTTTCTAATTTCTGGTAATAATGGTTGATATTTTTCTATTGTTTTTTTTTTCATTTTACTTTCATTAACTAGACAAGTGGAAATGATGCTTCACAGTTATATTTTGCATCTCTCAGTAATCCACATATTACATCTAATCTAACAGTAGAACAACAGCCTAATACATCCTCTAGTAGTAATGTTAAATCGGAAGTCAATCAGTTATCCACATCGCTGCAACAAGCACAATTACAACAACTAATTGCGGCAGCTGCGTTACAATCAGTTGTTCAAGCTAACAATAATAATATTCTTTCCTCAGCCAATACAATCCAGTCAATCAATCATCAACAGTTGCTAAACCAATTGATTGCTCAACAACAATCCCAGGTGAGTTGAAATGTGTGTGCTAGGTGTTCAAAAAAGCTATATTACGGAATCCTAGTTTTAACTTCACTTATTTGTATATTTAATATACAGTCAGTTAGCTAGAATATAGATATCTCTATCACTAATGCAGATGCCGTTGTATGCTAGTCCTGAATCAACATTTCGCCTTTCAAGCGGACGGACAACCGCATCCCAAACATGCTTGCATTATTGCTCAAGGTAGTCAGAGGACTGCATTTTGTCAGCATCTCCATCAAATAGAATTATGTTTTCGGTATATTCTAAGCTAACTAGCGAGTCTTCTGGATAAGGTCAACTCCTGAAGAGTTAGACGATGAAAGCATCATCTTTAAAAGCATGTCTATGACAAATTTAAACAAGAATGGAGAAAGTAGACAGCTTTGATGAACATTGCTTGAGGCAATCACTTCCAAACACAGTACGTCATAAGCTTTCACTCGACCAGTAGTGTTCGAGTAGAGAGCCTGTACAAAGTTAATTTGCTTCGTTGGTATTCCTTTTAATGACAGACACTGCTATAGGACCTGACGATCTAAAAAGTCGAATGACGCCTCAACGTCAAGGAATACAATTTTAATAGGACGCCGAAATGTGCCTATGTCCCAGGGCTTGACAAAGTGTGAATATGTGTAGTCTATACGTTCGCGTCCCTATCTACTGGAATCCTGTCTAAGAGAGCTGGTTCTGCACTAGATCATGACGCTATATCTACACCAGCGAGGCCACAAGAAACAAAAGCGGGGCTTCCAGACACACGAAGTGCAAATCGAGATGGTTCTTGATTTTTACAAGTGACGTCAAATGAATGACACTACTCGGATCCTGTATGCGCATTTCAGAGATGCAGCATACATCGATGTCATGAGATTTCAAAGTCCCAGCTCAGAAAGCTTGTTGTCCTGTTCGGTACAATGTCCAAACATCAAAAGCTCAAACATGCTGTTTGTTGCGTGGTTTTAGGAGACCAGGAATAACATTTCGCGTACTCAAAAGATTTGCATCAGCCCCGCGTAGTGGCAAATGAATGAAAGAATTGGTTGCTGATATAAGAGAATTAATAAGAGGTGTAGGAAGGATTTGTCTGTGACTAATTCGGTCTCGTGTGTCATTTCCTACGGTCGGGCTACAGTGAATTCTAAGTATAGTACATGGTGTAGTTTTTTAACCCAGCTTTTCTGTCAACCACTTTACACTTCAATTCATTTTCTGTATAAAATCACTAACAGTATTATATACATTATTACGTTGGTATTTGCCAAATCAATTGCACATAGCAGATGACATTTCCACATATCTATTATCTAGCTGATATAATTTGTCTTCTCTAACCTTTTAATGTTTCTCTGGTGCACATATGATGAATAGTCCTAGTTGTTTGACTAACATGGAGTTATAATTGCAATGAGTTAGTGTAATATAGGCTTTTAAGGTGATGGACAGTAATGAATAAGATATATTGTTCTCGTAATACAGACCAATAATCTGACAGACTGTATCCCTGCTCCTTCTTCTAGAGAAAAAGCGCAATCTGATCTTTCAAAATAAGGGTTAGAAATATGCATTGTGAAAATCGTTTAGAAATAATAAGTTATATTCAATCCTAGTAATGGAACTTATAAGCCTTGTGATTTATTCATCTGTTCTCGGAATCATTTTTGAGATTTAAATCAGTGGTGTCACATCTTGCTTATATTTTGTGTCGCCGGATTATCGTGGAATCCAGACATTTTTCATTGCTTCAGTCTCTTAGTAATATCAATTAATTCACTTTCAATGAAATAAGATGTAATCACGATATATAGTTAAAATAACTTACACTTTTTGTATAGGCTTCATTGTTCCTATTTATGGCTTATCACATTTTAGCTATCTGGATTCAATATTGCGCCAAACCTTGTAACAGCTTCTCTGTTAGCTGCACAACACCAACAAAAACAGCTGGTGGCTCAATGGCAGAAACGTGCTCTTGCTTTGGCCGCAGCAAGTTCTGCTAATGATCAGTTAAAGAGCGCTCAAGAAAGGCGACTCCCTGTTCTTACTCCAGGTACTACTATTCCGGCTAATTTGGCTGTTGCTACTCCTACTAGTTTAGCTTCTGTCCTCAACACTACCAATTCATTACCAGCTGCTTTACAGTTAGGTCTCCTGAGATCTGGTCTCAATCCTTCGATCCTCTCCACTGGTGCAGTAAATCCATCGACCCAAAATCAAGTAGCTTCTATGGCCGCAATGCTTGCTGCAGCACAACAGCATCAGCAACAACAACAACAATGTCAACAAGCCACAGCTCTTTCTACTGCTCAGCAATCTCTTAGCACAGGTTCATCACAATTTCCTGTCTCTTCCGCAAATTCAGAGGTACTTATGTTTTGTTTTTAAATTTGCGGTGGGCGTGAAATCAACAAAATACAGTTGTACACTATTTTTATGTTCCCTCTGTTTACCATAAAACTAATTTTTACACTCCAAATCTTGTCAGGATTGAATATCAGCAGTTAACATAGGCATGCTTTTTCGATCACACAAATATTTGTATATGAATAAGCGTGCTTGATTTTTTAATATCGCAAAATACGTATTCAATGATAATTCTCCCCCATCATTCTAGAAAGTTTCTGTAAATTAAGCGAAGTATTTAATACAAGTCTTATAACTAGACGCGTGATCAGTATTGTTGTAATCGTATGCCTTTTAAACACAAACTAGTCAGCTTGCTCATAAACAATTGTCATTACAAATATATTGGCCTTTTTTAACTACCACATCTTAATATTTTGATCTTATTTGGAGTAGGAGTTAGGTAAAAAAATTAGTCAGTCAAATGCATGGCATCACACTCCATAGAGGCATTATCCCTGTGGTGCGTTATTGGTCACGATTATTAAAAACTGGGTTACATCAAGGCTCGCTAACTGGCGTACTAATGTAACGTACATATCAAGTACTATGTTGTTGTTGACTGACTGATGGGTGCTGTGTTTCGTGATTATCAACTTCCACATGGGACACTTGACTGTTTAGTGTCGTCACATCGTTTTAGGTTCACCAAATTTAATATATTGATAAGGCTTCAATCATTATCCAAATTCTTACGTGGCTTTAGTTTTTAAGCTCAGCGTAAAGCTAATCTAGTTCACCAAAATCATGTTGTGAATTATCATTTGTTAACTTTATGCATATAAGTTATAAAACGGTATTTTCAAATGATTGAGCTTTAAACTAGAATCATAAGCTCATTCCCAAACTATTATTTATCAACTTGATAGTTTTAAAGACATTAATCTATATAGAAGTGTAGCTTTTGTTACTAACTGATTACAGGTTGTAAGCAGATGACGAAGGGTCAAGTGGGAACAAAGTGGATTCATGTTCAAATCTTTGTTCTTGCCCTCTAAAATAATACAGGAAACTGTGTATAAAGTAAAAAAACACTTATCTAGTGTCCTTGGCTTTTTAATTTCTCGTAGCAGTTATTGTAAACATTGATCTGTCTATAACTTTCTATTTTGGTGTGATTGATTACTTTGTAGTTTTCCAATGCTGTTGTACAATCAGCTTCATTTCCACAACAATTACAACAGCGGTTATTATCTTTGCAAGCATCAATTTTACATCAAAAGCAACAACAACAACAGCAACAACAATTAGCTTCAATGAATAATGCAGCTGCTGCAATGGCTGCTACATCAGGTAATGCAGCCTTATTACAAGCTGTAATTGCCTCCTCTCAACAACAACAGCAGCTACAACAACAACGTCAACAACAAATTGTTCAAAGCCAGTTTCAACAGCAACAACAAGCTGTTCTTGCTGCTATTTTAGCTGCACAAAAACAGCAAGTAACACAAGATCGTTTAAACAAACAAATGTGATCATTTATGAATGAACTTTTCTTTTTATTTATTTATTGTCTTGTAAAGAAAGACATACTTGTATACTTTCGCAAAATGTATATACTAATAATTAATTTGTCAGTATATAATGATGTGTTGGTTTCCGTTGAATGATTTCTATGTGCAGTTTTAATTTGCCTAACTGCAGTATATTATATTAATTAGTTTCTGGCATAATTCAAAGGTGTTTGACAGGAAGACGTTTCTTATTCGTATTACATAAATCAGGGACATCCTTTACTAAACGGATTGGAAATATTGTCGCTTTATGCGTGGGAGGCACAACTACTTTGGTTTATCTTAGAAATGTGCTACCGAAGCTACATTTTACATCAATACCTTAGTTATGGTACGGATAATCACTACTTACTTATGAGATGTACTTTTCAGTGTCATCTGTGTTCATGAGGAAATTGTGAGCATTAGCTGATTACCTCATTTTCTCAGCTAAATATTAAAGAACTGTCAAGGTCAGAAAAAGTGGACTAACTTTACTAAGTTGAATTTTGTTTTAACATTCTTGTTAACGAGTATACATCATAATAATATAATTTAATGTGGATAGGAAAAAGTAATAGCAGTTGAAGTGGTAGTGAAAATTATCGTTCGAAGATGAGTACCAATCAATCATCTTATTGAAAAGTCTTTTTCACCTTTGAAATTCTCTATAAAATCAGCTTGTACTTCCGTGTACTTCTGCACTGCCCAAAAGTAGTGCCGGATACTAAGGAATATAAGGCAGTAATTTTTTTAAAAGTCACACTTTCACTACCTGTTCAATAGATATTTATCTTGTTGCAATGCCGTATAATTAGTGTTGCGAAGTGCTTACTAAAACCGTTGACCGGTAAAACTAAAGTATGGGAAATTACCAGTTCAGTAGTAACCCGATTTCTAGGTCATAGTGCCTAAGTAAGTGAAAAATACTGGGCATCGAATGCTTGTCAGTCTTATAAACGACATATCATTAACGAATTCCCATGATATAAGGATCGGTTCATAAATCTGTTTTTTTTCCTCGAAATGAGTGCAATAAACATGTTCAAAGTTTTAATAATATGATAAGAACTAATTTTTTTCTATTCTCTAAATTAACTGCGATGAATTTTGATACTAACTACACCCTGAATTATAAAAGCTCTTTGAAGAACGATTGAATATCCTATGAAATAAATCTTCCCTTTGTGCGACGGCGATAAAATAACTCAATTACAGATTTAGTTGAATGAGTTGACGCAGAGAGATATAAGAATAAAAAGCAAAGCGAAGTGGAGAAGGCTAGTAGTGAGCCAACTCAATGTGATAAGGCATGACTAGTATTACAGTCAGACAAAAATAAGCTAGACATGTGATAAGCGAAGTAAGCGACATACAAACTTAAGCCAAGATTTCAACCAAATAGTTGACAAGGCTAAAAGACGTGAATCACTCGAGAAGGATAGATTGATTAATTTTGTCCAAGTGCTTGGACGAGGTATGGGGACTGAACATACTAATACACACTCTATGAACTATTCATTTTAGTCACCTGCTGGGTTAAAAGGGCACTAAAAACTCAAAGTCATCAGAATATATACTCAAGTTTTACCATAAAATTTGTAGTACTGAATTGATGGACTGTGTGACTGCAATTATACTAGGGAATGTCATTATCAACTAAACAGTTTAAATATTACATAAATCAGACAAGTAGATTCTTTTCAGTAATGATTACCCCACAAATTCCTAATTGTGGCGCAATAGCTTAACTGACTTTTCTGTCAATTCTCTGAAATATTACAGTTGGTCCTGCACAAAAGAATATGAAGTGGAAGCTTGGTGTTGGATTTTCTCATGATAAAAATGTATTTAAAAATTAGTTGGTCAGATTCTGAAGAATTCAGTCGACAGTCAATGACCCCCAACTATACCTGTCCATCTGATTGGTATTTATAAGCTACAGTTGTGATAAGAAGATTAGAATAGATAATCGGAGAAAACCAACGGTTATATTGAAACTGTGAGACTGTCTACGTGATCTCTTATGCTACTTAATGTAGAGCCCCATCTGCAAATCATTATACAAATTTCTTTAAAATTCCCAATTGTGTAGTATGGAAATCGATATCTCTTTGGAATTTATCAAACCGCTTAAAACCGAACCATTTGCATATTTAATGATTATCTTAGTCACCTTTTTTCTGAATTAGCAATTACATTTTATTATAGAACGAACAGGATAAAATACGCATATATGAATATTCATCGAATTCGACAGATTATAGTATCTGTTAACCCAACATTTAGCATTTTCTGTGTGAATCTACATTAGTCTGCAGATGTGCTTAGTTGCGGGTTACGAAGTTCTGGAAGTCAGTGTTTACCGTATTTTCGAAACCCGTATCGAATACTTAAGTGAAGTACTACAAGTTTTCTCTATCTGTGGAGTCGGAAAGCCTGTCTTGCGTTTAATCAATGACTGCAGGATCTCTCAGTTCGGCTGGCTTTGTTGTTTCACTAAGTTTTGCTCTATGCTTATAATATCTGACTTTTTCGAGTTGCTGACATTCAGTGGGAACATTATGTTATTAATGCAGGAGTTTGGCTACGCATTTTCGAGCGCAGTGCCAATAGTTCAATTGGTGTCACTGAATTCTGTTGCTCGGATATGTACTAGCACATGCCATACTTCGTATCATAACACAGTGGAACAGTACCATCCACAGTGAAGACTTGGCGCAGGTACCAGATTCACACTACCAGTACTTACTCTTCTGAAGACTGTTTTAAAAATGGCATAAGTTAAAAGGTTGAGGAGGAATACAGCAATAATCAGATATCTGCATGCGGTGCTGTATTTCAGGAACTGACGAGATATGGGTATATGGTCTATATATCCACGTCCAGGTCGAAAACTAGCCTGGTTTTCTCTAGTCTGCTCTTAACGAGCTTTCGTTAAGCGTCAAAGTATTATTGAGGCCAATATTTTAGATACTATATTAGTTAGACTTATTCCTCTGTGATTGTCATAAGAAGACTTGTGTCCTTTCTTATAGATTGGGACAATCAGTGATTGAGACCAGTCAGATGGAATTACGCCCAGTTCCCAGATTCTACCTAATATCTCAGTCAGCCTTACTACTATAAGTGGACCACCACCCTTAAAAATTTCAAGGATGAACCTATCAGGGCATGTTGCTTTCCCTCGCTTCAGATTCCCTATAGCTTTTTCAATATCATAAGGACTCGGAGGGTATCCAGGCGTTTAGGTCTCATTAACGGTAATTCAGAATCATGATCTTGAAACTTTAGCTTCGGTGATATAGACAGGTATCACGAATGTCGTCCTAGTTGTAGGAAGAAGCAAACAAGTGCTCGATTTGACATTGAAAAGAGTTATGAAATAAACCGTCAGCTGGTCCATTACAACTCTGTTTAGACTTCAAGAGGTGGTGTAACCTGGTGGATTAAGATATTATCAAACAGGAGCGAACGGTGTTCTTTCTTTAGCCTTTTTTTTTAATTTTTGATAAATGTCAGAGGAACTCTAACCGAAAATGTTCTTTTTGTTTCATTCTTTGAGCTGGTTTGTCCCTCCATTTATAATTTATTATTGTTCACTTACTTATATTTATTTATTAAGATTCTACTCTCTTGTTTCGATCACCTCATTTTCCTTTTTCTGATGGCGCATACTTAATTTTGTTCCTTTTTATACCAGTTGTTTGTTTGAAATAAAGGTAAAATAAAATTAAAGTTCTGATTTTTAAGCGTAATTTTCATTATGATTTTAAGTTAACAATAATATAGTTCAAGTCGATAAGAAATATATGATAGCTGTTCAAATCAGGTTCTATATGTGCATTTCGTTCTGTTTTAGAATTTATCTTCATAGTGGAAGATAAAAAAGAATACATCCTATTAACTGAAAATTACTCCTACACCGCAAAACAGCTCCTCGAGGCAGTTGGAGGTTGAGCATTCGTAACACATGTCCTAACCACCTAAAATGATGAAGTTCCACTACATTATCTATTGATCTGCCATCCTTACCTTGTACTCGATTCTTAACTATAGCATTGCTTACCCGGTTGTCCCATGATACGGGAGCAATGCTCCGAATATATCTAAAATCTAATATTAATGACTTACGAACTTCCTCTGATCTCATTGGCCATGTTTCGCATCCGTATAATAGGACGGAGCGAACTGCTACTCAGCACTCTCGTCCTTTGGTTAGCAAACGGATATCTCACATATGCCGTAAGTGACTCGTGTTGGCCATAGCTAATCGGGCCTTCTGTATCCGTGCTGATATTTCATCAGTCACCAGGCCATCAGCACTTATGAGACTCGGAAGACAAGTGAAGCGGTCGACAAGCCCAACTACTTCACTCACTAACACTAGTTTAAGTCAGTGCACTTCTTTGGTAAACCTTCTAATGACAGACACTGCCATAGAACCTCACGATCGACGGAGTCAAACGCCGCCTTTAGATCGAGAAATACTACCGTTCTGGAGTGGCTGAACGTCTCTATTCCAGGACCTAACGTAGAGTGAATATCTGGTCTATACATCCACGTCCAGGTCGAAAACTAGCCTGGTTTTCTCTAGTCTGCTCTTAACGAGCTTTCGTTAGGCGTCAAAGTATTATTGAGGCCAATATTTTAGATACTATATTAATTAGACTTATTCCTCTGTGATTGTCACAAGAAGACTTGTGTCCTTTCTTATAGATTGGGACAATCAGTGGTTGAGACCAGTCAGATGGAATTACGCTCAGCTCCCAGATTCTACCTAATATCTCAGTCGACCTAGCGGCTAAAACTGGACCACCATCCTTAAACATCTCAGGGGTAAGCCTATCAGGCCCTGCTGCTCTACCTCGCTTTAGATTTCCTATAGCTTTCTCAACTTCATGTAGATTGGGTGGACTTAAATCGATTTGCCATTCAGGTTGACTTGGGATCGTGGGCAACCGAAGTGTGGCTGAAGACCAGTTGAACCGGTCTCTAAAGTGTTCTGCCCATCGATCTAGTCTCCTGGGTTGAGAATGAATGATAAAGTCATCCTTTTCCGAGATAACCTCGCTAACAGATGGATTCCTAATACCGATTTCCTTGATAAGTCTGAATAGCTGTCTACTGTTGCCTAACGCCGCTTCCTTTTTAGTCAATCTTGCTTTCGCTACCCACCACTGTTCGCGATTATTGCGTAGGCTTCTCATCAGCCTTCGCCTAAGCTGACTTCGCTCTTCGTCATATTCATAACTAGGTGGGATGAGTCTTCGAGCATCCATCAGTTCGGTAGATGCTACTGAAATGCACCGCTTCTCCATAACTTTATGGTTTACCTTACTAGCAGATATCACTGCCGTTTCTACTGCTTTTTGGATGTCATTCCAAGCTGCCTGCTGATGGGAATCACTTACATGGTCGCCTAACTGTCTTTCTAGTTGTTCCTAGAATATATCATAGCTCTGCTATCATTAAGTAGAACCCTAAAAGTTTTGTTGCGGTGTCTTCTATTTAGATAATTCTGAGTGTAAATGGTTATCCTGTACTACGCATACACTGGGATTTCTAAATCTTTGCTTCTTATCATAATCAAGGTTTTCTCTCTAGATTTGCTGAAAGTTATTTTCTGAAATAATTTAGGTCATTAAATTCATCAAAATACACTGGATCTGATGCTACTTTAAAGACTTGATTGAAAGAATGTTCTAACATTTTCATGCAATATTTTAAATGCTGGTGGAGTTTCGTTCTCTGGGATGGATGTTTAGGTGGTGGAGCTTTCTTTTGAACAACATCATCAGCACAAACTTCATTTTCAATGAATTATTTACAAGAAATGTGGTGTCACCTATATGGAAAATTTAAACTGTTCCAAAAAGCTCAGAAAGACTTAAATTGATGATACGATTTTAAGTAAATTTTCGTAGCATGATAATCAGGTAAATACCATTTATTTTTTACCTACAGAACCAGTGACACTTGCTCAAACTTTTTCTAAAGAGTGGAAAACATGACTCATGTAGACAACTACATATGATTTTAACTATAGCATGACTAAATCAATTCAAAGCCAACTGTTCCCTATCGTAATGCAAAGTGCTAATCAGAAATGTCATTCAGGTACCCCCAAAATCTAGTTTATTCATAAAACATTTACAGGAAAGCAAGTAGTCAGTATTGATATATTAATGCAAACAACTAGACTAATATGTTATAGTTTCGGAAATTAATTATGTAGTTATCAAAGCTTGGTAAATGAAAACAAACACGTAAAATCTAAAATTTAAGTAAACAATGAAAAAACATTCCCTACACGTATCTGAAGAATAAAAAAACAATGTAAATTATCTATAAATACCGATCGAAACTAATTACATTTATATAGTCTTTACAGGAAATATTCTGCTTGGTAACGAGCGAGCTGAAAAACTTTTGAAGTATTCCGAAGCATATTTCATTACCTCGTCTGGTTTTTTAAGTAATAATGATTTGATAAAATCAGAAATCTTATCATATATCTCTGGATGATCACGTAGATATAATAGGTATTGAGCTTTGATTTCGTCCTATCAAAAACAAAAACAAAAGAAATTTACCTAATGATCTTGAAGGGAAAGAACCATTTTTACACTCTTCACATTGAAACTTGGTAAAATTAAGAGGAAAGATATAAATTATGAAGATTTAGAAAAGCTTTCACTTTTAATTTCACATTCTTCAGTCACAGGTAATGCCAATTACAAAAAGATCACATCACAAACACTTATAAATTGTGCACAGTTAACCTAAATGTCACTATTCCCAAATGCAATGAGAGACTTTACCTACGAAACACTTCACTAAACGTCTTGTAAGTAAGCTTGAATTACTTTAAGGCCAAAGCTCATCAAATTTGATATTCGTTTCAACAAACTGACCACACTAACGTTTTGTTTCAGCAAAAATACATTATATCTTGTTTCTTCTTGATAAGTTAGCTTCACTGATTTTCCAACTTTTTGCTGTCAGTTTGATTTCCTTCAATTCGAATATGTACATTTATAGCATGCTTGTGATAAGTAAGTAGTTTTCACGACAAACTTAACAAAAGTATGCAGAAATTCAAAGTTCAGATTAGCGACAGATCTTACCTTTCGGTCTAAAAAACGCGAATAAAGTTCCAGATCATCTTCCCAATTTAGGGCAACCTTTTGAATAACTGGTCTAGGTAAATACTTTTCTAGATTGAAATAAGTTTAAGGAAACAGCTAGAAAACGAACCTTTTTCGAACCGTTCAGGTATTGTGTCAACCTTTATTGTGATTGGAGAACCAACTTGTACCTTTAGTATCATATGGCTAAAACAATATTTTGAAAAAATTCCATCAATTTAAAGAATAACAATTAACGAAAGGTTACCATTCATAACTGAATCATTTTTAAAACGTGTGGAGACTATTAATTAGGTAATATTTATAACACTAAATAGATATGAAAATTACGGTATAAAACCTATAGTTATAGAGTGTAATATATCACCGAAAATCAAGTCGAATAAAAGTATACAAGCATAAATATGAGACTTTGTATTCTTAGATAACCACTAGAGATGTGAATAGCTGTAATTCTTTAAAATTTTTTAACTATGACTAAAACTTAAGTAATTCACAAATTCTCCTTACCACTTCAAATTATGGTATTTATATCATCTATCTTTGCTGAATCTGTTGCTTTAGGATTGGTTTGCATTGGCACCTGAACTAGTGATATGGAGTGAAGTAGTGGAGCGTGTTGGCAGATTCACTTATCTTGGGAGTCTCATCAGTACTGATGGCCTGGTGAGTGATGAAATATCAGCACGGATACAGAAGGCTCGATTGGCTTTCGCCGACTTGCGGTAATAATGGCGTAGGCGAGATATCCGTTCGCTAACCGTTGGCAAATTACATTAACTAAAAAGCTTAGCTACATGGCCCGCGAAATATTCAAAGACAACCACTTGATAACGAATACGTAAAAAGTTTCATAATAAAGTTCAAATGCGCTTACCCATCCTCCATAAAATAAGTTTGCCATAACAGAGGCATAGCTGTTTGGGAATGCACAGTTTTCTGGATACATCTGACTGATATTTCACTGTCTCCGACAAATATATTGCTCTCCCCAAGATTAGTCTATTCATTATTGTGAAATGATCAAAAAACTAACATAGGACACTGTAGCCAAGTTATAGTCTGTATCTAAACCAATAACCTCGATAGGAACAGTGAAAGGATAATTGACAAGCATTCTTTGGAGTATCAAATCCGAACCCTCAGTAATGAGTCCGAACAAACTTGATTTAGCTAACTCCTTCTTCATTGAGGATTTAATCTCTCCATTCACTGATTCCGTACGACTAATTTCATACACATTTTCAACTAGTTGGATAGAAAACTTTTTCTCCACAACATTTCCGGCCATCTGAAACATGAATTTGATAACTCTATCGACAAACCACCATGGTTTCCAATTTTGTTTGAAAAACTGTGTCAAGAGGGAACTTTATAAACGCTTCGAGTGCTGTAGTGCAATGTATCTCACCTAACATGCTTCTGCTTGACGCTTTCACGAGAAATCCTTTCATTCCTAGCTCTTCTTCTCTAACTTGACACTGACTTGAGTCTAAACTTAGTGTATTTTCATTACCTCATATGACCCTATTACTTTGTTATTATCTGAATAACAAACGAGAATATCGTCAAACACAACAGTTTCTAATTTTTCCGTGTCTTTTTTAATAAAAAAGCATTTTGTTCAACAGCTACCTAAAGTTTGCAGAAACTGCTCAGCTGCCACATTTATACAGGGTCCAGGCTCCATCGTCCATAAACTGCTTCAAATAAAACTACCAAACACTGGTGACCGGAATTACTAAATCAGTGTGAACAAACAACGTATCAATATCAAATATATTTCTTACCAGCTAGGATAATCCGATCTTTGTTCTTTAGATGAGATGCACACAGCTGTTTCTCCCTTATTTTTGTGAACAATCAAAATGTTCGGAATTCTGTTATGAGTCACTGCTTTATTATCCAATATCTTTTTCACGAGCTAGTGTAAACCAATTGATTTCTTCGCGCTGAAAGTATATTTTTATTCTAAGATTTTCATTCCCTTCCGATTTTATTGAAACCTGCAATGTAAAAAAATTGTAATTCATACAGCCGATTAGGGAAAATCATCTTCTTGATGATCCCATAGTGCAAACAACCTGAGATACACTTTCTGTAAAACCTATTTGTATCATCTTTTTCTGATTTCCCTCCCAGTAATACAGTGAATACTATGATTTTCCACTTGATTCAAGTAATCTGTGAATAAATCGTAGCGTGGATAAGAACAGTCCCTTATGAATAGAAGAATGAAAGTATAGAGTATTCATTTAAATTTTGTGGGACAATATCTGGAGGTGAAATAATGAGTTGTTGTTGTAATGTTTTGGACGCAGTTAATACTGAGGATGTTTCACAACTCAAGAGTTCTTCGGGATAGAAATTTAGATTGCTTTCAAAGCAGTCGGTTGATATGACGGGAATGTCGTTTGAAGATTACAATATTTATAAAATAGGAGTTAGGCAGCTAATTCATCGTATGTTCTAATTATTATGTTGGTCTTGGTGCGACTTTCCCTGATCATAGTATAGAAGGTCTAGCACGAGCCAATATGGCGAAACGTAGCAAAGAACTTGTGATTAGGTTCAAAATACATACATAACTAATTATTTTTCGCAACCCTAAGGTAAACCACCGAATTTTTTGGACGCTACGAGATGAAAATATTCGACCTGAGTGGGCTTGTCCCAAGACTTACATCTCCATTAATCAAATACTCTCTCAGGGCATGCCACGCAGTTAAGTTCTTCCTCAAACATTGCTTTTAGATTTACTCAGATGTAGTCGGTTGACTAACACTTATATTAACATCTCAGTTGTACTAAGTTTCCGGTCAGTCAGGAAATATGGGTGAGTAAATGAACACAGATCGAGAACAGATCTATTCAAAATTCAAGATAATCTTTCTTCAGGCATTAACAAAACACCAGTAAGATTATTCACACGTTTATGTTTCTTTCCACCAGAAGTTCAACGGAATAAGAATAGTGTGAATTGTCTACAACTTAGATGCAGACCAGTCCATCAAGTTGATTTTTCGGAAAAAATCTGGTGAACTAATTGTTTTTAAGAGTATCCTCATTACTGGAACAAGAGATAGAGAATCAAAGTAACGAAAGGAAACTATTATATATTCTCGTCTCAGAAATATTTTCATCAGCCACTAGGTTATTATAATATCCTCTGATGAAGTCAATTTTTATAAATACTTTCATACCCTTCAGGCTGTACTGTTCGACGGTTCGATGTTCTAAAACGTGAACTCCGTCGTTTTATTTATTATTTAATCAAACTGTCTGATGCGAGAACTCTAGCTTTTGTTGGACGAAATATTGTCGCAGAACATATTGGTTTTTTGATAGCCATATATACATTTTGTGCTGCACTGGTCTTGATTGAGCTGACCAGGCTCATCTTTTCCAAGCAGAAGCAATCGTATTTCCTCCCCGATCGATACACTTAAATTTAGTTGCTATATCATTGACATTTCTGAACTGTTCAGTCATTTATAATCTTTTAATTTGGTTGTATAAATTAGTTCAACAAAGTTTCGATCGTCGTTAGAAGAAACATTGTCATATCAACCACTGAAATCTTCTCCTGATATGTTCCTGAGTCTAAGCCAGGTTTACTGTCTGAAATAGGATTACATATATCAAGTCCTCATAAAACTGACTTAATAAATTTATACCGTATTGTTTTTAAAGATCCTACTTTTTCCTCAGTGTGTGCTGAGGCCTAATGCTAGAGATGTTGCTGCCACATTAGACGTCTTCACCTTCATTTGTTTCTGTATGAGGCGCAGAAGAGCTAGATCATCTACAAAGTCATAATCGTCTAGCTGCATCCTGGCTGTCTAATTTATCCCATTCTTCTCTCGAGATTTTTAGGTTCACGTGATCTGGAGAAACGAGAAGAGTTAAAGTAGCTGTATCTGACATCTGTCCTCACTTGAAACGAATCTGGGAGCTGACTTCCATACAACACTAGAAGTGAAGTTCATCGTGAGAAATACTTAAGGCGGTGACTATCTTCTCAGGTACTGCATAAGATCGAAGAATGTTCTGTAAGGTTCTCCTGTTCTCGATTACAAATGCCTCCTCGTAGTAGGGGAAGTTCAGAGTGATGAGCTCCATTTCATTGATTGTCCCACAATGATCTTGACTCTCTCGACTGTCAATCTCGAAGTTGGGTGTCTAGTGAATCTCTGATTCGCTTCAACAACACTGTTGAAGACCTTCACCAATTTTGAGAGTAGAATGATTATTTTGTAGTTCTCAGACTTGCAGAGATCTCCTTTCTTTGTTATTTTGATGAGTCAGCTTTTTTACAGTCTCTCGTGACTTGTTCTTCGTTATGAATTTCTCTGAACACTGTCTGAAGCACTTTTTCAGTTACTGCTATGACAACTTTAAATGCTTCAACGTGTGTGTTTTCTCGGCCTGTCGCTTTGCTTTTCTTGATTTTTCAGATAGCCATGCTCGCTTCTTTGGCTGTTTTGGGTCTGTCTGTACTGCATCGATGACCGATGGATGAAGTGCGTAAATTCACAAGTTCTTCAACTTGCTCTACCTACCTGTTTTGCAGTTCATGGATGTTGGTAATTGCTTTGACTTACCTGTTGTTGACTGTTTGTTCTGGTTTACTAAATATTCCTGATAATATCGGCACTCTATCAAATACTTTTTTCATAATTCCTTCTGTTGTTTTTTATTTTATTGTCCTTATTTTCTTCATACTCATTCATTACTTGTGCATTAATTTGTTCTACTCTGCGTTATTACACGTCGTAATTCTTGTTTATTCTATAGATGATTGAAACCCTTTCCTATAGGGACATTCAAACCCGCAAATCGCCCTAAGATCCTCTCGAGTTGAGATTTGTGCGCAATTAGTTTTTACTCATCTGAAAACAGTGAGAGACATCATCCTAAATGCTGTGGTAGACTGTGTGCTGAAGTCACACCACACACACGAGAATAGAAAAACATGGGTTAGGCGCGGCACTGAACGCTTGCTACAGGTGAAGTGGAGAGACTGGCACAACTGAAAGGTCTCCTTGAAGTATTCTGATCGTAGGGCTTATTTGGCATTGAGTAACAGATGCAATAACAAAGTTCATAGAGACGATTGCGGATGAAGCTAGCTGCCAAAATACAGGCCAGCTCGAAGCTTCCGTTCAGGTTTATGTCCAGAAGAAAACCTGCGAATCATGGTTGGTGTTCTCACAAAAGACCGATAAGGGAGGACTTCACCAGCCTAGAGATGGCTGAGATCTTCAACGCAAACTTAACCCATCAGTTAATCTGATCATGCACATGTTCAGAATACTAGACAAATCCAGTGCCAGCTGACGGCTTAGGGAATATCCGTATCACTCCTGACCTAGTACTAAGGTAACTAAAATCCTTACGCCCAGTAAAGTCACCAGGTTGTGACAATATTAGCTCTATAGTCTTGAAACAATGTGCAGAAATCCTCTGTTCGCCGATCTGTAACCTGTTTAGGCATTCACTGGGGTCACACCAACTGCCAGCTGAATTAAAACAAGCTATTATCTCTCTCCAATCTTCTAAGAGGCGATAGAAAGGACCAAGCCAGCTACAGACCAGTCGCACTATTACAAATACTATCAAAGGTTATGGAAAGGCTGGTGGACGAACAAATGAGGGAGTACATGGATAAGAATAAAATACTCCATGAAGCTCAACACGGGTTTTGGAAAAGCAGGTCGTGTGCATCTAATCTTCTCACTGCATGGAACAGTCGGACATCCTGTTTGGACCGTAAAATACTGGTTCAAGTAATATTTCTCGACTTTGCAAAAGCCTTTGACACAGCACCCCACACACGCCTAATCGAAAAGGTTGTGGAAACAGGCTTCACCGACCCACTCCTATTTTGGCTCAGAAACTAACTTGAGAATAGATGGTTTCGTACCAAGGTAAATAGAGTGCACGCGAGCTGGCGAGTATCCACAA